>JANHMN010000002.1:118194828-118218112 GCA_030674055.1 Rhabdomys pumilio
GTGTGTGTGTGTGTGTGTGTGTGTGTGTGTGTGTGTGTGTGTGTGTGGCGTGTGTGCACCAGTGCATGGTATTATCAGATAAAGGCAGCCAGAGCAGCACACTAGGCTATCATTTTACCGTTCCTGCACTGTGGAACCCTGATTATCTCATTGAAATTGGGAGGTAAACAGGATGTTGTAAAAACAGAGGGCCTTCATGGCAGGTAATAGAGCAGACCTAATTAGCCTCAAGTACCTGTAATCCTAGGAGATGCACTTGGAGATAAAAGCCAGGGAGAGTCCCTCAGGTATAACTAATAGGTCCCCAGCCAGGTTGGCTCTGGGTCAGGTGTAGCTTGTCAGCTGTGCTGAATGCAACCCATTGATCAGGAAAGCTGCACTTTCTGCCACAAATTGGATTCAAATTGCTTACAAGGGCAAGGCACCAAGCTCTACCTGCCTTCTATTTCAAAATAGTTTTCTTTCATTCTAGCTGTGTGGTCAATTGTTTGAACTTTTCAAACCTATTATTTTAAGTCTTGCCGGTACCTTTCTTTCAAGTCATTTCTCAGTGCTGTGGACAAGTGCATAGTATACTAACTTCATGTTTTAGAAAAGGAGTTTGTTTAAAGATTAGGGGCTGTTTGCTAGGTGATATTTTGAGAAACTCTTTATTTTCACATGTACATCTTAGCTTAATAACTAACTATAATAAATGACATAATTAGATGGCTAGATTTTCTTCTAGCAGGAAACAAAAACAGTGCCAGCCATAAATATGGGGTCAGAGAGTGAAGAAGGCAAGGTCTCTGGAGGTAGGCAAGAGCCAGTGTTTGCCCATCTAACAGAGCAGATGGCCTGCTTCTCCTGATTCTCTTTGGAGACATAATTTTAAAAGATTAAAACAAATCCTGATGGGATTACACCTACCAGCAAAACCAGACCATGGTGATTGGATTCCATAGGCAGTGTTCAAAAAAAAAAGTCTATTTTCTTTGCTTTACACACAATATTTGCATTGATTATTTGAGAATTGTAAACAATGCACTCTGATCATGCTCACTTCTCATTCCTCCCATGTCTATCCTCCTACTCTTTTACCCCACCCCCAAAATCCTAAACCACCAAGTACATTACATTTTGTGTTGCCCTTGTACTCATTGGAGTATGGTCAAACTCCCACAGGCCAGCCTCTTAAAGATAACTGAATGCTTTCCCACTCCCACCTAGCCAGAAGCCAGCTGTCAACTGTGAAGAGATCCACTTCAGCATCTTCATCATCATTTTTAAGCACTCTTTTCAGTGGCTTTCTGTTTGAACTGGATTGTTTCTTTTCTTTTGTCTTTTTCCTTTCTTTTTTCTTTTTTCTTTTCTTTTTCTTTTTTTTTTTTTGTGTATGTGTGTTTGGAGGTGTGGGCTGTCATAGTAGCTTTTAATGTCTCTCATTCTCAATTTCTTATTCTCAGCCTGCTGTCATCAATACTACTACAAAAGAAGCTTCTTTGCCCAGAATGGCCATTGCATGGCTTGCGGATTTCCACAGGTCTCTAATGGCAGCACAGACCATGAACACCAGCATCCCTCTGTCATCTTGGACCATAATGGTTTTTCAAGGAGGGTTAGTAGAAAAAAAAATGAATCTTGTTGCTCAGAGCTAGCAGAGCGTTTGCAGGGCAGAGCACATTTGCATTCCTCATAAGAGAAGTACCAAAGCCACAACCGAGAATGTCAACAGACCATGGAATCCATTTACAAAAGCATGGTTCTTCCTGTTGGTCTTCTCAGAGTTTCTGTCTCAGGAACAAAAAGACCGCAACTCTTCTTGACATTTCACAGTAAAGTGTCAAAAATACAAAGCTGGATCCTTTGCTACTGTCTCCTCTCTTCCCCAGCCTGGGTGTCTTTGTTCTGAGTCACAGGTGAGCAGCCCTTGCTGAGCAGTGGGAGACTCCCTGAATGAGGACTGCTGTGCTTCTCCAACAGGAGACCTTTGTACAAAGTCTAGCGAGTACAGCACAGACTTCCCAGTCTTCTAGCAGAAGTCCACAGTACAGCACTGAATGTTAACAAACCATGGGAGATTCCAGACTGTGGGGCTGCTCTTTTTGTCACCATACCACTGGCTGGTGAGTTTCTCAGGCTGCTCTGCAAGGCAACTGCCCCCTTAGGGGATTTTCTACATTCTACAAATACCCAGTCAGGGTCTTCCACCCACCCATGGAAGACATTTGACCAACTGAGCAGCCTGTTTTTTAGCATAGCAGAAGAAACTAAAGTCAAGGCAAAGCCCTTCACAAACTTTTACAATTTGGACATGACGTTTCATTATTGCCAAGTTCTGTTTATTGGGAAGATGGCTGCAGTGTTAAATGGAAGTAAGAATAATCCTTGGAAGAATATGGCTGACCTGATTTGAAAGAAACAAAAATCTTCAGGGCTCTAGAGATGTTGCAGTGGTTAAGAAGAGTACTGACTGCTCGTCCAGAGGATCCAGATACAATTCACAGAACACAACCTTCTCTAACTCCATTTCCAGGGGATCTGATGCCCCCATCTGGTGTGCATAGGTAATGCACACATTCTAGACAAGCACACACATAAAGAAAATTTTAAAAATGAAATGCACAAAATGGAGCAAACTTGAAGTTAGTGAAATCTGTAGGTAAGACCAAATGCCTTTTAAGCAACGTTTATTTATTTATTTATTTATTTATTTATTTATTTATTTATATTTCCCCTATGCTGGGTCATCGAGCCTCCACAGGACCAAGGGCCTCCCCTCCAAAGTCCCAGATGCCAGGAATCCAACAGGTACCCAGGATCCAACAGGGAGGACATTAGCTGAAATTCCCAACAAAGGCAAGATAGAACATATAAATCTTACAAGTTTCCAGAAAAAAATGCTGGACTGTGCAATTAGACGGCTATCTACATAGCCTATGTTTAATATAGATGCTGTGACTCAGAATTAAGAACTAACAAATGTGAACATTTTGTTAGTATTTTCTGTCGTCCAAAAGTACATTTGCTTTCCAAGTCACTTTCAGGATTTAGTAGATAATTTTGAAACAGATCACATAGAAAAGCTGGATAATCAATCAGAGTTTCTCATATATTTACTTATTTGTTGATTTATTTATTTACTTATTACTTATATATTTTTAATAATAAGTTTAAATTTGATGTCATGAGGCTGTATTTTCCTTAGGGAAGGCATGCTATTAAGTGAACAGTGTTTCTAAGCTGAGACTTTGAAAGGTCTTAGTACTTTATACTGTGACACATCTCCAGACTCAAACTGTGGGACCAGGTTTGCTGGACAGGGACGTAAGATACAAATGAGACAGCTGCTTTTTTTCTCACCCATTTCACTCCGTTACTGGCTCACTTAGTGGAAAAATGTAAATTTTCCAGGGATTTTAGGCTGAAGGTATCTCAACCAACTTTGATGTGTACTTGACTTGAGGCCTAATTTAACTCCCATGTAGTATTGATCAGCATAGACCACCAGGGACACTTACAATCTTCCTTTGCCAAAGGTAGACAATGGTAGAAAAGTAAAGTGTAATAAATGTTCCTGTCCAGTCCCATGTCGATATCCAGCTGCTGCTGGTGCTGTGTGTGTGTGTGTGTTTGTGTGTGTGTGTGTGTATGTGTGTGTGCCATTTTGAGTGCATCCGTATTTCACGTTTATTGTAGTGTGATGAAACACCTTTCAAAATGGCCAGAGGGACACTCAGCAGTAAGCATTTAGGCAGTACAAATTGGAGTGAACAGGAGGACAGTTAGCAGGGAATATTTCTGAGGTCAAAGTAGTTTAGCTAGGAGCTGAATCAGCTAAATGCAGAGTTAAGAGCTACAGTACCTGCTGTAAAGTAAATATAGATTACCTCCTTGATGACAAATTGATCCACTGGACAAGGATCTTTCAGACAAAGAGACAAGTAAAAAAAAATTAAGTGATTCACACCCAGCAATTTTTAACTCTTTACACTGTAGCCACATTTTCTATTTCCTGTCTTTTTTCTCATTATTTCAGTCTGTAACACTCTATCAAACCAATAAACATCTATGCCAAACTTAACATTCTATTATATTCAGCATAAGCAGCTTGAAGAAGAAAATTTTAAGTCTCCTGATTTAACTTATAATTCTATATAACTACAACTTTTAATTTTGTTTATAGATCTTAAGGCCACCATAGTAAGAAATATTATTTCCTGTGATATTCACTTCAGAGCAAGTTGTATGTGGATAGAATATCGCCCCAATATGGAGCATATATTCGAATTAATTCAAAAAATAGTTTTGGACCTCAGTGATGTGCTTGTCTGCCCTAATATGTTTTGTTTATTTTATTGAAGTGAACATTTCAGTGATGTAGGGGTGGCTCTGAATAGTGGTTCATACTTCACTCATTAAGTTATCAAACATATTGGAAAACAGGTTTTAATTTTGACCTGTTTTTCCCCAAAACAGGGTTAGCAGAAGATGATGTCATACAGTTCTTAAGTATTTCCCACTGTTCAGTGCTTACTTCAGGTGGATAATCATGGCAGAGCATGCTGGATAGGAAGGGGCAACTTCAGCAAGGAGATGACAGCCAAGTTATTGAATGAAAATGAACGAAGAATACACAGTCTTATGGGATAGATGATAAAATAGAAACATGCTGTCTGGATGGATTAAGAGAGGAGAGATGCTGAAGAAAGAAAGGAAAACATCTGCATTGAGCAGAACACATCGTGCATAGGCAGAGCCCTACCCAGGGATGGAGAGAGAGTTTGATACAGCCATGCAAAAGAGCATTATAACAAGGTCAAGTCCATGCTGGAAGTTAGCAGGTGGGAATAATATAAAGTTAGGAATATCAAGTGATTGAAATTCTTCCTGAAGCTCATTATTCAGTCGTGGATATGAATACGGGGGGCGGGAGGGGAAGGATAACAAGCTAGACAACCTGAGTAACTCTCTTGACAGATCCTCTAGAAGATGAGGGTACAATTTACCTTCTCCATGAAGTTAAAAACAATCCACATTAAGAACAGTTTCTTTCAAATAAATGCTTAGAAATTTAAGCCTAACTTTTGCAATCTTGTTTCTTGCATTAAGTGGATTTGTGCCAGTAATATATTCTCAGATACTAGTTACCACTATGTGCTGAGGTCTTATATGTACTAAGGTCATCCAAGGATATAGCAAGCACATGCCAAAAAACCCTTGACTCGTTTTAGATTTCGATTTTGAGAATATTATGTGGGCACCTGTTTAGACAGCACAGATTCAGAAAACTGAGTTCAGAGCTTTTCACTGTGATAACACATTTTTGATACCTATCTAAGAGTCTATAGTTAGAAGAAAGAAGTGAATTTGCTTAAATAAACATATATGGCTTGGGAGACAACTCAATGTGTAAGCGTGCTAGTTGAGCAATCATGGAGGTCTGAGTTCAAATCTCAGCACACACACAAGCAGCTGGATGTGACTTAGTACCCCATATGTAATAACAGTATCTAGCAGGGTGTGATAGGAAACAAAGTGGAAAGGAACAAATTAGGAAAAATGTAAATAGATTGGGATCAAATGTTAGGATATCACTCCAATATAAACTTAACATCTGCCAACTTATTAGTATGAAATTAAAATCCAGATTAACACTGACAATTCTTTATGACTGTAACATGACATCTGTGAATGTGTGTAGGGATAACATTTGTTCATGTCAGAAGGAAAGGAGAGGAAGACAAGGTGTTGGGAATGTTAGGAAGTGATAATTACCTATTCAGTTAATGTCAACTTAGGGCAAAAAAATCTTTTTGGTTCAAATATCTATTTTAAGTAAAAAGTCAGAAGCATTTGCTATGTGCTTTACTGGAACTCATGCTTTCATGTATGCAATTGCATCCATGGACACATTAGGCCATAGAGTTGCTAGCATGTGTTTCCAAGTGTGCTCCATTATATTCCAATTGCAATTTTCTCAACACTAATTTACAGCTGTACTTTAAGCTTACTCTAGCTACACTGAAGTAAATACTGTATATATTTCAGGAATTCTATACAAAATTATACATTTTATAACAGAGTGAGGGCTAATTCAGGCAACATCACATAGCTACACTTAATTCACAGTAGAACCTCTGATTTTTGCACAGCAGTTACATAGAATAGGGGTATTTGTATACATTAATATTTTGAGGTCAAATCTTTGAATTCTTAGGGAATAATTTTAGTTATCATTACCATCAGTGCCCTTATACCATCAGCTTTAAGGGGAAAAGTCCCATTTTAGAGATGAACTGACTGAGACATTATATTAGCCTTAGTAATAAATAAACCACTATTTATGAAGATAATATCAAATCAAGACCATGAAGAGACTAATTTAAAGATCTTCTATTTAGGCATTCCAGCAGTTCTCAAAGGTTGAGAATTTCCTGGAGACAAAAGCTGTTAACTAGAAATCATAGAAGGAGAAGGTCTTAGGCAATTCAGCCATCTCACCTCTGAGCACAGCATTCTTCACCTTTGATCCAAGGATGCTCATTGCTTCCCATTCTACTTTCATTGCCCCTGGCAATAACTAAAGAAAAAAGAGCCTGTGCATTTAAGGCATTGCAGTTCATAAGTCTCCAATGTACCCAGGGCATCTGTATACACTGGTGAAAAGCATTTTCAATGCAATCACCTTGGAAGCCTGAAAAGCAGAGGATCAGGCAGACTTGCAGAATGGCAGCAACATCTTCCCCCCGCCTTTTCCTTTCATCCCCATGAAGCTCAGTTAGCAATTGCACCAGGCATTGATTTCACTGGCCTGTTTGTAGGCACTACAGGGGTCTCTGTAGCTGTACAGTGCAGACATATGCTGAACAGCCTTTGATTTTTCTCTCCTTACAACTGTGGTTTATAGGATAGGCCACTGACAGTGTGTGTTGGTCTGGCCATTATGTAAGATCTATATCATCACTTTGCCTTTAAAAATAACCTGTTCCCACCCTTGCCTTTCTCATCTTCTCCCAGTCATTGGGTGTTTGCTGGCCATAGGCATCCCAATCTGATGATTTCTGGGTTTCTTGTACAGATCTCGTAGGAAAATATCATTGCAGTAAACAATTTTCCTCGGACGATTCTCTCCTTTGTTTCCTGGGCACCACACAGAATGTTGTGTGGCTCATTACCATGAGGCAAGTTTTGCATGTGCTTAAGCTTAGCACAGCTCCTCGGTGTAAACTTTGTGCACAGAAGTGTCAGAAACAACTTTTCAAAAGCCTTGTCTCATTTATTTTATTCTGTTTTTCCTTCTGGTTTGATGTCAGTCATCAATCGAGCAAGAGACAACTCATTTCATTTCGGTGACACACCATGATGGACTTGTGTTGCAACCCTGACTTATTTTGAGGACTTCAATTTCTCAAGCTGAAAGCTTGAATGTCCCATGGTTGGAAGAGCTATTGATCTGATGTAGATGGACGGCTCGAGAGGAACTGATACATTCCTTAGAGCACTTGCTTTTTCCCCGACTTCTTGGCCACTATATAATACAGTCTTTCTTAGACTTTGATGTCATATATAATCTTTGATCTGTCATCATATATATATTCTATTTTTCTATCTCTTTTTTTTACTCTAGATTTGTTTCAACACTGTGTTGCTCCACTGCATTCCATATGAATTGTCCATTAAGTAAAGTATCAATTAATATTGTTCTTTTCTGCAACTTAGAGAAAATCTGCACACGGAGAATAACTGACATTTCCAATATGGCTTTAGAATAATTTTCTAAATAAGAACATATGTAATTTATCTCACATATATGATAATAAAGGAGTCTAAAATTGATAATTCCGTCTGTAATTAAAACAGTAATTTAAACTCCAAATAGCTGATTACAGATGTAAGTTGATAGAAGTTTTACAAATATGACAGCATACAAAATAACTGTTAAAGACTAGGATATGAAGAAATCCTGACCTGTAGACTTCATCTTGTCAGGTCTATATTTCTTTTGGCTACTGAGGAGAAAATTGGTGTAGAGTGTAGAATCTAGGACAACCCAGTCTCTCTGCACAAGAATATCAAATAAAACACAAACATTTCCCTTAGCATAATTCATGAAAACGTAACTTTTTTAACTTAATTTCTTCCCTAACGTTGGTCAGATCACTGAGGACTAATCTGTAGAGGGTAGTTTATATACTTTTCTTCACCAAGTCTTCAGAGGACTGTTACAAAGTTCATCTCTTTGTCATACTCATTTTAGAAGTGTGAACATCTAAAGTCATAACTTGCTCTTAGGTCTTATAAGTCACAAGGGTGGAGTAACTATCGAAAACGTGGCTTTATAATATTGGAACATGATATGTTCTATATGGAAACAAAATTGATTTTTAAAAAAATGTTTAACAGTGCAACAACTTATTTTTATATCCAGTTTACCAATAATAGAAAACACTAGCTGCCCCAGAACTGGTTGGATATTGAGAGCAAAGTCAGCACACTATTGTGCACAGTGGAAATAGAACAACATGCAAAACTTCAGAAGGATCCACAGAACAGAGGATTCAGAAACAATATTTCTTTCTCTTTTCCATTTTTCAAATTCTTGCATGTGTTCTAATTGATTAGTTGCCAACCTATAGAGTGGTTTAGGGAATGTGATTATCAGCAGTCTATATTTTAGGTTTCAAAGTAGAACAAAGAAAATTGGAGACTAGATTAGGACAGGTGGCAGGGGAGGAGGATAGGCACAGATCAGTTACTACCTAAGGAGCTACCAGTAGTTAAGGAGAATCTCGGTGTTCACACAATGGAGCCTACTTTGCTTGCCATGGAATATTTCTTGGCTATATTTTACCATGCAAAGGAAAGGCAAGACAGTCATGGAGTACTTAACAAACCACACTAAATATAAATAGTTCTCATATACATTAATGCTAGTACTCACATTAGATAGGTCACAACAGCCTGTGATTACGGTTTTAGACTATCTATCACCTTCTTAGGGCCTCTGTGCACTCATGTATGAACAGAAATACATAAATTAGCAGGGACATAAATTAACAAATAAATAATCATTAAATTTCTTCCTAGAAACTGAGTAGACATTACATGACATTATCATCAAACAGTGTTACATATTTCCTAGAAATTTTATTCTATTGCTTAAAATATATTTTATAAGTACAAATAATTTTGAAATTGCCTAAGATGTAATTATTAAACATTATCAAATAGGTCAGGAAAACATTTGTTATCATTTTTATGAAGTGATAACTTTAAACTTCCCTACCATCAGTCAGATTTTATTCTTTTTATAAATAAAATAATGTCTTGTTTATTGCCACCTCAACACATACATAATGGCTAAAGATTTTGAATTTTTTGTTATTATTATTATTATTATTATTATTATTATTATTATTATCAATTTTTGTTTTTCTAATATATTACATCCAAAGTACAGTTTTCCCTCTCTCTACTCCATCAAATCCCTCCTCTCACCTCCACTCTCTCCTGTATCTACACTTCTTCCATTTTTCTCAAAAAAAAAAGAAAGAAAAAGAGGAAGAGGAGGCAGAGGAAGAAGAAAACAGGAGGAAGAAGAACAGGAGGAGGCAGAGGAGGAGGAGAAGCAGCTGCAGCAGTAGCCTTCCAGTGATATAAACTAAACAAGTTACAATGAAACTGGACATAAAGCCTGAATTAAAACTAGACTAGGCAATGCAGTAGGAGGAAAAGGGTCCCAAGAACAGGCACCAAAAAAAAAAAAAAAAAAAGAAAAAAAGAGAAAAAATCAGAGACAACCCTTACTCCCACTATTGGAAATTCCAAAATAACATCAAGCTGTATATCTTAAATCATATGAAGAGGACCTAGCTCAGAATCTTATGGGTCTGTGTTTGTTATTCCAGTCTCTGTAAGCTTCTATGAGTCCTGCTTAGTTAATTCTGTGGGCTGCTTTCACTGTTTTAAAATTGTTGCCATTTCCATAGTTTAGTTAGCCATATTTCTAAAACTATTAATAAAAATAAAATTATTAAAGACTAAAACACAATCCCTGATTGATTTAACATACCACTGCCAACTATTCATGACATATCAGCATTTCTTTCTACCATTATATTTGGATATTCTTCACTTACTGTATGTATCAGTCACTGTGAGTACCTCCTTCCCAAGCACAGTATGGTAGCAAATTTTTGTTTTGACTGTTCTGGTTAGGTACTTCTTGAATAGCATATCTCCATAATCAGATCTGCATTTCCCTAGCTTACTTCTAAATAGTCTCTCTACGTTTGGTTCTTCATCCCCAAGTGCTTCTGGATTATCTTAATAAATAAGCAAATATTTATCCGAACAGTCTAAGTCAAATTTTCAAAGCCCACCTGATGAAAAATCTAAGTTTCTAAGTTAGTCAACCAATGATCCATAGTATTCATCCTTCTAGTCTTCTCTGTTCCAGGACTGTGACTCAAACACTAAATGCTCACCCTCAATTGCAGCGACAATTCTGCCTTTGTCATGATGTGCCTGGCAGAATTTCCCAGTCATCTACTCATATGGCAAGACATTTGTTTAGCTTTTCATCTACCCAACATCTTATTAATTTGTATACGAATTCAAATTATTAGTAAGAGGTTTTCATCTTTGGTAAGAAACTCTTTTAAGAGCTGGCTATTCAGTTGTGAATAGAGCCAGACAACCTTTTCTAGTTTAAATTTCGATATAGTTGCATTAAACAGATAAGCTGAAACACCATCAGCAGCATAATTACAAACAGAATAAAGAAATAGTTCTGTAAGAATATTTAAAAAGACAATTCACCTTTGACTGGTAGTAACAGTGCAGACAGGTCCATAAAAGATTTTTGGATAAAGCCAAACGAAACAAACAAATAATTAACAACAAACAAGCAAAAACTTAACCTGAGATATGAAGATAAGTAGGAGATAACCTCTTAAAGATGAGAAGAGGAAAGAAAAGCACATCAATCAAAGAGAGTGCATGGCCAGACATTATGTGAAGCAAACATAAAAGACTTTTTCGACTGATAGATTTCACGTATCAGAATGGGCTGTGACCACGTCTTTGAGAGGTTGTCTTAATTAATGATTGATGTGAAGGGGCCTAACTCACTGTGGCAGGACTACTCTTATGCAGACCACCTTGGGCTGTATAAGAAAACCAGAAAAGCATGAGCCACAGAGTGAGCCCTCAAGCAACATTCCTTCACAGTTTCTGCTCATGTCCCAGCTCTTGCTTTCCTCATTGATGGACTGTGACTTGGAAGTGCAAGCCAAATAATCTCTCTCCTCTCCATTTTGCTTTCGATTATTGTATTTAGCACAGCAAATGAAAACCAAACTAGAACAGCTGGTGAGTTAACTCAGTGATTAACAGCATACACTCGTCTTTCAGAGGACCCGAATTTAGTTCCCATCATCCTCATCTAGAAACTTGAAATCACCTGGACTCATATGTCACAGAGACACACATAATTACAAATAAGGCAAATCTTAAAACCAACCAATTTTTCTGAAGGCTTTTTGAACATTACTAAGGTGTGGGAGTTTCAGGCTGTCTCTTCTTGTTTCAAGTCAAGCCAACAAAGAGTTCCAGAAAAATGAAGGATACAAAGATTTATTTGTTTTGTCTTTATGTGCACGTGTGATTTACCAGCATGCATGTATGTGCATCATATGTCTGTCTGGAGCAAGAGGAAGACAGAGAATTTGGTCAGATGCACTGGAACTAGAGTTGAAGACACATGTCAGCTATCTTCTGGAATACTGACTGGAAAAGGAATTGGGCTCCTCTTCCAGAGTGGCAATTGTTGAATCATATCCTTTCCCCCCAAATAGATATGCCTAGAGAAAGGAATTGTATTAATGCATATTACTGTGTATTTTATTAATTGTGATTTAATATAATAAAATAATCTCAATTATATTTTGATAGGTGTTTCAAGTGGCTTTGCTGACTATTAAATTTACATCTATTGTTTTTTGTTACCATTTATTATGATATAACTTAGGCCTTAGAGAAACCATATTAATTAAGTTATACCATTAGTAAGAATTGAACATGCTCACTACTGGCTATTTCCTATCAGCTATTCTTCAAATTCTATTGTGATTCAAATTAGTCAATTTTAATTTCTTCCATGTTTCCTTAGTTTAACAAACATTGAAATAATAACTCATAAAGTGGTAACTACATAGAGTGGGGTGAGGTCTTCCATCAGTAACTATCTCTATTTCATCAAAATATCCAAAAATGTGATGATAAACCATGTTTGCTTTTAAGTTACTTCAAATTGAGTAACTGTTACTTTCATCATAATGGAAACTCAGTGTAGCTGCTTAGTTCTAACCAAGTCTTATGAATTTGGTCCTGTCTGCACACACTTCTTGTCATCATCATAAATTAAAGACTGACAGCCCTCATTCTCTGACAATTAACTGGTAATGCAAATACAAATATAAAGGAGAAACAGACTTTGCCTGAAAAATGTTTCCAAGTGACGTGGGATATTCAAAGTTTATCTCCTCCTGTCATTTCCTCCTCTCATCTTCCTTTCTCCTTTTCAAATCAATACAAACGGAATTGCTCTATGATGGGTACTGCATGAGGAGGTGGAGCATGTACCCACACCACATGCTAGGGATAGCATCTGAATGGGGGGAGAGCTCTGTTGTTGAATTTGGGAGTGGAGATGTAGTTACTGTCAAAGTCTATTTTCTTTCGTTTGTGAATACGTTCACAGCTCAGTCTTTATACATACAGACAATCTTTGGGGGCTATTAAACACTGATTTATAATAGCTTTTCTTCTTCTAGTCTGAGCTCTGACTGCTTTCTTGGAAGGCCAAAGTTTACTCTTGATGTCCTAGAAGTATTCTGCCTAATAACACACTTTCTTCATAGAGGAAGAGAGATAGCTCAGGCCTGCGTGTCATTGACTTATGACAGTACTTGGCTTGATGGGGCTCAGCTAGAAGAACAAACTACCATCAGGGATTGTGCTATTGGGGATTATGTAATCAGAGAAATTTAAATATAAATCAGGATAACAAGTAACCTAAAACATAAAGTGTCACAGGAAAGCTCTTAAACTTTCTTTTTCTTTCTTTCTTACTTTCCTTTTTAAAAAGATAATGTAAAAACTGCAACTTTCAATCACAATTTAAAATGTCAATTTCTACTTGGAAACTACTTTCAGAAAGATATATATATATTTCTGGTTATGTAACATCTTAGTTATCCTAGATGCTTAGAATTTCAATCTGTTTAGGGACTGTATTTCTAATAATGCTCAGGATAAACATACGATTCAAACATGGATAAATGGGGTTAAATTCTTTTTGAAATAGTCATTTAAAATCCCAGAAGCTTAAAATGTATAGTTGATGCCTTTAGCTTTGCAAAGGAACTAGAAGAAAAGGAAAATATTATCTGCAGATCCCACTTAATGAGCAACAGAAAGCATCGGACAGATGTTTCCAATGACAGGTGTTTCTTTTCAGAAGGAAAGTTTGATTAGAAAAAAAGTGAAAGGTAATAGTAGGTCAATAGTAATGTATTTGGATATAAAGGAACAGAGATAAAATATTACAAATCTGAAATTACTTCTGGGTCATTTGGCTAAGCAATTAAACTTGATGAGATACCACTGAATATATAAATTGTACTCTTTACAATTTTATATAGTAGAAAATAATCTTATGAAGCTCTTGAGAAATTACAGTAACACTTGTTAAAGTCTGGGCATTTCTTATAGATATTATTCAGCCCATCATCTGGAGATGGTCTGTGAGGTAGTAACTACTTCACTCTATTCATATTAGGGATATAAGAGGTCTTGGTTTTCCTTCTGACTCAAAAAAGTAAAATCTACTTTGAGTGACATTTGCCCTTTTAGAATTGACTTCTCCACACATACTCTGTTCCTTTTCAATTGCTTTGTAATAGTATTTTTCAATTGCCTTATGATACTACCTCTCAATTGCCCTATGATAATTCATGTATGAAATGACATTCAATTGTTAAATATGATTCTTATTCAACCATAATTGTTGACTAATTTGCATGTAGCTCATTCAGTCTGTAAGATACTGATACTTGTTTTTAATGTCATATGTTTTTCTGAGGAAAAAAAAAAGTAAAAAAGAAAAGAACTAGCTGCTGTTTTTAACTCTGGCTCTCAAGCCCTGTTATATTGAGTACTATTCTAAAGACATGATGAGCTGGCGAGCCAAAATAAGCACCTATTGATTGATATTTTACCTTGCGTCCCCCAAGACAGAATCATTATCTTATTTCAATGTTCTTGTACAGGGGAGTCTTTTAATTTGCAAATGGGTTTGCATTTATTATTTCATTTGCATTTTAATTCGTATTCATTTTTTAAGTGGGAAGCAAATCAACAACTTTGAGTTCCATTGATATGATTGACAATATAGCAATATCCTGTTGTTATTTAGTGCCCATCTGTTTTCAGACTGTTAAGAACCAAATTAACTGTGCTTTCATATGATGGTGTAAATGCATGTAAGGGGCAGGTTGCTTTTCTTTTTTCCCCAGAGAACTGATTGATTCCACTTTCCTTTTTAAAGGTTAAGAAGGAAGGGAATGAGTCAGGGATTAAGTCAGAAACAGAGTTCAGTCATTCCTATCCCTTATGCCTGAAATCAGAAGAACATTCAATGTTTAAAGATGGAAATTCAAGGAGAAGGCCTGCTTCAGAAGGGAAGAGAAAGTAAGTGATTATTTTTCATGAAAAAGCTAGAGTTGTTAACTCAATTAGCAAACAATAACTAACAAAAATAAATTTTGGTTTACATACTAGAATAATATATTCTCTTATGTGTTCCTATAGCTGTCTAAAAGGCCAGACAATGACACACTATATCTGTTACCCAGATGGATATACCGTCCTTAACTGCCATAAAATTGGTGAAATAGCAGTCAATAGTAATTATTGCTTCTCTTTTCATCTTTAGTTTTAACACATTTGACATTTAAAAGGAGGAATAACAATTAATTATACCAGTCTTCTAGTTGTGACAGTATATAATATATCAATATATCATTGGTAAAACTTGCTAAAGACCAACATCTCTGTGTAGTACATCTTGCAGCATGTAATTGTACCTTATCTTAAACAAAGATGTTTAATTCTAAAAAATCAGCTGCAAACATTGATTCCATCATTTCCTACTTCCCAAATATGCAGGTACAACATGTTTACATAGTAACCATTATCATGTAAATTTTGATATATTGTTTATTATGCTTTACATCAATCAATAACCTCTTTTCCTGTTATTTGGTCTGGATGATTATTGTTCTCAACTGCATGGTCTACCTGATAGGCCAAAAATTATTTTTTTTATGAAATATAAATTTTCAACCTCACACAGAATAGAACTCTGTTTTTAAGTAGTGGCGGAGATAATAAATTATAAAAGCAAACCAAAAGCCTCATTCTCACTGGAGAAGGAAAATGGATGGGAATTGATTATCTAAGAGCTGTGAAATCTTGTGACTTGATTTTAAAATATTTTTAATTAATATTTTTTATCCATGTTATATCCCAATTGTAGTCTTTCTCCCTCCTCTCCAGCCTTGCCCTTGCAAATCCCTCCCCACATTTTCTTCTCCTCTTCTCCTCAGAGAAGCTGAAGCACCCCTTATATAGCACCCCACCCTAATACATCTAGTTCTAGCAGGGCAAAGCAGCTTATCTCCTACTAAGGCCAAACCAAATACAATAGGTTTGCATAAGCCATCCAAGTAGGGGAAGAGAATCTAGTGGCAGGCAACAGAGTTAGAAACAGTCCTACTCCAATTGTTAAGGTATCCATATGTCTTAGTCAGAGTTCTCTAAAGTCACAGATTTTATGGAATATCTCTGTATATTAAGAGAATTTATTGTAATGAATTATAGTGTATAGTCTAACTAACCCAACAATGGGCATCTGTGAACAGGAAGTCCAAGGATCTAGTAGTTACTCAGTTCCAGGAGGCTAGTTGTTTAAGCAGGTCTTCTGTACAAGTAGGTTCCAACAGAAGTACTGGCAAGTAAGTGAAAGCAGTCAAGGAAGAGTGATTCTTCCTTCTTCCAATGCCCTTATATAGGCATCCAGCAGAAGGTATGGTTCATCAGATTAAAGATATGTACCACCACATCTGGATTTAAAATGTGCTTTGTCTCAGGCTGACCTTGAACTCAGAGACCTGTTTGCCTCAATCTCCTGGAATTAAAGGCATGTATTACCTTGCCTGGGCCTACAATTTTCATGGCCACTATACCTCAAGATCTTCATGTCAAGATCCGTGTCAGACACCTGTCTTCCAGCCTCAAAATCTAGATCACAGGTGTGCCCTTCTTTCTGGATAGAAGTTCATTTCAGATGTAATGAAATGGACAACCAGGAATGGCCATCAAAGCACATGAAGACAAAGCTGCACATCTGCTGCAAAAGTGTGTGGGGGTGGGCTAGTTCCAGCCCCTGAATGGTATTTGATTGGTGGTTCAGTCTTTATAAGTTCTCACTGGCCTAGGTTAGTTAACTGTGTAAGTCTTCTTATGGTGTCCTTGACGACTCAGTTTTGATCAATTCATCCCCCACAAGACTCTCCCAGCCCTGCCTGATGACTATGGGTCTCTGGATCTGTTTCTATTCACTTCCGGATGAAGCCTCTCAGAAGACAGTTATACTAGGTTCCTATCTGTAAGAATACCAGACTCTCATTAATAGTGTCAGGGATTATCTTTCTCCCTTGGGATAGGTCTCAAATTGAGCCAGTCATTGGTTGGCTATTCCCTAAGTCTCTGTTCTATCTTTATCCCTGCACATTCTGTAGGAAGTATAAATTTTGAGTTGAAGGCTATATGGGTGGGTTGATGTTCCCTCCTTCCACTGGAAATCCTGGCTGGCTACAAAAGGTGGCCACTTTATTCTTTATATTCTGGGCTGGTAGTAATCTCAGCTAAGGTCACCCCCACAGACTCCCAGTAGCCTCTCCTCATCCTCAGTATTCAATTTATGTGTGTGTGTGGGCATGTGTGCATGCATGCATGTGTTTTTTACCTATGCAAATGTATCTCTTATTGGCCTGAAGTAATTGTCATTTCAGAAGCTTAATACTGGATAAGTTAAAAACTTTATGGTTATTTCTGGACTCTGACTGGCTGGTTCAACTTAGCTATTATGGTTCAAGCTCCTCTCCAAGCTGACTGATTCAATATGGCTTCTTTCAACTTCTCACCAAATTGTACTGCTTGGCTTCAAACTAACTCTAACAATGAGTTCTAATCTGCTGGCTCCTTGTTATTTTCTTGCTTTCTCTGCTTCTACTGACCTGTACTGAATGGCATGGACTCTTGAAGGAACTCAACTCCTGTGCACTGCATTCACTGCAATGACTCCCAACTGACTCAACCGAAGTCAACTCAATGGATGGAAGTCACTCTGTCTTGCAACACTCTTCTTAAGTAGCTTTACTTCTGAGAGAGTTGGGTGTATCCTTTCACTGACTAAATCTGGCAAATCTCTCTCCAATACATCATTTATCTGTCTGTCCCTCAATTAGAAGTCACTTTTAAACATGGGTACTTCCTTCTACAAACTAATTTTACCTTAAAGATGTAAACTAATGGTGTGGCAGAGGAATTAAAAGTGTGTGGGTTTTCTGAATTCCAGCCAGATTATATAGACTTAGATCTTTGGATGTGATCCCTTTCAAGAGCAGTCATGTTACTGGAGTAAAATTCCTCTAAATTTTATATATTTCTGTATATCATCGGCATGCCTGTTCCTCATGGAGGCCAATTTAGGTCCTCTGTAACTAGAGTTACAGACAGTTGTAAGCTGCCATGTGAATGCTGGGAATCAAACTTATGTCCTCTGAATTAGCAGTCAGTGCTTTTAATTGCTGAGACATTTAAACAATCTAATACATTAATTTTTAAATATGAAAAAATTTAAAATAAATGTTCTCTTGTGGTACATGGGAAGTAATTATATTATTATTGACATTGGTATTATTTCAAATTTCCCCAACAGATTCAAACCAGGATAAAGCACGTCTTGGGGAAGGAGGAATGGGTATAATGTATTACTTCTACCCAAGATATTATGTGAAATTGAAAGTTGCTAGGAGAGAGAAAATCAGTTTTCTTTAATGAGTGATATATGTTAGAACAGGCCTCATGGTCATTGATAAATATCATATATCAATGTTTTTGTTTGTTTTGTTTTTCATTTTAAGGAAGGAAAGCATATGAAGTCGGATGTATAGGGTGAGGGAGGAATAGGAAGAATTAGAGAAGTACAACAAACATGATCAAAATACATTTTATAGAGATTAAAACGCATTTTCTATTTTACTAGAAATAGTTTGAAATATTCTTTGATCAGGCAGCTATAATCAGCTTTATGGCACAATATTGCTAAAAACAAGCTACACTTGTGACAGCTGTTTTTATAAGTGCCTCTTTATGATACAAGCAAGCATAAGCACTAAATACAATGTGTATGTGTAGGGCCTTAGAACAGAAACATTAGATGACAAGAAAGACAACTTCACGGATAAAGTACTTGTCACACAGTCATGGGAAGAAGAGATTGGCCCCTGAGCACCCACAAAATTTGGATAGGTTTAGAGACCTACCTGTAATCCTAGCTGTTAGTATGCAGGGACGGTCAATCCCAAAGCATGCTGACTAGCTAGACTATCTGTGTCTGTGTGCTGTGAGTTCAGTGAAGAACAACTGAGAAGTATGTAAAATATCAGTGTCTGTCTTCTATACATACTCATGTGCACTGGCACGTACATATGAACACATGTATAATTGTTTCCTCCCTTGTGAAGTCCTTATTTATACACGTTAGTCCTGTCTGTCTAATATTCAATAGAGGAGGTAGGAAGAGCACTCTAGCAGAATATCTGCTGCTCTGCCAGGATAGGAGCTTCAGAGATTTTCGAGCAACAATAGGTCTGAATCTTGCTAGAAATTTAAGGGAAATTTCTTCACAACATGAGGTTTCTGAGAGTTCTCAGAAGTCATTATCATTGTAATCATCTCATTGTTTAGGCACTTTAGATTTCCTCATTGTCGTCTTGGTTCTTACATAGATATTTTGCATAATACTTAGGCATTTTTAGAGCTATACATCTATATTTACCAAAGCTTTGTGCCGACCATTTTACTTTAGACTTTAGCTTCTTGTTCATAAGTCTTCCATCTAATCACCCTTGTGGTCCTCATGTAGGTTAGTCAGAGTGGCTAACCATTGCTCCTTTATGCAAGACAGTGTTCCATTATACATTAAAGTATCTAAATCATCTCAGAAATTTGCTCTTCACTGGAATATTTTTCAATAAAGTCTTGCAGATAAAATGTATCTAACATATAACGATGCCTTCTACATGCACCACAAGGTACATGTTTTCTTGACTATACATAGTACTCCTAGAAACCCTCGGAGACCCTTGACTTTTCAAGAAGCTGACACCAAGGTAAGATACAATAATTAAAAGATGCAATATGTAAAATATGGGAATTTTCCTTAGAAAAAGACCAAATAGAATTTAAAGGAAGGAGTTTAGGATTTGCTGGGATGTCAAAATTAGGTGAGAGGGGGGCAGCAAACATAGAGGACTCTTGCCAGAGGACCTACGCTCTTCACTGCCATTACAAGTACACGTGATCATATGGAGAACGGGTGGAACTGGAAGTTGGGCATTAGAGGTGCCAGTTAGCAGGAGTTCAATTTTATCTGACAGAGCTCTTCTGTAGAACCTCATATGCTCTGCCTGTGTAGAACAATCAATATATTTACATGCGAGTCTCTATCTATGTAAAATCAGTGTTAAATAAAACTAAAAATGAAGCAACACTTCTGAAAAAGATAATAAAAATATTATAGTAATTGAATATTACATCTGCATTCTTAATCTTCTTATGCAATATAGTCTACTCTAAATTATTCATGCCATAAAAGCAGATTTATATATCTTTAGCCACTCCTTAATACCATAATTATAGAGCGTAGTCAAAGAAATAACATGCAAAAAAATTATCAATATTAGAAGGAACTATCTTATTTTAAAGTCAGCCGGTGTAACAGTACTGCGTGATCAGTGGATAACCTAATAAAACCAGTGCAAGGTAGCTCAGTCCAGTGCTAAATGTCTGTGATACTAGCAGTTGGGAGCTGAAGAAGAGGGCCCGTGAATCCAAAAGTTCAACACAGCTACATGACAAGACCCTGTCACAAACTACAAAGTGAACCAATCTCTAAATATGATTTTAAAATTTTTTTGTACCCACTGATAAATATTCTTTAACATATCACTGAAAATCTTAAATAAAATTTGAAAACCTGCATAAGTATATTTATGATTCTCAACAAAAGATTTCAATGTAACCATCAGAATGTTTATTCAAAGGACAGTGCAGGATATTGGAGATTCAGGGTTCTATTTCTGAGATTATTTTTATGACTTCTCAAAATTACCTTAACATGAATCTTAAAACTACAAATAAATGTAACACTGCAAATAAAACTGTGAGCCATGGTTCTCCCCACCCGTGACATGGGGATTCTGGTGAAACCACTGTAACTTAAGATGACAGTCTCACTGCTCATACAGATGCATAGACTCAAAAATGAGCCCAGATCATCACAAACGACAGCTCGTCGTTCTATTTGTCATGTGTTTTGTTTTGGTTAATGTTGATGACATTCAAAATCAGTGAGGAGTCAATAAATCATACTGGGAAAAAACTTTATTAACTTAAGAACAATTATCAATCAAATATTAATAAGCATGTTTATATTTTTACCCTGTTAAGAACATTATTAATTGCTCTATCCAAGGAGTGCACTGCCTGAAGAATTCTGAGGGTTGTGCTAGGCTTTGCAGATACAAAATAGGCGCAACCTTGATCATCCCAAATGGTGCTAAAGTAGGAAATTTAAGGTATTGTTGTAAATAACCAATAGGCTAATTCATGAGACTAAGTGTCCTCGATATGTTGTTTGTGGGAGTCCTGGAGCCACAGATGGCTGGGCAGTTAGGTTTTGTTGAGGAGGAAGAAATGTTGGAGTTCCCTTCAAGGGCATTTGGCTTTAAGAAAAGTTTTATAAATGGAATTGAATTGTGTGCTTCCATATGGTGTGAATAAAATTTTTTTGTGGTCACACCGAGAATACAAATGCCTATTCCTTTCTATATCGCTGCTTTAAAATACTTTATTGTTAGTTTTGAGCCGTGAGGTTTCTGTTTGATTCTGCAGACTTAGCCTCTCCGGGTATCCCAGACTGGTTTCAGACTTGCAGTCTTCCTTCTTGTTTCTGGCAAGTGCTGATTGCAGACATATGGCAGCATACCTGACACTTTTTAAAAATATCAAATTAAGTTTTACTGATATATGTTACTATTTCAAAAATAATTTTATTTAAAGTTAAGCTGCATGATAGAATCTAATGATATAAAGTGTTGGGAAGAAAGCATTTTCCTTTAATTAAATGTAAGGCTAAAAAATGTGTTCTTTATCTAAATTCACAACAGAGTTAAGCTAACTGAAGAAACTTAAAAGCTAAATTCTCTTTTCCATACTTTTCTTCCTGAGGGACAATACTCCAGACTTTGATCAGAACTTCAGTGTATATTATTTGAATATAATGAAAAAGGACATTTTGGACATAGGAGCAACAAAAAAAATCAATTTGCATATATCAGCAGAAGAAGTGATGTCTACATATTTTTATTGAAAGATTTGAATACACTTAACAGGAAACTCCAAACTGCACAGACAGATAAGAGGATTCACTCTTTTCTCCCATGAATAGTCACAAAATTTTCAGCTCTAATTTATGGCAAACAACTTCCTATGCTCTATAGTACAGTCCTCCAACCCCCACCCTGTTGGTGTTTGTGCCTTATTTGTGATAACTACAATTAATATGATATTTTAATAGCATAAAATATGATCTAGTGAAAGTATTAATATTGATAATAGGCATGTTCTAGGAGTTAACACTGTAATATATCAAGCCATGGTAAATTTAATCAAACACATACACACAGACAACTTGTGAAAGGTGCCGTACTAAAATCTTCTTAGTAAAAATGACTGTTTTCACTGTTAGTGAACACAGAGGGTATTTGTTTTGCTTTTTTACCTTTTTTGTTTTTCATAGATAGTGTCAGTTGTAGCTTGAAACTATAAAAATAATGGCTAGGTTACTACTTGATATATCTGCATGTTCATGTCATTATACATTAGTGAATTCTATCTCAAAGTGTCAGCATCCAGTTCTGTTTATCTTTTATTCAGTTTCTGGAAACAGAAAGTTATAGCTGATGTGCAGTTAATGCTAGTGACCACAAACAGCCTGTCTACAGGTCTATTTGTGTAATATTAAAAACACATACATACATACATACATACATACATACATACATACATACATTCATACATACATGAAAGCCACGGGCATGTACTTTCAAAACAAAATAAAGCAAAACAAAAACAAAACAAAGAGGAACTTTCAAAAAGTCTTGGGTGTTTTTCCATTACACCAAGAACTTTGTGATTGGGACTTTAGTTATAGGACGATTGCTTAGAAAGCTGCTACAAAACTATTACTTTTTCTAGCCTGTATGATTAAAGATGTGCAACCTTTGTCCAAATAATAGTACAGGAACAAAAAAGTTAGGCCTATTCTTTGTGTCTAGGAGGATTGTTAATTGAAATTAACTATGAAGTATAAAAGCAAAATCCTCACTGCATTTATTTTAAAAATAGAAATCCCTGTATTTCATATGTTGGCATTGGGTGATAGGTTATTTCTGATTTTGTCTGCTCAACACTTTCTAAAACCAATGAAATATTTAGAAATTTCCTTGATTTAAACACTCTCATTTGAGAAAATTTCTGTTTCCTTTTCCTATCAACTCTCTTCCAGATGGAGGATAGGATCACTTCAAAATTCCACAAGTTCCGTATATTCTTTAAATTTTGTTGTTTCATGTTACTGTGGACTCTCTCAGCTTTTTAGCCTTCTCCATTCCTTTGTGTTCGCTGTGGATCTGTAGCCACTCTTCCTACTCCAGTTGCTACAGTATTTTTACTATCTTCACTATTTTTACTATCTCCCATTTTCATGTCCCCAAACATTTATTTTATTCTTGTAGAGGTCTGCTTGCAGGAGTATCCTGTTTTCCCCTCAACCCCACAAAACACACACACACACACACACACACACACACACACACACACACACACA
>JANHMN010000002.1:118218122-118282307 GCA_030674055.1 Rhabdomys pumilio
CACACACACACACACACACACACACACACACACACACACACACACACTTCTACTCACTGGGGACTGGAGAGGAATCCAAGATCCTATTACCAATTTCCTGCCAACATCTTCAGCTTTCTCTATTACTCAGTTAGTCTCTATTGTTTTTGTTGGATTGTTTGCTTGTTTGTGTCTGTGTGTGTGAAGTTTTTGTGTTGTCTTGTTTTTGTTTTATTTTGTGTTTGTATGAGCCAACAACTTACAGAAGTACTTTCTACCAGGGACTCCACAACTACCAAATTTGCATCGCATCTAGAGTGAGCAACAGCAACCTAACAATGGAACTCCCACTCAACATATCTATTCCAAGTATCATCTCAAGTCTAATAACAGCATATGCCTGAATCCTAATCCCAAAACACAATCATGAACTTCTAAGACAATATGCCCCCTCCAGAAGCCAATTAACTTGTTGGCATAAGACCTGAGGCATACAATGCATCTGATGCGCAAGAAAAAGTCTTCAAAGTAGCAACCATCCATATGATCAAAGACTTTTAAATGTGTATAAATAAAATCCTTAATAAGTCTGTGAAAACACAAACAGTTAAAAGAAAATAATGAAAACCTTTCAAGATGATAGAATTGAAATGGAAACACTAAATAAAGCTCAGGTTGAAATAAAACTTGAAATTGAAAAGTTAAAACCCTCAGAGGTAAGGCACACCAGTACATTACTTAATTGATAGTTGATGTGTTTGGGCTCACTTCACTGGGGTTTGGACCATTCCTTGACAGGTTTTCTTTGAGTATTTAATTAAGTTAGCTGAGCATTATCTATCTGAACATGTCAATAAGCAGTGTTCCTTCCTGGTTTCTGTTTTCCCACTCATACTTGTTTCAGTAATAGACTAGTCTGGTAGTGTATGCTGAAACAAGCATTTCCATCAAGCGTCTTTAATTATGATGATTACAGAAAATGAAATGAAATCAGGGCAAATATCAATAGGAAAATATTGGTATAACCTGCAAATTGGAAGAAAGAGTATTTGAAACCATTTTAAGTTATTGTTTTCAGCATGTATCTTTGCAACAGATAATGTGTATATTTTGATGAGCAAATTAAAGATGTTGGCCACATTATTATTAATGATAAGTAAAATCACTTGGTAAGAGTAGGCACAATTTCTATTCTATATGAGATGTTGCAATAAATTCTATCACCTATAGGATACAAACAAGAGTTTCCTTCTTCTGCATTATTCCCTTCATGTGTAAGAATGTAAAGGGCGTGATCTGGTACCTTAATCATCCTTAATGTGTATCAAGAATCCCAGGGAAATAACCAATGTACTTTCATAAACTATGACTAGTGAGTAATAGTTTATTTTCTTTTGACACGTCAGAGAAAATTTGCAGCAGTTAAATGTTAATAACAGTTATAAAAATCTATTAGTAAAATTTTATAAGTAATGGATAATAAACAGAACAATTTTCTAATTTTTCAGGATTTTTGTGATATAAAAGTAATTTTCATTAGTGACTCTGTCTACTGCTGATGATTTAAACTCATCCCTGAAGATTAATTGTTCTATATTACTTAAAATTCAAATTAGCTTTTTTTCTAGGCTTTATTTTATTTAAACCGTAAATCACCTGTACAGATTCAATATTCCTACTTTGACTTTCTGTGATATGACTTAATCATACATTAGAAACAATTATAGAATTTATTAGTATAAAATTTTTGTATAAAATAATAATAGAGGACAATGCCTACTCAGTCATTAGAGAAAAATAAAGCAGACTACAGTACTCCATTGTCTTGTTTTATAGCTCATCTCTGCTCTTATTTGCACAGCTGAGCAGAAAACACTTTCAGAAGTGGTGTCACAGGACCCACAAAAGCTGTAGAAAATAAAGTTATCTTATAATTAAAATTAGTGATTTCAAGGGTAAAATGGCCAACCAGTAGTTTCTATCACATGACTCTGTACATGAGAAAAGTTGGTGCAATCACAGAGTAACAATATTCTTTTGAGATGAATTGAGAAATAGCTCTATGAATCATAAAATGGTATAAAAAAATCATCGGGAAATTAAAAGACAGCCTAACGATAAGTGGTACTTCTTTTCCTAGAACACCATAAGCAGGAGCTGTCTTCAGAATTCTCTTGTTGTAGGAAATAAACTACAATCAGGAAGAGAAAAACAAGGATCAACCACAACTGAGCATCCGTAGGATTGTCTTGTTTCATAGACACCATTACAAAGTTAAGGATGTTCCAGAATTTCAAGGGAAGCAAGGACCTATCATCAACTCACTGAGAATTTTGGCTGTGAAAGTAAAGCAATATTTTGCCCTCCTGGCATGAATGGGACTGACTTCGCATGTTTTAATGCAAGGGGATTGGAGTATAATAACACTGTGACTAAAGTAAATAAATAAATAAATAAATAAATAAATAAAAGCAAGCTTAGCTCCCAGTGGTTTACTCCATCCATCACAGAACACAATAATATATTTGTCCGCACACATTCTCAGGGGCATTTGGGAATACATTATGTTTTATATATACATTCCTATGTCACAGACACTGGGAGCTTCTGGAAGAAAGTACCTGCCTACTCTACGTATTTCCAGAAATCCTTGTGGTATGGTTAGCAGAAATTCCAGGTATGAATATTAAGAAGCCTCTTCAATGAATACAGCTCTGCCACAGCCAGGCTTCATGGCTCCATGAGAAATACAGGACAGGACTACACAAACAGCTCGAATCAATTAGTTTGATAGAACAGGTAGAAAATAAAGCAATTTGCACATTCAGCTTACTAGTCTCTGTACCTAGCCTATGTGCAGTATTAGAATATTCTTGACCAGGAAGAAATATTTAGTTGTTTTCACTTTTTCCTTATTTTAATTTTATTTAAAATTATTCTTTAGTTGATTTTACTCACAGTTATTTTATATTTTTAAAATTAACCTTTCTGCATTTTGTTTCACTTACTCTTTCTTTTTTACCTTCTGACTCTCTTTTAAATTATTTTTAATTGTAAACTTTATGTGGTTTTCACCTAAGCAATACCCTTAAAAAAAAAAAAACTAACTTTTCCTTCCCTATAACTATAACCCATTGATCACCTCAGCTCCTATTTTGTGGATAGGGGCTCACGAATCAATTCATATTGCATGCTACAATGTTGATTGGCTCAAACGTGTACAGTTTTTGTGCAAGTAATCACTGCTGCTGTGATTACACCAGTGCAATGGTCCTTTCATGTTCAGAGGACTGTTCCATGCTTGCCTTCTATCATCTATAAGTCTTAACAAGTTCTTTCTTCTCTTCCATTATGGTTACTCAGCCATGGGCAGGGGTGTAATGTTTTGTTTATAACAGGGCACTCTTCTGAAACTTCTATTTTACTAGTTGTATGTTTCTGCGTTAATCACTATTGACTACACAAACAATTTTGTCAGAAAGGTCTGAGAGCAGCATTAATCTATATATAGAGAGATATTAATATATTCAAACTTTGTAAATATATTGATGTCAATATAGAAGAGGTATGTTGTAACTAATATGGAAATGATTAGAAACTAACATTTGTATTATACTGTAGTTAAACTTCTAAATGTATAGAAGATAAAAACATACTTCTGAAAACTGCCAAAGAGAACACTGAAGTAACTTTTAAACTCAAATATAATAAAATAAAAATAGATTTCTCAGAAGAATCTTTAAGAATCAAAAGTATAAGCAATAATATATTTCAGGGACCTAAAGAAAATACATGACAATCCAGATTATAATTTACTTCAGAATTTAAGTTGAAATAAAACTCCCTAAAACAATCATAACTGAAAATTTTATGACCCCTGAATCAGAACTGCAGACATTACTTAAAGGGATGCTGTACACAAAGAGGAAGAAGTACATACAGAACTAATAGACTCAGGAAAAGAGTAAACCTCAATAGAAGAGCAGACGATCAAAAAATGAGATATAGGAAAGAAACAAATAGATTCAGTTCAGCATGTCATACAGATAAAACTAACAAACACAGATTATAGAAAACCATACAATAATGTGATAGCAGCTAGTATATATATCTTTCAAAAGAAAACTTTGGTATAAATAACCTAAGTTTTCAAAATTGTAAGTTGCATACTTAACTGATTGGATTAAAATAAATTCTAACAATTTGCTGTCAGCAAGAAACTCACCACAGTCAGAAAGACATAAAGAAAATGAAAGAGAGAGAGAGAGAGAGAGAGAGAGAGAGAGAGAGAGAGAGAGAAAGAAAGAAACAAAACATGATGTTCTAAGCAAATAGAATTTATAAGGAAAAAAGGAGAATTACAGTCATAAATATCAAGACAGAAGTTAACAGAATTGATTGGAAAAATAATACTACAAATCAATAAAGGCAATACTGCAATAGGAGATCTATTTGTAAATATACATGCATTGAATTTGACTGTGGCTACATACACATGTCCTACAAAATATTAAGTTAATTAACTTTCCAACATGGGTGGTGGAAGGGGTTATGAAGTTCCACTCAATTCAGCTATTGGCAATTTTTGACTTCTTGGGGAAGAAAATTCAGTTTTCTTTAGAAGTGATTCATGGTAGTTTGCTTGTGTTACATTGGATAATCCTATAGAAGTATTCATATTGGCAGTACTAAGTAGACTTCATGGGTTTACAAAAAAGGACATCAAGTTGAAAGAGAAAAGTGATAAGATAGTAGCAGAAATGTTTGGGGAGAGAAAGCTGGAGTGGATGTGACCAAAACATATTATATTCTGTTGTGAAATTCTCACACCCTACTTTTTAAAATTACACTACAGTTCAGATGTAATTATGAAACATTTACCAATTGTTCCTCCCTGGTACAGAATATACATTTTTTATGTGTATACCCTTGAATAGATCATAATTTAGGGCAGAAAACAAACATTAACAAAGACCCAGAATAGCAAAAACAATTCTTAACAATAAAAGAATGGCTGGGGGAATCGCCATCCCTGAACTCAAGCTTTACTACAGAGCAATAGTGATAAAAACTGCATGGTATTGGTACAGAGACAGACACGTTGATGAATGGAATAGAATTGAAGACTCAGAAATAAAACCACATACTTACAGACACTTGATCTTTGAAAAAATACCAAGAATATACAATGGAAAAAAAGAAAGCATGTTCTATAAATAGTGCTGGCCTAACAGGCTGTCTGTATATAGAAAAATGAAAATAGACCCATATTAGTCACCATGAAGAAAGCTCAAGTCCAAGTGGATCGAGGACCTCAACATAATACCAGATACACTGAATCTATTAGAAGAGAAAGTGGGAAAGAGCCTTGAACTCATTGGCACAGGGGGAAATTTCCTACACAGAACTCCAGTGGTTCATGCTCTAAGATCAAGAATTGATAACTTGGACCTCATGAAATTGGAAAGCTTCAGTAGGCAAAAAAACGTAGTCAATAAGACAAATCGGCAACCTACAGATTGGGGAAAAATCTTCAATCTTCCAATAGAGGGCTAATATCCAAAATATCCAAAGAACTCAAAAAGCTAACCACCAAAAAAACCAAACAAACCAATCTAAAAATGGGGTATAGAACTAAACTGAGAATTCACAACAGAGGAATCTCGAATGACTGAGAAGCACCTAAAGAAATGTTCAAAATCCTTAGTGATCAGAGAAATGCAAATCAAAATGACCCTGAGATTCCACCTTACACCAACCAGAATGGCTAAGATCAAAACCTCAGGAGATAACACATGTTGTTGAAGATGTGGAGAAAGCAATGAATACTTTCTTCATTGCTGGTGAGATTGCAAACTGTTACAACTACTCTGGAAATCAATCTGGAGGTTCCTCAGAAAACTGGAAATAGATCTACCTGAAGACCCAGCAATATCACTCTGGGAATATACCCAAAAGATGTCACAAAATGCCACAGGGGCACATGTTCCACTATGTTCATAGCATCCTTACTTGTGATAGCCAGAAGTTGGAAACATCTCAGAGGTCCCACAACAGAAGAATAGGTACAGAAAATGTATTTCATGTACACAATGGAATACTACTCAGCTATTAAGAACTAGGACATCCTGAGTTTTGCAGGCAAATAGATGGAACTAGAAAATATCATCCTAAGTGAGGTAACTCAGACCCAAAAGGACATGCATGGTATGTACTCATTAAGTTGATATTAGCCAAAGGGCCCAAGTGAGGACACTCCAATTGGGGGAGAGGAGAACGTAATCTGGTATTGGGTGAGGGAAAAGGACTGCCCTGAGGGCCAGCAGAAAAAAAAATGAAAACAGGCAACCTAGGGAGGTAGGAGGTTGGGGAGACCCTCTAGACTGCACCAGAGACCTGGAAGGTGAGAGACTCTCAGGACTTAAAGGGATGGACCTTAGATGAAATGCCTGGCAGTAGGAAGATGGAACTTGTAAAGTCCACCTCCAGCAGGAAGACAGGGCATCAAATAAGGGAGGGGGTTGCCATCCCACAGTTAAAACTCTGACCTATAATTGTTCCTGTTTGGAAGAACTACAGGGATGGAAATGGAGATGAGCCTGAGGAAAAGAAAGTTTAGCAACAGGCCCAAAGTGGGATCCTGCTCAAGGGGAGGTCCCAAGGACTGACACTATTGCTAAGGCTATGGAGTGCTCACAAAAAGGGACCTATCATGACTGCCCTCCAGAAGACCCAACAAACAGCTGAAAGAGTCAGATGCATATATTTGTACCCAATCAGTGGACAGAAGCTGCTGAACCCTGTGGTTGAATTAGGGAAAGACTGAAAGAAGCTAAGGAGATCGAACTTGTAGGAAGACCAGCAGTCTCAATTAATTTGGACCCCCCAAGATCTCTCAAACACTGGATCACTAAAAAGGCAGCATATACCAGCTAATATGAGACACCCTACAGATGTAAAGCAGAGGACTGCGGGGGCTGTGTTCAATCAGCGATGATGTACCTCACTCTCAGGAGACTGGAGACCTCAGGGAGTTCAGAGGTCAGGTGGGGTGGGGGATGGGAGGGTGGGAACAGCCTCATGGAGACAGGGGCATGGGTTGGAGGTATGTGATGTGGAACAGTTGGAGGGTGGATGGGGGAGTGAATAAAATCTGGAGTGGAGAGAAAAACAGAAAGAAAGAAAGAAAGAAAGAAAGAAAGAAAGAAAGAAAGAAAGAAAGGAAGACAAAAATCATTCTAACAATTTTTTCATATCATAATGAAAATAAAATGTTGTAAATATGTGTAGAACTTGTACATGAACTTAGAGATTAATAATCTATTTGGGAATAAAGAAGTTAAGGAGAAGTTAAAAACTTCCCTAGAATCAAATACAGATTAAATCCAACCTCTGTGGGAAACAGTAAATACATTTATTAAATGGAATATCTTAAATTAAACTGGAGAAGGTACGGGAGATGATTCAGTGCTTATAAGCACTTGCTATTTTATCAGAGGACCCAGGTTCTATTCCTGAGAACCCAAGTGGTGGGGTACAATTTTCTGTAACTCCAGATTCAGGATATCCAATGGGCACTATATGCATTTGGTGGACATGAATTCATGCAAACCAACACACTTATACACACTGGGAATGAATCTATCTAAATGTATTACACGAAGCCAATATTACCGCATTACCAGAGCTTGATATACCAAAGGGGGAAAAGTATTCTTGATGGACACAAGACTGTAATTCTTTTTTGGCATTTTGACACAAAACTAAACATGTTTTAAACAATGGAATCTTGATTGCCTTCATGAAGATTATTCTGTCGATATGTCTGTTGGGACTTTTCTTGACTAATGATTGCTTCAGAAGCATTTAACCTACTGTGGGCAAGGAATAATAATTGTCACCTGCTCCCAGCAGATGGCCTTGAGTTGTATGTATAAGAACCTAACCTGAACAATCACGCAAAGAACAAAACTCTGTAAGCAGTTTTTCCCCATGGTTCCTGCCTCTGTTCTTGGTGGATTTCCTGCTCTGTCTTCCCTCAGTAGTGGGATGTGACAGAAAATAAAAGTTAATTAAATCCTTTAATCTCCTTTGTGATTTTGACCATGGTCTCCATCATAGCAACAGAAAAAAATGTTGTCTTAAATCACAAAAATTATATAAAAATTAATTTCAGAAATACTTTGCAAAGATCATCTATAATAATCTAGAAAGTTTCACTCCAGGAATGTGCACATTTTTATTATATGAACAAACCAACAAATGTATACAGCTCACAAACAAAATCAAGTTTGAAAATATCATTATTTTCATAGATGTGGAAAAAAGTTTTTAATAAAATTCTGTATCACTGCATAACAGAAATGTAAAATAATGTAAAGGATTACATTCTGATACAATAGATATATGTTACAAATCTATAGTCAATATTACTCACTTATGGTAAATAACTGAGACCTATTTCTCTAAATTTAGGAATAAAAACAAAGATGTTCAATCTTATAATTCTATTTAATACAAAGCATAAAATTTTAATCAGGCCAATAAAAATAAATAAATAATAGAACTAGTTATAGAAAAGTAGTTTTTTTGTTTGTTTGTTTTTGTGTTGCCCTGTTTTGGTTTTCTGCTGTTAGCAGATAGTGTGATTCTGTCCTTAAAATATTTGAGAGTCCCCACTGAATGATGCTTATTTACAAGTAAACCAATTCAGAAAAATAGCATTTCACAGAAATAAAAAAAAACACGTTAAAAACAGGAAAACAAACTTATTCACAATACCATAAAACCAAACAACTAAATTACTTAGTGACAAATGTAACCAAGAAGATGGAAGACATCATTCTAAAGCCAAGAAAAAGCCAGGTTCAAAACTAAGTGTTCTAGTCAAGAGAGACGGCAGAGGTTCTGGCTAGTCGACAAAAGGATGGACTGGGTATTAAGACTATCTTGTACCTCACTGGTACAAATAGGAATAATTATGCTCTAATTGTATTCTGAGAGAAAAGCTTTATTTTAACAGGAAGGGTAATATGTAGGAGGAGCTAAGGGGAAAGGAGCACCGAGAGGAAAAGATGGAGTAAGGAGAGGAGAAGATGAAGTAGATGAGAAGCTCTGTAATGAGAGAGAAAAAGAGAGAAAGAGAGAGGGGGCATGGAGGCAGAAGTTTACGTGTCTCCACTAGTCAAAGATAGTTTACATAGCTAGGTTGGGTATTAGGTTACACTTCGGACTGAGCATTACCATACTTATAAAGCCTTTGATTAACATTTAAAAAAAATTGTATAAAAGCCAAATGGAAAAGGGGGTGGGGCATGGGATAGGGGTTTTCTGGGGAGGAGAAATGGGGAAAGGGATTGGCATCTGAAATGTAAATAAAATATCCAATAAAAAAATAAAAGCATGTAAAAAATATTGAAATGGATATATTTACATTAAAATGAAGAGTACTCTTATGCTCTTGAATAAGAAAAAAATCACTATTCCTATGGACATACTATCAAAACTGTTCTACATATTCAATATTTCAATGATATTTTCACATAGCTAGAAAAATAACTTTAAACATCATAGGAAAGTACAAGAGACTCAGAATAACCTAAATTACCCTGCAAAACAAAACAAAAACAAAATAACAGACACACACACACACACACACACACACACACACACACAAATGTGTTAAAGGTTTTACAATACCTGGCTTTAAAGGATATTACAGGGTCATAGTAAAAAAGTCAAAGTGAGATTGACACAAAATCAGATGTGGTGATCAATGAATAAAAAACGTATACACATATAGCTACACTAAATTGATTTTCAAGAAATATGTGAAAAATCATTTGGATAGAAGACAATCTGCTCTTAATCAGTGAACACTGGCTATCTTGAGGTAGGTTATCCTAATACTTTGCCTCATCTGCTAGAAATTAAGCATTGTGGGCACAAGTGCTTGATGCTGAGCTTAAGTTTTATCACAAGACCCCTTTGCTTTGGAAAGGGAACCTACCTCCATCAGATGTCCTTTGACATTCACACTTGATGTCCTTTCACTCACTCATAGTATAAAAATGAATGTATTTTAAATATGTTAAGTAAGATAAAGAAAAAGTAGCCCTTTTTTGATCTATTACATCACTTGTGAATATATACTGGTAGGAAAGATTTTCAGTACACATATGAGACACTTTCCCATCCATGTTCCTACACTGGAATTCACAGCAGACTGACTAGGAATCAGCTTGAATGCATGGATAAAGAAAATGTGGCATGAAAACACATTTGGTCCATTATTTAGCCATAATGAAGATTAAACCATATGTAGCAAAACAAGTATTGCATGCTTTCTCTCATCCAGGGAAACGACAACAAGAAGCAAATGAAACCTCCCCAAATAACAAAAAAGAGCAGAAAGAAGTTTGGGGACTTTTGTTTGTTTACTTTTTTGTTGTTGTTTTAATTTTCCCCCTAATTTATAGAGTTTATTTATTTATTTACTTACTTACTTACTTATTTAATTCACTTTATATCCCATCCCTCTCAGTGCCATTCCTCCTGGTCACCCCCTCACCATCCTTTTCACCTTCCTCATGCTCATGTCCTCTTCTCTTCTGAGAGGGTGGATACCACCCCCAGGTATCCCTCCATGCTGACACATTAAGTCTTTGTAGGGTTACGTACATCTCTCCAACTGAGGCCAGACAAGGCAGCCCTGGCTCCAGTTGTTCAGGAACCACATGAAGACCAAGCTGCACATCTATTTCTTATGTGAAGGAGGCATGGGGAGTTAAGTCTAGCCCATGTATGCTTTTTGATTGGTGGTTCCGTCTTTGAGAGCCCCAAGGGTCCAGGTTAGTTGACTTCGTTGATCAGTGTTAGGGATTGGTGCTTGTCCATAGGATGAATTTCCAGTTAGGTTGGTTATTGGTTGGCCATCTCAGTATCTGCTCCATTCTCCCATTCCTTCATTTCTTGTAGACAGGTTAAATTTTGGGTTGCAAGTTTTGAGGTGGGTGGAAGATACAATAGAAGAAACTAATACAGGAGTTATTTTTGAATGCAAGTGGGAGCAGGGAAAAGAATGGGAGACAGGGTGGACACAGTCAAATCCCAATCAAGTGTACAAAGCACTCAACTATTACATTTGATGATCTAACCTCTAGATCTTGTGTTTGATTTTAGCATCATTAAAAGGTAAAGTATCTTCTGCTGGCCTTCAAAATATGTGCTTTCATGTGAAGATGTGAGAGGGATGTGTAATAGGCTACCAAAGTGTTTTTGTGATAAACCACCCAACTACACAGGAAATGCTTACACTTTGTAAATAGTTTTTTGATAGAGTTGCACATCAGCAGTTAATGGCAGCCTTCTCAGTATAGGAGTCTTTGGGGAAGCTGAATGTTGGCTCAACAAATTAGAGACCGAAAGCTCGTCATAGATGAGTGACAATACATTGGCAGTCAAGGTGGCTATGTGAAGACTGATAGTCAGAAATGGACAGTTTTAGATTATTGGAAGTCTAAAATATGAAATGTAATATATTTAAAGGCAGACAGCCTAGAATTGCATCACAAAAGCTGTAACTGAACAGAGCTTCATTTTCTGGGTTTACTGGGACTGACAAAATGAACTAAACTACAAGCCAGCCCTTGGTGGGCTTGGTCTGAAGCCAGAAGCACTGTTTATTTTTTTAAACCATGAAATGTACTTGGCCTTCTTCAGTTACCAAGAAAAGAATCAGAAAGGAAAACTCAGTTGGCACAAACTGGCTTCATTTAGAAAACACAAATTATTATTTTTGCCAAAACCCTGTCCTATTTGAGTTTCTCATGAAATCAGATGAAGGGGTTGGAATTTTCAGCACAAGTCAGGTTCAATGCAATTCACTTTTATATAATACATAAATGTGAGGTTCTCAACTTCTGAGGGCAGAGTAAGCCTTGCAAAAACCAGCACTATGTCAACTATATCTGTGTTAAACACTGTTTATAACACACACACACACACACACACACAAACACACACACACACACACACACACACCCCACAGTTAACCACATAGATCGAAATGTATCTTCTTTGAAACGAATAGCAATTTCATTATTTTTTCTCAACTTTTTGTTACTACTTTAATTTTTTTTTTACAATCCATTTGTTATCCCTCTCCCAGTCTGCTCTTCCACAGTTCCTCATCCCATTCCTCCTCACCCCTGTCTCCAAGAGGATGTCCCCAGCCCCCACTCCCCACCCTTGCCAGGCCTTCCCACTCCCTGGGGCCTCAAGACTCTTAGAGTTAGGTTCTCCCACTAAGGCCACCTTTTTTTAAAATTATTAATTATTTTATTTATCTACATCCTAAATGTTGCCCCTCTTCTAATTCTCCTTCACAGAGCTCTTTCCCCTCCCTCCCCTAAATCTCAGAAAGGTTACTCCTTCCTGGGAATTCTTCTTCCCTCAGGCATAAAGTCTCTACAGGATTAGGCATATTTCCTTCCACTGGGGCCAGACAAAGCATTCATCTGCTAAAAAATGTGACAGGGGCCAAGTTTCAGCCCCTGTATGCTCTTTATTATTCTTATTAATGGATATTATATTTCTATTTCAGATTTTATTCCCTTACTCCATTCGCCCCACCACCCAGTAACCTCCTATCCCATCTCCCCTCCTTCTGCTTCTATGAAGAAGTGCCCCTACCTACCCACCCACTCCTACCTCCCCACCCTCGAATTCCCACCCACTAGGTGTTTAGTCTTCATGGGACCAAGGATCTCCTCTCCCACCTATGCCCGTCAAGGCCATTCTCCCCTACCCCTGTATGCTCTTTGTTGGATGGCTTAGTCTCTGGGAGCTCCTGGGGTCCAGGTTAGTTGATAATGTTACTCTTTCATAGAGTTGCCATCCCTTTAGTTCCTTCAATTCTTCCCCTGACTCTTCCATAGGTGTCTCCAACCTTAGTCCAATGGTTGGCTGTAAGTATTTGCATCTGTCTCTGTCAGCTACTAGTAGAACCTCTCAGAGAACAGCCATGCTAGGCTCCCATCTGTAATAGTGTCAGGGTTTGGTGTCTGCTCATGGGATGGATCCCAAGTTGGGCTGGTCTGATTTCATTCTTAAAAACTTGTTTTAAGGATACTTAAAGCACTTTAAAAATCCTGAAGGAGAGGCTGTGTTACACAGATGTGAGAGGCGCTGTTATACATTCCTTTGTGAACATTTGCATCTTCTCATCACTGATGTACATGTCTTAAGTGTTGTTCCATGAAGAAAGGTTTCAGATTCTGTGGCATCTTTGTAGAGTCTCAGAAGCCCAATCACACTCAATGCTGACTCCAACTTCTAAATGCACTCATGGTGAAACAATTGGTTTATTCATAGCAACGTCTAAGACAGATACTGCTTAGCTCTAGAGAGTAGAACATATGTAAACTCCCCTATGCTCAGTACAGTTCCATTTTATTTCAAAAACATCAGAATTTTGAGTCCCACATTCACACAAATAAATCTCCTTTCCTCTCTCTCTCTCTCTCTCTCTCTCTCTCTCTCTCTCTCTCTCTCTCTCTCTCATACACACACACACACACACACACACACACACTGAGGTTTTCAATTTTTCAGTGGAAATTATTATTTGATATACTCTAAAAGTATTACTAAGTTTTAGGAGAACAGGATGTATTCAGTTGGAACCCCTCTAGTCTCTTCTGTGAGGTGGAGACTGGCAGGTATCTCCTCTCAGGAGACTGGCAGGTATCCCCTCTCAAAATTATAAGAGGGAGAGTTAAAATGAGCTTCACAGCCTTGTCTCTAATCCCTCTCTCTACCTGCAAACTCTGCCAACGTATATGTATACTTGACTTAGAAATTTGGATGTGAGCCATCTGGCCCACAATCAAGCCACATGAGAAAAAAAAAAAAGGTAATATTGCAATGTAAAAGGAGAGGCATGATTTAAGAACACTTGAAGGAAATTGTTTGCCCTTAAACCCGTGAGGTTCTTAATCTTGAGCTCTTACTAAATCATTAATACCTTAAGTCAGACTTAGGACAACTTTAGCAGTGACCCATTGAACAGTACTAAAATGAAAATAATGCCATCAATGAATGTGAGGTATATTAAAATATGAAGATGTTAAAAATATGAATAAATGCATTAATCTTTATGTAGGTGAACAAATTTAGTAAGACTGGATTTTTTTTTTTTGGAATGAAGATAATGCTATGTTGATCAGGTGATCTTGTATTTTTAGGTCTCAACTGGTCTTCCTGCTCAATCTTCTGAGTAGCCATACAGCAGGCAAGACAGCAGCTGGATGATGGCACTACAACTGGTTATAATGACAATATTATAAAAGTAACTTACAATGTAGAATTTTAAAACTTAAAACACTACTGAAAAAAATGTCCTTCAGTGATTAGTTAAGAATTACTATCAACTACATGCAACCTTTAAATTCTGAACTAATATAAATAATCCATAATTTTACAGACTTTATAAGCAAACATACAATTCCTAGTCAAATTTTCTGCAGAAATTATAATGTTGAATATAGTAACAAGTAGCCTTGCATAGCTCTTGAACTTTTAAAATGTGCATAATTTTATCTAGAACTGAAATTTTAAAATTTGTAATTAATTAGTGATTCATAGTAATTTTGTAACTAATATAAATATACAGGGATTGTACATAATCAATAATCAGTAAACTTTTCAATTCCTCATTTAGACAATGGTTAGGAAGTAAAATAATGTAGACAAGGATTTTTATATAAAATATATTTTAATTTAGTTTACCTATTTTACTTATTCAGTTTACATTCCAATTACTGTCCTCCCTCTATATGTCAGCCCTCCAACATTTCTTTCCCCTCCCTTCTCCCCTTCTTCTCTGAGCAGATAGGGGCCCTCCTGGGTATCCCCAAACCATGGTATTGTTTTTAAATTCATGCTTACTTTTCAGAATGAATTCATTCTTTGGAAAGTATTTGAAAGTGTCATGGAATCATATGATAGAAAATATATTAATCATTTTGCTATATAATTAATAATTCTGAGATAATTTTATAATTGAAGTGGAAATTTCTGGTTTCTTATGAAAGTCAGTTATGTCAATGATAATGCTTTGCTGGGGCACACAGGTGAAAAGCTACTTTGCTATAGCACACACATGAAAGGACACGTGACGTTTAGAAGAAATATAAAAAGATCCCACAGACAGTGGGAGCCCCAGCATTGCTTCGTTTTGCTCCATCTCACTATTCTTTGCTGAGGCCACTTGTGTATTACTTTGCCTTACATTGCATTGCTGAGCTTTGCTGGTGTTGACTTTATACAGAGAACCTCACCAACGAACTTCTAACGTTCCTGAGGCTTTTTGCTACTTCAGCAGACACGGACCAGGCTGGTGAGCATCGCAGGTCCTTCTGGATTGAACTCCAGTTGCTGATTCATGTGTGGTATCTGCCTCAGATAAATTTAAAATGTGTCACCTTTGATTCCTCTAACTTGTATCTGTTTATAGAGAGTCACTAGGCCAGTTTAGGTTCAAGATATTGAGACATACATGGAAAGTGGGAAAATATGCTTATAAATAAAATCATTTTTAACTGCTGCTCTATAAAAGTTCAGCATACTCTTTGTGGTGTCCTTGTTTGCTCTACATTCTTAGCAACTGAACTTAAGGTTTCACATGCACTGGCAAGCTGTACTAATATTCTTTATTCCTAAACCCATAGTAATTTCTTTATGTTGCAGTATTCTCTCTTTAGATATATGTCAATTGTGCATTGATCTTCTGTGTGTGTGTAAAAGTCCAAATCAATATAGTTTTACATGAAGCCTAGCAGAATGCATGTGTCAGCCAGTCCCAGTTTTCATTAGAGAACTTCCACTAAGCAAGGTGTAGACTTTTAACATCATTCATTGTTATGCTTGTCTCTGTATAATGACATTGATCTTCTGTAGCATTTAGAGAACAGATACTTCCTTCATTATACCTGTTGCTGGTTCCTCCACTTGGGACTTGTTACTACACATGGCCAAAATGAATAATTCTCAGTTGATACTTGTGTGCAATTTTTGCATAATGTGTGTTATAGATTGTAAAAATTATAAAATGCTCTTTATAATATAATCACCAAGCTAAGAAAAACAATAAAATGATATTATTTGTATAGAAATTTTAGATTTTTTTGTTGCACTTCATTTCAAAGAAAATTTTTAACTAGAAAAGGATAAAGTTTTAGCATCCCTTCGTCATCCCTTATGTCTCACCTAGAGACTAATGAACTTGAAATGGCCCACCCAGGTTTTTCCCTGAACATTTCACTTTCTGCAGTTAATCCAGCTTATAGTTGAAAGCATGATGACATCATGAGATAAGATTGAATGCCATGCATCTAGTTGCCTGAGATATAGCTAGGAAGTTTCTGTTTTCTTGGTATATTAGTAATATCCTTTTCTATTTCTCGGAATTGTCGTAGCATGGAGTACAAGTTATATAGTTAACATAAATATAAATTAAAAGTTTACATTTTGAAAATAATGAGAATAAAACCTCAAAGGATGGGAAATGATTCATTGCTATTGTTCATGACAATATAGAGTGAACTAACTTACAAAATATCACAATCTCATTTTTTTCCTGTTACCCAGGTATTCTGGGTATTCTAATTAACCTCACAATGGCTAGAGAGTACCCAAAGTACTTCCAATAAAAGTCACAGAGAAATGTCTAGCACATCTACAAGTTTCTTTTTGCTGAAGTTATAAGAAACAGTAAATAACAAGTAAATGAGAAGCTTCCTCAGAGAGTACAGCAAAGTCATCAAATTAAAATGCATGATAAAATAGCATTAAATATTTCATCCAGGGAAAGGACCCTTGCTTAGTCCTTTGTATTTATTCTTTTGCATTTTCACAGATGACCTATAATGGCAGACAGCTCAGGTGTCCTTAATGGTTTGAACTATGGAAATATGTTACGTAACTTGACATGCAACAGTAGTGGTGGGTCCCAGGAAGGTACGTTAATGTGAAAGAATACATGTAATCATATGGAGAGTATACATTTTATGTTTTATATCCCTTTCTATGTTTTCTTGCATGATTACTATAGTATAATTAGCAAAATTTTTCTTAAAAGATAAAGATCAGATTGCGTTATGTAGCCAATTCACTTATCAGTGTTGCAAGCAATATATTCTCTTATCTTTAGTTTTCATTAACATTTTAAGTTGGCATACTAATAATTGACTTCATTATGGCATGTTTATGCTTTGTTCTTATTCATCTTCCTCTCCCTAACCTTTCTGCATCCCTTTGATCCCCATTTGCTACAGCCTCCCATAGATTGCTTTCTGCTTTCATGTCACATGCATTTCATTATACTCTCCTCTTTTACTCCCTCCTTAAGATCTTTTCTTTTCCATGCATAATCCTCTTTGGAGTTTTATGACCTACATGCTCATGCATAAACACAAATTACAATAAAATTTAGGGTTCACACATGAAAGACAATGCCTTATTTGTCTTTCTGATTTTGGCTTATTTTGCTTAAAGTAAAGGTTAAAGGTTCATCTATTTTTTTTCTTTTAAAAGTTACACAACTTCATTTTTCTTTATAGCTAATGAAAATTCTATAATATGCGCACCATATCCTTATCCATTAATCTACCAATGAATATCTACAGTAGTGCTGTCTATATATCTTACTATAATAGTAGTAATATCTATCTATTACAAATAATAAACTTAGATATAAATCTGGAAAACTTTACTTGGATGCTCGGGAATGTTATAGCCAAATCTATAGCAGTTCTTTTAGTCATATGATGGACCACAGTACTGAGTTTCATAAAGGATGCACTAGGTTATATTTCCATTAGTGGTATAAAAGGACTCCTTTCTCTTTTGCCACAGCCATTGTTTCTTGTCTTTTAATTTCCTGGTGATAGACATTCTAACTGAGGTGAGATAAAATCTCAACAACAGATTTAATTTTCATTCACATGATAGTTAAGGAGAAGTTTTGCTTTTAAGAATGTGAAGTAATTACTTATGATTCTTCTTCCTCTTCTGTATTTATGCATGTGTGTGCTTTGTGTCTTGTGTATATTTGGGTTAGCTCCTGTGCATGTACACATGTGTTTGTGAAAACCAGAGTTAGACATTGTTTCCTTTAATCATTATCTACCTTAAATTTTGATATAGGGTCTCTAACTGAACCCAGAGCTCACTGATTAGGCTGGATTGACTGGTCCTCAAGTGGATCCTTCTTTGTTTGTCTTACCTCTGGTAGTATTACAAATATAAACTCAGTTCAGTGTTTTCATTTCTCCTGTCCATATTTCTTCTTCAAGAATGTCTTTATGTACTCTTCATATTTACTTCCTCTCTGATGCAGAATTAATAAGAGATTTGTCCATTCTTAGGGGGCAGTATTCTGATACAGGTATTATGGAAAACCTGTTTTATTTCACATAACTCCATTCACCAATGATGTAGGTAAAAAATAAATAAAAACGGCCAGGGAACCACAGGGTCTCTCATGCCACACTGTGTTTGACTGTGTGTGTAGTCTGCTGAGAACGCCCTGGGTTCCCCCAGCTTGAAGTTAGGCCTGGCTGTTCACCACAGTTCCTCAAGGCGGCGCAGCCCCAACACATGAGGATGTCTTTGGGTTTCCAAAACTGGTTTATTGGCATGGCGGATGGTGGATGGATCTGTATGTGCTCCCCTCAAAATCCAGGCAGGACCTGAGTTAAATAGGGAGGGGAAGAGTGGGGAGGGGCTGGGGAGGAATGCTTAATCGGCTCCACTCTCTGGCTTTCAGGTACCTCATTAGTATATAAATCTCACTAAGGTCTGGGGGCTGTTTGCCAAGCCCTCCACCTGTGTACATGATTGAAGGGTAAAGGTGGAATGAAGATTAGACCTAATGTCAGGCCCAACACCAATTCTTGGAATTACTTTGTCAACTTTACTGGACCACAGAGGAACCACATGTCTCAATGTGTTTATGAAAGTATTATTGAACATAGATTGTACCATCACATGAGCTAGCATTTCAGGCTCAATAAAAAAAGTAGAAGTTGGGACTCAAAAGACTGTTCAGTGGTTAGGAACCCTAGCTGCTATGGCAGAAGAAGATCAGATTTCAGCTCTTATCACCTACATAGACTAACTCACAATTGCCTATCTCTCCATTGTCTAGGGATCTTATACCCTTTTCTGGGTTTCTAAATTTATTTGCCAAATGCCTACTTCAGAGATATTCACAAACATACAATTAAAAGAAGTAAATCTTTTAAAAAGGAGGCAGTATATTTCTCAATGTCGGCTTTTTCTCGTTTTCTGTTTGCAAACTGTGAGCGACCACTCACATTTCTGCTGACGTGTTAGAACCATGATGGACTTTAAAATGTATGAAATAAAATAAAGCTTCTCCTTCTTAATTTCTTTGTCAGATAGTTCTTTACAGCAGTTAGTAATTAATATAGAGAACTGGTACTAACCAGTGGTGCCCTTAATATGATAAACTGTATTCTTATACTTTCGGACTGGTTTATGGAAGTAACATGGGAGGTGTTGAACTGTGAACTAGAAAAGGATTAAAACACTGTAAGAAGAACTTAGCAGTCCATCATGGTATAGCTTTAGAAGATCAGAATTCTAAGAGAAAGACAGAAGACATTAGGCTTATGAGATTACACACACACACACACACACACACACACACACACACACACACACACACAAATTAGGACTCTGAGAAGAAATGGGGAAAAAAGCCATTTAAATACTGTTTTCATAGAAAATCTGGATTTATTCTGCCTGTGTCTTGAGAACTCTCGAGATACTGAATTCCAAAGTCAGGACATAACACTTTGTTTCTATTGTTGCCAAATGTTCTTACCTAAGTTATAGTAAAACGATGTTAAAAAGTACAAATTGAAAGAAATACTTGTTTATTTAAGTTTGATGATATAGTTTAGAACTTAGAATGGCAGGTTCAGTGACTTTACAACACCAGGGTCATTAGAGTAGCATAGCTTTTTTTGTGACTGAGAAGGTATTTTCAGAGAAGATTCATTGAAATAGTAAGATCTTTCGTGAATGTCCTTAGTATCATATCATGGTCTGATGTCCTGAGCAAAAGACAAAAGGAAAATAGAGAAATCTGGTGAATAGCATTTTTTCTCTTCTGCTTCTGGAACTTTCCAGATGTGAGAAAACTCCTGCCACCATGCCATTCTGCCATAAAAAGCTGTACTTGTAAATCATGAGTAAAATAAATTCTCCCAAAAATTGATTCTTATTAGGCACTTCCTTACATTAATAAGAAAAGTCAGCATTACTAGGTTTGAGTTAATCTACTATGTCAGTCAGTTTCTGTAAGAGGTTAGTTTCTGTAAGAAATTCTTCACCTGGGCCGGGTGGTGGTGGCACACGCCTTTAATCCCAGCACTTGGGAGGCAGAGGCAGGCGGATTTCTGAGTTCAATGCCAGCCTGGTATACAGAGTGAGTTCCAGGACAGCCAAGACTACACAGAGAAACCCTGTCTTGAACCGCCCCCCCCCCCAAAAAAAAGAAAATTTTCACCCTAGAGTAAATGAACTCATGAACTCATTTTCAGATTCTTTCATCAGTTTCAATTTGGTATTGACAACTAACTGGTTCTCATTTGCTTTATAAGTATGTCATTCCTTTCCCAGCCTATGACTTTCACTAAGATTTGAATGAATGCCTATTTATCCCAGATTAGGCATCACTGATAGACAAAAGAAACAATCCTATAAAAATTTAGCTTGGGTAGCCACTGAGTTTATTGGGATTACTTATAGGAATAGCATGGGTAAGTAGTGACTTACAATAAAACATTAAGTCATGATTAGCTCTTATCTTTGATGAACAAATATCCCATCTCTTGATAGCAAGATAAATCTGCTCTAAGTCCCCAGCAGAATTAGCAGTGCCTAGCTAGGAGGTTGCAGGCATTACAGCCTTGTGTTCTTTAGTGCTTTGGAGTGCCAGCATGGAGCAGTCTTTTGCTGAATAAGTCAGCAGTCCATCAACAAGAGTGGCAGAAACAGATATGCTGTCCAAGCAGGTCTGGAAGCCTGGCATTTAGGAGTCTTGATGGCTAAGGAAGAAATGACCTCCTCTGCCTCCAGTTGCTGTTTGTGATCCAGAGAAGTTTGGATAGCCAAATCCTTCATCTTGAGTGGCTTTTTTCTTCCTCTTTCATGGAATACTTCCCGTCTTCCATCTTGAACATAAAGAATGTCCAAAACTGTGGTGTTCTCAGCTGGGCCCTGCTTGCCTAGATGCACAAAGTTGAAAATGAGGCCAACCCAGTTATCACTTTTAAAAAGGTTTTAAATTGTTTGACATCTGTGAAGTTTCCTCTTTCTTATGTAACGTTGATAAGCCTTTCCAAGTGTTCATTCAGAGTGTCACCATTTATTGCATTTACTTTTTAATCCCTGCAGCTACGTATAAGCAAAATGGATTTTGTTCTTGTTTCTGATAAACTATAAAACAAACTGCATATACACTGGATTTAAATCACTTTAATAGCTGGAAACCCTATGAAACATGTATATGCATGTGGAAATTTCATAGTTTAGTCAATCATGCATTAATGTTATCATACTTTAAGGAGATTTTTTTTTTGTTTTGTCTGCATGTACGTATGTATGTATCCCACTGTGTACTCAGTACCTTCAACAGACAGAGCAGGGCATTAGAAACTTGGTACTGTGGTTCCAAATTTTGTGAGTTGCCTCATGGGTACTAGAAATTGAATCTGGGTCTTCTGCAAGAGCAAATAGTGCTCATAAATGCTTGCTCTATTATTCTAGCCCCATGTACCCCAGAAAATTAAGACAAAAGAAAGCAACATGGTATAGGGAATAGAATAAGGCTATTATCATCAATACAATTTATTCTGTTTAGTTGTACTATGAATTTGCATACTCCAAATCAAATTTAAAAACTAAAAATTTGTATTTTTATATTTTTAATCATAAATCAAGTGTAGGAAGGCCTGCATCATTGAATATTTCTCACATTTATATGAGGTTTATATTCAGAACACTTAATAAAATATTGTGTAGAAAGCATGAATTCCATAAGTTTTAGACCTTTCTCTTTTCTTATAAAATAATTAAAAGTACTTGTAAGAGATATAATGATATTAGTCCTTCTCAGGTCATGTTCAAATGACAGGAGGCCACTGCTTTAGAGTGTCCTTCTTTCCTGTGCCCCAGTGGACCAGATCATACTAAACTGGGGTGACTCATGTTGAGCACCACATAAAAACCTAAAACTTTCAAGGACACAAAGAGGACCCTATAACAGATAAGTTATTTTCTAAAGACAGATGATTCCAATTTTCTGAGCCAACTATAAAGATGTCACCTCTACTACATCCCCTACAAAAAAAGTAACCTCAAGTTACATTATATTAAACAATTAGTTCATCTTTCCCAAACTGCTCTCTTTCCTTGTTTCTCCTTCATAAAACCTAGTAGTATTTGATTTACTTCATGGGAGATTTCTTTCTATTTATTTGTTTTTGAAATGGAGGTTGCCCTTCCCTGAGATATTTCACTCAAAATCTAGAAAAGAAAATTGTGAAAATTTTACCTTTTGACATATTTTAGCCTTATATTTATTCAATTATCAATTTTTATCATTCTAGGATAAGTGATCAAATTTCACCAATAAATTAATTATTAAAATGTATGATATGGCTATTGTAACAACTGATGTTCTTAATTATATTTCCTACTTTCAACTAAGAAATAAATTAAAAAGAGTCATGCTCACTTCCTATGGCTAAGAAAATTCTCATTTTTTGTTTGTATCAATTAAATATGCTTTGAAATATATGTGTGAAAGAACAAAACTTCAAATGAGGTGATTTTTGAAAGCAGTGAAAGAGAGATGTCAGTGAATGTTAACAAACAAAGGCCCTGAAAGGAAGCTCGTCACAGATTCTTTTCTATATTAAAACATGAGTAAGATTTTCTATTTGAAGAAACAAATCGGTCCATTAAAAATCAATGTTTCTCATGATACATGTTTATTATTTCTGATACAACCTGGCTAAAGTAGTATAATTTACTTAGGTACATGCACAGTAATTTAAGAATCAAACTGTCATGTGTTTCATACATAGGGAATCCTGACCTTCCTGATTTAGAAAGCCTCAGAAGTTTTTTTAAAAACATATGTATCTTAAAGTATTTTTCTTTATTGTTCATTATTCTCTGATAACCATTCTTCTTCTCTTTGCAAGACTCTTAGATTTCCAAACCCTAAATGGTATGAAAGCATGCAGAGAGGAATTAAAGTTACATTCAAACATAGAACCTATTGAAAAATCTTGAAGAAGTAAAATGAATTGAAAAATTCAAGCATGACTAAAAAGTACATTCCCCACTAGTCAGTGAATTTTGCTTTCTATTTGTCTCTGCCACCTTGGAGAGCAGTAAGCATTAATAATGCATGGGTGCTAGGAATGTATTAGCAGCTAACCTTGCGAAGAAATCAGCTGGAGACCCAGAAGAGCTATAAAAGGAAGAGAGACGGAGGAAAGGAGGGAGAGGGGCAGAAAGTGAGGAAAAGAGAGAGGGGCCTCCGGACATGAATCAACACCCAAGTATCATTTTTATTTATTGGAAGGATTTGGAAAGCAGTGTCCAGTGTGCAGGCAGCTATGCATCATTGTAAACAAAGCCTAGAAATCCTTGGAATGGGGCCATAATTGAGTTCATTGATCAAATTCATGTTCCACTCCCATCACACCCTACTCCCATCATGCCCCACTCCCATCAGAGCACTGCGTTACTGACCTTTTCATGGAACATAAGACATGCACCTGGGAGATCAAGCATATTCACACACTTACACAAATATGTAGTTTTAAAAAGTAAAATATTGGACAGCTTTTTTTCAGTACCACTACAAAATGTCTGGATGCATTCATCATCTACAATTTTAGATTTCCTATAGGATATATGCACATTACAAATATAATTTATTGTGCAAATGCCCATTTTGATCATATAGACCTATTATAGAACAAGCAAAATAGTAAACACTGAAAGACTGGTTCACAGCAAAAAAATTTGCTCCAATTTTCTGGAGGAATTCTGAATTTATTCTTTTAAAACTTGTGCTTACTTTTAAATTAAGATTTCACCTATTAGAAATTAGAAACAAAACAGTTTTGCTGAGAATTATGTGTTGTCCATGTTGCAAGCCACATGTAACATCATGATTACTGTGCAATGACCCAGCTTACTTCATTCAATATGGTGACAGGTTCTGTGTTTTTACAATCCTAAAGCCTGGGTGTCACTCTGACACCATAGTTGAAGTCTTGTTCATGTATTGACATGACTTTGGCCATATTAAAACTGAATACATTTGAAAAATATTTACACTTCTAGCATACAAACATTATGTTTTCCTGCAAAACAATGCTGATTAAGAAAATATTGCAAGCTTGGAGTTTGTCATCTTAAGGGGAGCACATAATAAAAACAAGGAGCTACTAAGTGTATTGTTTTACTGAACATTTCTGATATCTGTTATAGTTGTTCTCTTGAGAAATGAATTGTCTTGTCTTATTATTTTCTTAGCATTTTTTTAGTACATGTTAATTTTTATTAATCTGTCTTTAGATATCATAATTAGAATTATTTATTATACTTTATCCTAATTTCTCATTTGGGAAGGCATCACAGAATATTTTAATTTTATTGTGATAAACTTACTCTTTATTGTTCCTTGATTTCTCCCTAGTATTAGTCATATATATATATATATATATATATATATATATATATATATATATAATTTATACATATGTGTGTATAAATTCAAAACAAATTGACCTATTGTCAAAGTGTAGTTGATTGAGACATATAAAATACATTTTCACCAATTAATTTTGCACAAAATATTCAGAGATAAACCTCTTAATGTTATGGAAAGTAAATCAAATTTACTTACCTGTGTATATCGCTAAATATTCCTGGGAACAAATGACAAACTGAAATACAGACCTTGGTATTTGTGAGTTCTTTTAAATATTAATCATCAAGTATTCTGTGTTAGAAATGTATATAATTTCATAAGTACAAATAAATATTGTTTTGAAATAAATCATGTCCTGAAAGTATATATGTGCACACAAACTTCTTATTCCTTAGAATAAAACTTTTACAGATTGGTATTTATCTTCAGTGTATCCATAGAGACAAATTATTTTGATTAAAACCCACCAAAATGTACCTATTCAAACTGAACTCTTTTCTTTACTGAATACCTAGTGGAGTTCCCGAAAAAGAACCAAGTTTTGCAAATAACGGGTAGCTTTGCACATTTTGTTAACATCTTCCAATATTTTAACAGAAATTCAATTTCTTTGACTCTAAGTGAGGAATTGTAATTAACTCATTCTTCCCATAGGGGTATAGAAATGTGTAGAACCTTGCTTCCCTTTCCGAGTTAGCTGACACACTGAGATTTCTTTCTTGTTGCATTGAAAATTATTAATACTTTGGGATTTTCAATGTAATCCCACTGGAATATTATCCAATTCCTCTTGATATAAATTTTTTACTTCTGAGCTAATTCACTCCAGATATTTCTTTTTAGGGGATACACTGCAGTAATCCATTAAATAAAAAATTAGAATCCAAAGGAAATATTAACCAGAAGAGTTCAATTAAAAAAGTCATTATGGCAGAGTCGTGAACTAACAGGAAGACAAGAAATGTGCAAGGAATACAAACAAGAGCTGCATTCCCTTCACAGCTAAACTTCAAGGTGATCTTCTCTTCCCCTGCTTGTAAAGTGTTACTTTGCTGTAGTCTGAACATGTTTTCTTGATGTACTAAATCATGGGTTAATGAACTGATGCTTTTCATTAAAAATTTTCTAGTATTGCAATTGATAACTGGGCATTTCTTCTTAAGCCTATTAAAATTTATATCAATTCATCTATGTGAAAAACTACTTCATTCACTCATCAGATACAGAGACTAAAACATAAAATTTAAAAAGAACAAAGGGAATCGTGGTTATTGGGAATAACTAAATATTGCAATTTTAATTATATCTAGGGCATTATGACTGACATTGAGGAAACTCTTCTGAATAAAACCTAAGACATACTGGGCCTCAGGATAATGGAATGTCTAGGATCCACATGATATGATACATATGAGGACATCAGCCAAAAGAAGCTGTAAAAACTGAGTAGTATTAAGGACAGTCCTAAATTTTCTGGTGTAATCAGATGCTTCAAAGTAAAGCCAGTCATTTTACAATACCCATTGAGTTGTAGTTCCAAAGTCTGCAAATGAGTAGTATCCAACAAAGAGGAGAGGGCCACTGTCATTAAGAATATCACAACAGATTTGTTCACTAATCCATTGAAATTATACACATGCAGATGCTCTGCTTGGGATTATAATGCATCCAGAAAAAAAAATGAATGTGGTGCTACAGAAATACTTACTACATATGGAGAAAAAGAAAATGTAGAGATTTTGAAGGTGTCTATAGTTATTAAAAGTAAAGAATTTACACAATATTGAAAATATTGAAATCATGGAAGATGATCATATATATTAATTAGCCTCACATCTAAATTGTTCAAAAAAGTAAACATGGAATGAAAATATAAGACATGTATACATTGGTAGTGATAAAAGTCTCCCTGATTATGATTCTCTCAAGAGTATAACTGTTCATGAATAGACACAAAGGCATATATTTTTATTACTTAACCTGAAAAACAAAAAGAAGATTTTGGAATCTGTTAGAAAATAAAGACTGTATCTAAAGAAATGAAATCTTACAGCCTCATATTTTTCCATAATATCGTCTGTTGCTCTATGAAAAACTTGCAAAGCTTACAAACTATTATACACAGAGAAATCGTCATCTAGTAAAATAAAAGTAAGTGATGTTTAACAAGCCAGGCCATAGATATTTTCTCTGTGTATTGTTCATATAAGAATTGCAAGCTGATACAACCAGTCTAAAAATCAATCTGGCAGTTCCTAAGAAAATTGGAAATAGTTCTACCTGAAGACCCAGGTATATCACTCCTGATCATATACCTAAAAGATACTCCAACATATAACAAGGACACGTGCTCCACTATGTTCACAGCAGCCTTATTTATAATAGCCAGAAACAGGAAAGAACTGAGATGTCCCTCCACATAGGAATGGATACAGAAAATGTGTTACATATACACCATTGAGTACTATGCAGCTACTAAAATCAATGACTCCATGAAATTCACAGGCAAATGAATGGAACGAGAAAATATAATCCCGAGTGAGGTAACCCAGTCACAAAAGAACACACATGGTATATAGTCTCTGATAAGCAGATATTAACCCAAAATCTCAGAATACCCATGATAAAAATCACAGCTTCATATAGCTCAAAATAAGAAAGACCAAAGCATAGATGCTTCAGCCCTACTTAGAAGGAGGAACAAAATAATCACAGTAGGTTGATGGATGGAGGGACCTGGAAGGGAGAGAAAAAGGAAAGGGCAAAGGGGCAGGATCAGGTGTGGAAAGAAACAGGGAGGATATTCATAGACTCGGGAAATTGAACAGAAATATGTAGCAGTGGGGGATAGAAATCTAGGGTAGCCACTAGATGGTCCAAGATGCCAGAGAAGCAAAAGGCTCCCAGGACCCAATGGGGATGACATTAGCTGAAATACCCAATAAAGGGGAGATAGAACCTGTTGAGACCATATCCAGAGGATAGGCACAGTCCTCAACTGAGAACCACTCACCTATCTCAATAATTTTAACCCAGAATTGTTCCTGTCTAAAGGAAATACAAGGAACAAAGAGTAGAGCAGAAACTGAATGAAAGGACATCCAGAAACTGCTCCACCTGGGAATCCAACCCCTGTGCACACACCAAACCCACACACTATTGCTGATTCCAAAAAGCATTTGCTAAAAGGAGGCTTATACAGCTGTCCACTGTGATGCTCTGTCAGAGCCTAATACAGTTGAAACCATCTTACTGAGCACACCAATTCACAACCAACCATCTGACTGAGCACTGGAACCCCAATAGAAGAGTTAGGGGAAGGTTTGAAGAAGCTGAAGGGGATTGTAGTCCCATAGGAAGAAACAACAATATCAACTAACCAGACCTCCCAGAGCTCCAAGGGACTAAACCACCAACCAAAGAGTACACATAGAGGGACCCATGGCTCCAGACACATAAGTAGCAGAGGATGTTCTTATTTGCTATCAAAGGGAGGGGAGGCCCTTGGTCCCCTGGAGGCTTGATACCCCAGTGTAGGGTGATGCTAGAGTTTTGAGCTAGGAGTGGGTGGGTGGGAAGGGAAACACCCTCATAAAGGCAAAGGGGGTGGGGGATAAGATGAGGGGCTTGGGAAGGGTAAACCAGGAAGGAAGACAACATTTGAAATGTAAATAAACTAAATAAACCATTTTTAAAAAAAGAATGTTTGAATAAATATTTTAAGGATAGAATAATCACAAAATGATGGGGAAAATGGTGTTAGCAACAATGCTTGCAACTGTGCTGTTCTCTGAAGGGTCATGTCATATACAAAGATAAATTACAGATAAGAAGGCAGATAAACAGTATGCAGACAGAATGGAGACCACAGCCATTTGGTAAAGGTTGTTGAAGAAAGAGGAATCCTCATAAATGTTGGGAAAAGTTGGGGATCTGATATAACCAAGTAGGAACTTAAAATAAAATTAAAATAAAATTAGAAATAGCAAGATATACAAATGTGACATATTTATACATTGATATATATATATATATAATGATATCAATATAAGTTAATTAAATTATTAGTATAAGTTATTAAATTATCATAAGGGATATTTTACATTGAGGACAATACATCTCATTTTCATATTTTTGAATCATTTATATTAAACTGGCTTGAGAAAATGATGTATACATAGAAAAGTAAGTTTAGTACATTGTTCATTATATTGTTAGCAAATTATGTTAATAACTGTTATTTAAGGAATATTTATCATTTTAGTATTGATTCAGACAATTTAATTTGGAGGATTCAAAAATACTATTAAAATTTACATCCATAGTTTTTGATCCATTTTGGTTAACAAATAATTTTTTTAAAAATTAACCTCATGCATATTTGAAGAAGGATGATAACTGGATCAGTCTTGAAGGTAGAAAGTCTTTATGTGATTGAAAGGTGCTGAGATACAATATAACTGGAATACTTCATATGCTTGACACAAGGAGTTACATGTACTCTTGAAAGAGAGACAAAAATATGATCTTAAATACATCATTTGAATTGTAACTATAGAGGAAAGCTTTATAAATTCTAACTCAAAAAAGATGCAGATAAAAAATTGTACACACAGAATAGTCATTTTTATCATGGAGTTAAACACTTTTATAATATCAAGATATGTTGTCAAAAATTATGGATTTTTTGAATGAATTAAAATCACAAATATAGTATTATTGTAAATGAAAGGAGAAAGACTCGATATTCAATAACCACCTTGGTTCTGTTTACAGAGACCGAACTCCAACTCTTGAGTGCTAGAGGTCTAGGATAAAGAGCAACAAAGAACAACTTCTCAGCAGGTTTGAGACTCTTTTAAATGGTGTGGATTATCTTGGAATGGCTAGCTGCTGTCTTCACAGCACTGAAACTACACTAAATCTCACTAAATTATCTGCTTTATTTTATGTTGTGTGAATTTCATATTAGAAGACCATAGCTATCAAAGCTGAGTAACAGAGGTGGTGGAAGAAATGCACAGAGGATGAACTTTAACCAAGAATATAGTTATGCTGTAAAATGCATTATCTTACTCCTGAATTATTCTACTAAATGTTCAACTTTTAAATGCAGCAATTTCAGCCAATACCAATGGCAAGTGTTTTGTTTCTACAGAGAGTAAAGGAAATGGAAAAGTAAAATGTCCAGCTTATCTGATTATAAATGAATACAATGTGCTTGTGACTTAATGTTTTACTTTAAGAACTTATAAATGGATTTCAGCAACGTGTTTCAGTTGGAAGCTTCTGATAATATACAAATGCATAGATATTGCAGACAAGTATATGACGTATGAGAAATTTATAAAATGAGCATCAAATATATTTCTTTAATTTTTCACAATCCTACTGTAATCTAACTCAAATCTTTGCTAATTATAAAGACCTATCAGTCTTTTTATTTTCTTTATCCTTGCTTTTGAATAGCTCCTTGGAAATGTCTACAAATGGGCTTTGTTGTCTGATAAATTGAAGTATTGTATTCTCTGAACAGGATTTTGCTAAACCATCTAAGATGTTTAGGTAATTACTCTCCATTTAAACATTAGGGTAGAGACTGGAGTGTGAAAAGATTACTTCTTGTGGCAATGAAAATTCAATGTTCTGAAGATTTCAGAAAGATAGAATAGCTCTAAATTTTGCATTATTGATTTACTTGCACTGGAAGAACAATGAAAATCAAATTAATGACTAAAATAAAACAGGAAGAGGAAATCTGTGGCTCTTCATTCTTCAAGATAATTATTTCTCTAGCAATATAATTTTTCTGTCAAAAATTTTTCACTTCAACCTTTGTAGGTTTTAGGTTAGTCGCTCACAAGGACAACATAGAATAGTATATATTTAAATAAGTAAATTCTGTCCTAATTTACCATGGTAAAAGCTTTGAAGTATGCACTTTTCAAAAATTTTAAGATCTGTAAGTAAAACTTAATGAAATGGAAATCTGGTTCATAATTATACCCAGCTCAGCCTGGAAGTTCATAATACTGTCAGTGTGAGTGGTCATGGGTAACTAAGCAACACAGATACCTAGCACCTTTATGAAAGATATTTCTAGCTTCACTGCACTTTCTTCATTTTTCTATTGGAGATTGATCTGATTTTTCAATTTATTTTGAAATTTCACTAATTAGAATGAAGGTATTCCACCACAGAAAAAGGAAAATGCAAGTGAGAATTTTAAAAAGACACACTGACCTGTAGTTTGATATAAAAAATTACCTAAGGATTGGAGAGTTAAATATTATACTGACTTAGTTATTTAAAACATAAAAGCACTTTTGAAACATGAAAACCAGTTTTTTTTAATTAATAAATATGTTCACATTTTGTTCATGAATGACAACACTGAATCATATGTTAAATACCTTAATTTGTTTGCAAGTTCAAGTTTATATCCTGGTTAACCTGTCAATTATTGTTTAATAAACAGAATATAAATTAGACCTCATAATTATGTTCCTTTAGTAAAGAGCATTTCTACTGCTGAGTAGGAAGGTAAAAAGTTGACAAAAATCTTAAATGTCAGGGTCACAGTGGGCAGAAAAAATTTGGAGTAGTTAATTGCATTGCTAGACCTCTGTGTTCCTGCTCAGCACCTGAAAGATCACTAGTGGACACAGAGAACTTGGACTCACACAAATTACTCCCATCCATTCACACCTAATAGGCCTTTTATAAAGAGTGCCTTGCCTGAAGGTACCACAGTATTCAAGTATTAGGAAAGAGAAAACATCTAATATGTCAAACAACTATATCTAGAATAGAAAACTTATAGTGTTCCTGAGCTACATGCCTATCCTTTCCAATGTCAATCATCAACACTGGAGCTGAGTAGTAATGTTTTTATAATTCAGAGTTTTGTGAATATGATACAGTCACACAGCCAGCATTGTTTTACAAAGATGTCAGAACTTATGTCAGAGAAAAGACAACATGCCAAACAAAAGATGCCTGGAAACCAGATCTCTACATGTAGAGGAATTAAACTTAATGCATTTATATCATCCCCACACAAATAAATTCTAAATGGATCAAAGATCTTAATATTAAACCTAAAAATTTCTAAAAGAGAAAGAGCACACATAAGGACCAGGGAAACGGTACCTAGATAGTACCCATCACTCAAGAAATGAGAATCAATCAATAAGTGGAACTCTATGAAATTTAAAACTTCTGTACTGCAATCAGAACTGCCAGATAACAGGGAAAATAGGCAACCTAGTACAGGAAAAATATCTTCCTTAACTCTATACTGACAAACAGACTAGTATCTAATAAAAAACTATGAAATCTAAAGACCTAGAAAAATAATTACATTAAAAAATAGTCTATGAAATTGGACAGAGTTCTCTGAAAAAGAATTAACATGCCCAAGAAACATAGTAATCCTCTATCTGAAATATAATTAGTAAGTAGTTTTTGTCTACATTCTATAGGTGATTACTTTTCTGAAATGTTGGTGCCCTTATCTGTAAAGAAGCCTTTTATATTCATGAGGGTGAAGGTATTAGTTGTTGTTCTTAACACCTGTACTGCTGTTATATTCAGGAAGTCTTTCTTTGTTAATGAACTTAAGTTAACCTTGTACATTCTGTTCCTTTAGACATAGGGTATCTAATTTTATGTTGAGGTCCTTGGTCCACTTGGAGTTTAATTTTATACACGGTTCCAGGAATGAATCTGTTTTTATTCATATACATGTAGCTACTCAGTTTGAACACCATTTGTTAAAAATGTTGTCCCCCTTTTTTTTTTTGCTAGTGTATATTTTAAACTTCTTTTTGTCAAAAATCAGGTATCCATACGTGTGTGTACTTATGCATGAGTCTTTATTTATAGTAAACAATTGAACATCAAGAAAATAAAAGACTCAATAAAAATGAGGCTTAGAACTAAACAGTAGTTTCTCAAAACAAAGAACAAATGGCTGAGAAACACTTAAAGAAATGCTTGACCGCCTTAGCAGTCAAGAAAATGCAAATCCAATCACATTAACTTTTATATTTTTTTTTTTGAGATTTTATCTTACTTCAGTCAAAATCGTCAAAGGAAATAAAACAAATGACAGCTCATACTTGTAGGAATGAAGGAAGAGGGGAGTACTTACTTATTTATGTTGAGGGGGCAAACTGGTACAGCTATTGTGTAGAACTTTCTCAAACATCTGAAAATACATCTACCATAAGATCTAGCCGTATCACTTTAATAATATACACAAAGGACTCTGCATCTTACTCCTTCATGCTCATTGCTTTTATATTTGCGATGGCCAGAAGCTGGAAACAAACAAGATATACATCAACTGGTAAATGGAAAATGAAGATGTGGTACAAGTGAGTATTCTTCAGTTAAGCAATGACAACAACAACAACAACAACAACAACAACAACAACAACCCTATAATTATAGATTTTGTAAGTAAATGTATGGAGGTAGAAAAAAAAATCATTTTGAGTGAGGTAACCCAGAAAGACAAATATTAGTTTTTCTGTTATAAATGGATGTTAGTCTCTATGTTTTAGGTGTGTGTGTGTGTATTTGTGTGCTTATGTGTGTGCATGTCATGCATGTGCGTGCAAGCATGCACATATGTGTGCCCAGGACAATCTAAGTAAACACATAGGTTAGGCAGCTCCTGAGTAACTAGAGGAGAGAAGAAAGGAGAAATAGACTATTGTGTCATAAAGATATAAAGGGAATCTAGAATAAAGGAATTAAAAGTGAAGAAGAATGGGAAGTCAAGTTAAAGGATAGATTATGTCGAGTAACAACTTAGAATCATTGAAAAAAACACACGAAAACCTAGTACTGTTGAAATTGCTAAAATATACTCATACATTAGATGAGTTTAAATGGAGAAATGCATACAGAGGGATGCAATGCCACCGCCACAAGATACTTTATGCCACACAGTAAAATCTCCAGTGGCAGATATTAATTACGTCTGTTGAGGTGTGAGACTATCCCATGCAAACCCTAAGTATCACAGGTTATATTGGATAATCTATTGGAAACTCTCCTTAGCCTAATGGTTAAGGCTCTATCTCTGAAAGCAAAACTTCTCTATTGTATGTAAATTAGAGAATTGAGCCAATTTACATCTAGAAGCTTCAACATTATTGAACTTTATGGTGCTGAAAGATACCATAAGAGAGAGAGATTCCAAGAGAAAATTAACCATCAATATATTTAGCTATGAACACCTAGAGTTGCAGAAGAGATGTTCCTGCAGGATATACTGACACAAAATTGGCAAAAGTTTTATGATAGCAACTAATCAGTTTTTGATTGAATTTAAGTTCTACTCCATGAGATGGAATCTATGGTAACACTGCTAAGGTGAGGAAGAACCAAATATTAGACAGATCATGGATGTAGGGGAAAATGTAACATCATTAGTCTGCTAAAAGAACACAGCAATGAAATGACTCCTAATGACATACACAAAGATAAGTGTCAAACTACATCAGGAACATTTTTGTAGTAAATTGTAAGTAACACAGAGAAAACTGAGCAACGCGAAGAAAGTAATCAACTTTAGATCACTCAGTCCTAAATGGGATTTCATTATCCAAAGTCTCTGATCCCCCCACCCCTACGCTCACTGTTCTCTGTAGAAGAGAAGACAAAAACATTGTAGTTGCTACAGGTGGCAGAAAACTTCAAGGAATATCATCTTTCAGCCACAAAAAGACTGATACACACATAAAATCATAGAGATTGTGAAATCATTTACAAGACATGCATAAGTTCAAAGCAGAAAAAAAAGCTCTATCACTGAGAAGAAAAATTCGATACAAAGTCTACCCCAGTCAAAAATTATTTGTTGTTATACCTATAAGAAAAGTGAAAATTTGTTTTCTCCAATGGAGTGACATCAAATATATTAACCACATTTATGGCATGTCCCATACACAGGAGTAGTTGGGCAGCATGAGACAGATTCTATGCATTTTATGTGCTTTTTATTTTAATATATTTTTGCCTTGTGGGTTTTTAAAGATTTTTCTGTTTTTATTTTAGTTGTTATTGTTGTTAAGTATTTTTGCTAGAGATTTACAAAAGAAGCGTGAAGAAGGGTATATAGAAAGGTAAAAGTGGCTAGAGGGAGATGGGGAGGGAGAAAGCTTATGATCAAAATATATTATGCAAAAACAATCAAATACATATTTAAAACAAAATAAAATTGAATCATTTTTATAAGTATTCACCTCCTGAGTCATCAAGAAAATACATATCACACACACACACACACACACACACACACACACACACACACACATGAAAATACTTTGATATTTCACCTTAATCAGTCAGAATGGCTAAGACTAAGAAAAAAATAGTAGTTTCAGGTTCTTGGTTGTGCCCTTCCCCCAGGCCTAAGCAGGCCTGCAAGTCATTGACCACAACAAGACCACACAACAATAGGACCTAGAAGGAGGCATTGCCTTGCCAATCTTGGCACCCTGAGGTCTGCTACAGAGCTAAGAAGAATGGACTGCCTGCTGAGCTAGCCTTGACACCTTCCAGACTACTATCTCCTCACCTAGCCCCTGGGTGGTACTGAGAAGAAACTCTGGGGGTGAGGCTTCCCCTTTATATGTGAAAGCAAATTATTAAACTTTGGGCCTTGATCAGAATACTTTCTCTTGGTCTCTCACCTTCCTTCCTGTTAATTCCTAGACTTCGTCTGCAGGCTGCAGGCAGCTACACTTGGCCACTCAGTCGTGTTGTGTATAGGTTCTATATCATGGAGTGAGACTTAAGTCAAATAAGTTATTGGTAGATTACTTCCACAATTTTTGTGCAACCATTGCCCAAGCATATTTTGAAGGGAGGATACCATTTGGTCCAAGTTTTGTGGCTGGTTGGTGTTTCATTTCACTTTTGGTAGCATACAGAGTACCTTCCTGTACCACAGACACTAGAATATAGTGGGAAATGCTGTGTAGGCACCAGCTGGACTTCTCTGTGTTCAATGAGTTAATTGGTGTTCTCTTCTGCAATAAGGATTTGCAGTCAGTTTGGGAAGAGCAACGTATTTTTTTGGCAGCAGCCTGGGTTGATTTGGGGTTTCCATAGTTGGCCAAAAACTCATTACATGTAACTTACTCCCAACATTGAAAGTTTCCTTTGATGACAAGAGATGTCAAGTTGCAGCTCTTTCTCTCCCATTATTGATAAGTCTATTTAGATCATTGTTCTATATGTATATATATTTAAGTAAGTTTCTACTTTATTAGGTTTCAACATTACTTTACAAATTAACTACAAACTAGTTAGCCAAAATACCTAGGGTAAAATCAGATTTTACTGGTCTTAAATGATAAAAAATACAGTGAGTGACATATTGACTTCTAATAATATTCTGCCATGTACATAGATCAATATATTATTGTTCAGTCATGATTAAAGAGTATCCTTCTGCAGCAGGTCAGAAGAAACATACAGAACCTCAGATAGACACTACACCCACATACAGAGAAAGAGAGGCATTAGAATACTCAGCTTTAAATGGAATGGCTTCATTAAACCTCTTCTCTTATAGCTCAGAAAACCATGTGGAAGTGGAGGCCTAAAGAATGTAAATTCCAAAACACAGCAAACAAACAAACAAACAAACAAACAAAAGAATGTAGAGCCAGAGGGCACAGAGGATACCAAGAAAATACACCACTTTAAATCAACAAGAGTAAGACACATAGACAGAAACAGAGTGCACAGGGTCTTGCTTCCAGTTTAGTGTTTCTTTGGGATTCTTGAATGTTTGAATAACGGAGTCTCTCATTCTTGTGCCTTTTGGGGGACACTTCTTTTTGTTGATTTATCTTGTTCAGTTTTCGTGTCATAGTTTTTATTTTATTTTATTTTATTAGATTTTGTTACTATCTCCTAGAAGCATGTTCTGTAAATGAAATAAATACAGTTGGAGGGGAGGTACATATATATAATCTCTTGTGCATGGTGTAAAAGCATTCACATATCAGTAAAATGCTGATTGCCTAATGAACTGAGGCAGGATTAGAAGATGGCCTATCTGGCAGAGAAAGAGAAATTCTAATATTGAGAATATTGTGGCTCAAACAGATTTGCCTGGACATAGAGGATGACAGTCACACAAAACTGAGGATCAGGTAACAAGCCATGTGTCATGATTTAGACTACTTTAAACTGGATAGCTGAGTTATGAGCTGGTGTAAACAAACTAAATCTATTGACCAAGACATTTATTCATATATAAGGTGTCTCAGAATCAAGGAATATATATGTACATACATGAAGACAATAACAAATAATGAGAAAATGTCACAAATTTGAAAGAGAATCAAAGGAGAGATACACAAAAGGGTTTGGAGAGAGGAAAGAAAAAGGAGAAATATAAGTATATTAATTATATTTATATTCATCTAAATTAGATTAATTACATTAATCGAAATATACTTAATACAAAACTCATGAAGAACTAGTAAAAATTTTGAAACTTGAAGAATTTCCCTCTAAATTAGTATCTTTAATTAGTAGTTCTCAGACCACATGGGTGTATGTGCAGTGGAGTGATAAGCAGAGAAAATCACAAGTGACCCAAGTGTAGACAATAATCAGTGGAGTGCTCAGCCACGAATAAAATATCAGCATCACATCCTTTCATCGGGTTTGGGGACCATCGCTGAAGACAGAGCAGCAAGGTTGTAAGGGAAAGAAGTCAGGGAATACCTGGGTAAATCAGTATCCTTTGGACACAGCAGGACCAACACACTGATAGCATCACAGTACCTGTGGCTGTGTGTGAGTAACATGCACAGAAGTCTTAGTATATCAACATATTTTTTTTGCATGTATTAAAATTCTCCCTGACTTTGAAAGCATAGAGTCGTGATCAATTTTAGGTTTTGTTTATCTAATATTTAGTATGATTATTTAATGTTTTTCACAGCGGGAGTTGTCTTTTTCCCCAACTGGACAATTCTAAGGTTCGTTATGTGACTTGGTCATAGAGGAGACATGGCAGCAAGTTTGAGAGAGTTTTGTGTTATCATTGTTTATATTTCATAGCTATTATGTTGAATTTCATAAATCAACATTTGCGTTTGGCGAATGAGAGTGACAAAGTCAGAAACCCAAAGATAGGGCTTCCCATAAGGTCACTCAGACCCCAATCAGCACTTGTGTGAAATGAACTGGAAGTAGCCTGGTAGGATCGGGAATAATTCAGAGAATTGGCCACAGCTATTTTTAAGTTGATTTACTCTTGTTTGTGTTCTTTTCCAGTGTGTTCTGAATAGAGCAGAAGCTGACCTCAGCTCCTAAAAGCTTCTCAAAGACCTCAGTCTTTGGAGGAAGGAAGTCAAATAATGCACTCAATTTAGTTATGTAGAAGAGATAAAATTAGACAATAGTAATTCTTTTACTACTGACATAAAAATAAATGTAAAAACATTGTTAAGAGTGACATCATCAGAACTTCCCCATCAACTTCCAGGGCAGATACCCATTTCCTCGGTATCTAGAGGCTTTCCAATTCTGTTTGGAACTCTTAACTGCAGAATGAGTGTTAGGTGAATTCAAACTCCTGGAATAGCATTTACAGTAAGCACTGGCAATAACTAGAAAGTAGAGTATTCACTTTGACTCTTTTGTCTATCGACAAGATGCTCGTGGGTGTTGATGTGTGTACTATGCAGCTAACTATCATTTTGTGATTAATATATTGCTGAGCAAAATAGAAAAAGTAGAAGTCATTTTAAATTTGTACATAACATTTCCAGGTCATGAAGCTATGATTAGTATTATGCAAGGTGTGCGGTTCTTTGAGACAGAAGCACACAGTTACCTGTAAGGACTTTTCATCATTGAGCCACTCCCTTTAAGACAAAGTAGCTATCAATCATTTAAGAACTGGCACAAGTTTTATTCTTGTTCTTTACTCTTTTTCAGTGGCAGGTAATTAGACTCTAAGATCAGATCTAATTTCAACCCCTTTTATGATGCCTTTGCTTAGTGCAAGTATTTATTATTATACATTTGCTTTCAAAATTCATTTTACATTTATAAGCTTAAATGTTCATGCCCCATCAAGCACAAATAATCTTCTAATTACTTTAGATGCAGCTATTGCTTACTTTGAACTGATATTGATATCCAGTTCCTTTCTTTCTTTCTTTTTTTTTTTTTTTTTTGGTTTTTCGAGACAGGGTTTCTCTGTGTAGCCCTGACTGTCCTGGAACTCACTCTGTAGACCAGGCTGGCCTCGAACTCAGAAATCCACCTGCCTCTGCCTCCCAAGTGCTGGGATTAAAGGCGTGCGCCACCAACACCCGGCCTTTTTTTTTTCTTTTTTAACTTCAGGGTAAAACACACATTTAAATATAAAATTACCGTACAAACAAGATATTCTTAACAGAATTTTTCTTTGTTTTTTATTTTTTGTTTTTGTTGTTGTTTTGTTTTTTGAGACAGGGTTTCTCTGTGTAGCCCTGTCTGACCTAAAACTCACTCTGTAGACCAGGCTGGCCTCGAACTCAGAAATTCGCTTGCCTGTACCTCCCAAGTGCTGGAATTAAAGGCGTGCACCACCACTACCCGGCCAGAATTTTTCTTTATTAATTTATTCTTTTTCCATCCTTTACTTACCTTCTTTCCTTCTTTCTTGCCTCCTCCTCCGGTTCATCGCTGCCCCTTCTTTCTCTCTCTTCTCTCCACTATAGCCTATACCTTGTGCAAACAGTGCTGCGGATTCTCCTCATGTCTTTATATTCAGTAAATTACTTCCTTGCATCCTATTTTGGAAATATTTTAATGATTGTTTTTTGGTACCTCTCAGTGATGCTAAACTATTGTTAGTCTAACTTCTGAAGATACTTCCTGAGATTTGCTTCTTAAATTTAGATTTACTATCTCATTTTAAAATTTTGTTTTCCTGGTTTTAACTCTTAAATTTTGTTAACTTTCATCATATTCAATTATTTAATCCCATATTGAAAGGAAGTTAAAGAATTTACAAATGAAAGGTATTTCATTAGGAATATGTTCATATGATATTACTTTTTGATTAGAAGCAATAATAGTTCATTGAAAGTTCATACATAAGCTTTAGTTTCAGTATAAAGTTAGCTGACAAACTGTTCACTAATTTTTTATTATATAAATTATATAAATTATTATAATTCTACAATTCTTCAAAATAGATGAAACTTGCTTGCATATGAAAATGTCTAATGTACATACAGTTTGATTTAATATTGATACTCAACATATTTTAAGTATTAATATCTTGGTCATCTATATTTTATTATTTATCTATTAATTTTCAAAAGGTAAAAACAAAGATGTGTCCTTTCCCAAATCTTTCAACTAATTTTGGTTTAAAATATATTTTGTAGATATTAGAACGACAGTTTGCCTCTTAGGTCCATTTGCTTGGAAGTGTTTTTCCAGTTCATTACTTAGCACTGTCTATCTTAGACATTAAGGTGTATGGGTTTTTTTGTTTTGGATTGGTTGTTGTTTTTTCTGTATGTAGCATCTGGATGGTTTCTTTTTTCCCATCTATTCTGCTAGCCTGTGACTTATATTGGGAGTTCAGTCCACTGATATTGAGAAATACCAGTGATCAATGATAAAATTTTTTGTTATTTTTGTTCTTGGTGGTGGTGGTGTGAGTGTGTGTGTGTTTCCTGTCTTTGGCTTTTTTTTTTTTTTGGTGTGGGATTATTTATTTCCTATGTTTTCATGGGTGTACTTTAAGTCTCCTTGAGTTGGAAATGCTTCAAACTACAATTTGTTCTGCCTGCAGGATGTTCTGGAGCAATGGTGGCTCATAACTTGCTGGGGTAGGCAACCAATGATTGGTGTAACTAGAAGCCCACACCAGGAGAAGAAGGCCATGCTTGACACTGCCTGAATGGCCAGAGACTGGATGCTGGATAGCCCAGAATCCCAGGCTACGTCTAAACTTGAGTGGAAAAAAAGAAGTCATTGAATGATTCCTAATGGCCTTTTGCTACACTCACAGATCAGCATCTAGCTGAATTGCCGTCTGACAGGCATTTTCTGGTAGCAGATGGGAGCGAATGCAAAGACCCACAGTCAAACATTAGTCAGAACTTGAGGAACCTGTAGTAGAGGTGGAAGGGACTGTAAGATACATAGAGGTCAAGGACACCAGGAAAACATGGCCCACAGCATCAAGTAAACAGGGATCCTAGAAGCTCACAGTGCCTATATGTTCTGCACTAGGCCCTATGCAATATATGTTATGGTTATTTAGCTTGGTGCTCTGATGGGACTTGTAATAGTAGAAATAGATGGAGAGGCCTGTCTCTGACACTTCTGCCTCCTCCTGGAAACTTTCTCCTCCAACTGGGTTGCCTTGTCTATACTTGGTATGAGGGTTTAATCTTATTTTATCTTGTTATGGTGACTTCTATTCATATCACTAGGAAACCTACTCTTTCCTGAGGGGAAGTGGAAGAGGGGTGGATCTAAGAGAGAGAAGCAGTTGGGGATAGGGGGAGCTGGATGAATAGAGAAAGAGGAAACTGTATTTAGAATGTATTTTATTAAAGAATAATTAGTTAAAAGCAAAAATTTTAAAATTATGAAAATAAAACAGATTTTAAAAATATGTCAGTAAAAATTTCTTCTTTATTCCAACACTATTATGTAAATTAATAAAATTGCAATGTTTACAGTCAAAAACAGGTATAAAACATTCTTCCTAAAGTAGATTGATTAAATTTTGCCATATTAAATATCAACTTTACAAAATCTTGACTAAGGTTAAGAGTTTAACTGTTGGGTCAACCCAACATTGCCTGTCTGTCAACCTTGCTGGCCAAGCCACTGGAAGCTGACCAAGGCAAACCCCAACCTGCTTCATGGGTCGGCAGGCAGCAGAATAATGACTGAATGAATGTATGATGGAGAGGTGAGAAAGATTAAAGGGCAAAACAGTGCTTGCATTGTGGAGACAGGTGGAACTGGACATACTACAGCGGTGACAGGTGTCACTACCTAATGTTCGTACTCTATGCCACAGTCTGAAGCCAATTTGATATATGGGACTATAGTCCGATCTGGAACCAAATTTCCTGTACTACCCCCTGAATCAATGTTGATATCCATGGTTGCAGCTGCCTCCAAGGTTCTTGTTTGGGTCTTTAGTCATCCTGAAGATGGGAAGTATGTTCTTGGCCTGTGCTGTCACCAGAAACCATGTAGAAGCCATTTATCTCCAAAGTCATGCTAACTCTAAAGAGCAAGGAAGCTACTTCAGAAGTGATATTGATGACTACAGACTCACAGTTGAGAAACAGGAACATGAAAGGCTTCTGTGACTACCTCTACCCCTATCTTAACCTCCCAACTCTCTAAGAAGTAAAAGCCTTTAAAAAAGCCATCAAAGAGAACTCTGAAAAATTGTTATAAGGATGTTGAAATGTAGCTCTTTACAATTGATAGATTCTGGCAAGGGAGTTTTTGGGAAAGAAATCAGTTTTATTTTAGGGGATTGGCCACTGGGAGTCTGAACATGCTCCTGTGAGTATACAGGCAACACAAATTGAAGTTATTACTTTTTTATTTTGTGGGTGTGGGGAGTTCACAAAGGTGGAGTGTTGGCATGGAAAATCTGGGAAGGGAATATGATGGGGTGTACGATTTGAAATTCCTAAAGGATAAATAAACTAGTTTGACTTTCTCTAGAGTGGCCTGTCTTAAAGAGTTAGACAAGAAGGCATTAGACAAGATCCAGAATGTTTTTCAAGAAATTTTACTATTGTTATCTAATTAATAAACACCTGTATTCATTAATTCCTCATTTTACTATGAATGGGTTCTATAGCGAGTATCTGGCCATGGCTCAGAGCATGGAACTTGTATTAGCGGGCGAGATGTATGCAGAAAAATAGCCCTACCTCCAGGGAAAACCAGTGGCTTTTTAAATGTTAACTAATAGACATTTGTATCGTGTAAACTCTATGAATAACTAACAGTTCAGGGAGTGAACTTAGAAGTGTTACAGGAAAAACTCTCCTTTGCTCTGTCAGCATTGTTCTGTGGTATGCGTGACCTTATAACTGTGGACATGGGGAAGCAATACAACTGAAATTAATTCACTATTTTCTTTATTTGAATACTACTATGATGTGGCTACTGAATAAAATCAGTTCTATTGAAAGGAATCTGGCCTTGGGGCTGTATTTCTTAATATATGGAAATGTCATAATTTAATAGTACTCTAATACTAATTATGTCTTGTGATATTTTTTTATGCAAAGCTTTTATGCAGACCTAAATTGAAGTAGATTATGTCTTTTTTCCTTTTCCCTTTTTTCTTACATAGAAATTTCATTTAAACCTGAGTCAGGTAAGAGATCAAAGTATCTCGTTTCCACACTGATGCTCTGTAATGAATGCTATCCAGGGAACCTGGTTGTCTTACCTATTGCTGTTAGATAACACCACATTTTATTAAAGATCTGTGAAATGTTCCCTGAGATGTTATATAGCCTGTTGTCTGTAGACAGTAAGTTTTGCGAAATCTTCTTGGCTTTGTATAGGTGATAACAGGAAACAAGAATAATGAGACAAAACCTCCTTGTTCAGGTTTTTTTAATTGAGGAACAAATTATTTCATAGTTTCTCATTAGTTATTCCCATGGATTCTAATGACAAGGTGCCAACTTTCACACTTTAAACAGGTTAATTAATCAGGTAGTAATGAAGTTGGGTGATACCTGAGTGTTGGGGGTGCCGAATAATCACAGTTCCTAATAACATACTTAAATGTCTGGAAACCTGAGAGGAAAAGTCGAAATTCAGATATTCTGAGATTCGCATAAATAAGCATGTGCTGGTAATGGAAACGCTAATTTTAATTAATTATACTAGGTATCATCTGTACTTGTGTGATATATATGTGGTGACTATGCATAAGTGATGGATGCATTAATAATCGTACATATTACTACTTTGTTATTATATGACATAAGCATGAAAATATTTCAATGCCCTTATTCATGAATTTCATGCTTTGTGCAGCTCAATTAAAAATGTGTGTTTTAAATGCTATTGTTTAATGCTTATTTCAGTTATGAATCTAGGTCAAAATGAAATGTTAAGTGAAGTTCCAGAGTATGACAACAGTGTTTGTTAAATCTCATGACAGCTTTCCTAAGATTTCAGTTGCCTTGGGGAGCCAGTGTCTATTTTTCAGAGTGACGCATTAGAAAAGTTTTAATAACTTGTCACCAAATTTCTTTCTTTGAAAATACTCAAGAAAGATCATAAATAAAATTATACATATATTTTCTCTCTAGATATGATTGGTATATATTATGTATGAGTAAAAGTCTGATATCATATGATATATGTCTATAATCACAGAAGAAAATAATATCTTAAGAATAAGCTAAGTTTTAGAAGCTATGCTTTGTGCTTCCTATAATTTCAGTTAACTCAGTCATTCTGGATTTCTGACAGCGTTGAAGACCTATACTCTCATAGCCAATCCTGGCCAGTTACTTTGAGAGAACAGATCTGAGTGGATGGTTTTCAGCTGACATTCATTCTAAAACCAAGAAAAAAAGCCAGGTTCAAAACTAAGTGTTTTAGTCAAGAGAGACGACAGAGGTTCTGGTTAGTCAACAAAATGATGGACTTGGTATTAAGACTATCTTGTACCTCACTGGTACAAATAGGAATAATTATGCTCTAATTGTACTTTGAGAGAAAAGTTTTATTTTAACTGGAAGGGTGATATGTAGGAGGAGCTAAGGGGGAAGGAAGGAAGCACCGAGAGGAAGAAATGGAGTAAGGAGAGGAGAAGATGAAGGAGAGAAGCAAGGTGATGAGAGAGAGAAAGAGAAAGAAAGAGAGGGGGGCATGGAGGCAAATGTTCATGTGTCTCCACAAGTCAAAAATAGTTTATATATCTAGGTTGGGTATTGGGTTACACTTCTGATTGAGCATTACCATACTTATAAAGCCTTTGATTAACATTTAAAAAAACTGTATCAAAGCAAAAAGGAAAAAGGGGCATGGGATAGGGGTTTTCTAGGAAGGGGAAATGGGGAAAGGGGGATGGCATCTGAAATGTAAATAAAATATCCAATAAAAAAAGAGGAAAAAAAGAATAAGCTGATTACATATTGTCTAAAATTTATTGTCTACAATGGTCAGGCTCAATACAGTGAGGAGATGGATAGATAGTAAAAGTATTTGCTATGAAAGTACAGGACATGAGTTCAAATCTCCCATAAAAAGCCAGCAATAGTTACCTGTGTCTATCACTCTAACAGTGGGAAATGGTGATAGGAAGACCCTGAGATTTCATTAGCCAAACAGCCTAGCTGAAGTCGTGAGCTTTAAGTTGAGTAAGAGATGCTTAAGCAAACCATATAGTAGGAAGAGTGAAGAAAATACCTTCTGTCTTCCTCTGCTATCTGAAAGCAGGCTCACAGACCATGTGAGCACATATAACATAGACAGGCATATTATATACGTATGCCACTCGTAGCACAAGTACATGTTCAAACACACAACAGAGAGAGAAGAGAAAGAGAGAGAGAGAGAGAGCAAGAGAGAGTGGGGAGGTATGAGGGGGTAGGGGGTAGGAGGCTCATACTTCAAGACATCGGGATTTATTTTACCAGGAAGTCTTCTATTCATAGAAATCAACAGTAAAGAACCAAAAATATTCTTCACAATTGCAGTAATCAATTGTCTCTATTTCCTTGGTTTTTAAAAAGTAATGGGTGATATCTTACAAAATCATTTATCAGTTAATTAAGATTAAGAAAAGTACAGATGTGTCAGGAAAGCAAGAATGTTTTCAGAGACATTAATGCAATTTTGACTATTAACTTTCAATAACTAAAAGTGAATCAGCTGTACATGGCAGGCAGTAAAAAGCAGTAATGATCAACAATATAACTCCCTGTGCCCAAGATAGTGGCTTGAATGTAAAATTGTCACTGAGCCTGATAGCTTGAGTTTGGTCCTCAGAACTCATTTGGTAAAAAGAAGAAAACTTGAATAAGGGGCCCTGTGCTTCCTCCTTCACATGATGTGTTACACACACACACACACACACACACACACACACACACACACACACACAAATGTAATAAAAGTATAACAACCGAATGTTTAGGACATTGTCCCACCGTATGTTATCTATACTGAGGTCATATTCATAGCTCTCTCAGCCTAAGGTCCATATTACCAAGTTGCAAGGCTTCCTTATTAAAGTTAGGGTCCGAGTAGCACTAAGAGCTATGGGGAATGAGATTTAGAGTCACAGGGGAAATCATGAGGATCCCTGTAACTTAGAACCACCCTGGAACCCTGGGTGATCTTGCAATGGAAAACTAGGGTCCCTTCCCTTCACACTCTGTTCCTTCTGGAAGTAGCCATTTAGCTTGTGTTTGCCTAATACGCTGTCTAAATTCAAAGCTCTCTTCCTTTGTAGTGACTGAAAGATCGTCCCACACAATTATATACCTGTCCCTCTAATCAATACTGAAGTGTGTACATATTTATTAATATGAAGACATTTGCAGACATGGTAAATAAATATGTATACAGATGAAAGCAGCATACTTTCCTGACTTTGCTCCTACACAAAACTACTTTAGTTCATATATGTGTTATTTAGCTTCTGCTTTTTACATTTGTTTAGCAAATGGAGGCATTCTGCTTAGTTTGGGCTTGAGTTTTACATCTTTGAATGGCCGCATCCACTGTCACTCATAGCTTTGTGTGGATTTACTATCTCAAGATTAGAGTTTCAGCACCCACTGTCCAAGAGCACAATGAAGAGAGGAAACATGCTTCAACGTAACTACTGGAGCAGGTAAAATTCAGAAAAATCATATGATTGACTGATACTGTTAAAAAGCATAAATGTAAAGTAATGTATTATTATGGGTCTAAATACTTCATTTTTTTAATTCTAGAAACTACGAAGTAAATAAAAGATGTTATTACTACACTTGAGTTTAAACCAAAGATGTCTACACCCTAAGTAGTCTGATAAATGTTATTCTCCTAACATGCAATTGATGATGCCTCAGCTACTGAAGTATCAAAACATTTTCTTCTTTTTTACACATTACAATTAGAAGTCATGATCTTTATTCTCAGCTTAATATGTGTAATTGGCAATGATACTCACAGATAGGAGGATAGAATGAAGAAATCAACATCTTTCGTGATTGCAAAAGACTTACCCTATTATGCATGTTACCTCTTTTGAAAGCAGAAAATGGACAAATCCAAACCTTAAAATGCCCTAAAGCTTTTGTTTCAAAATGACAGGGCTTTGCTAAGTTGTTGTCGAAAAGCAAGAAAAATACAGAAACGTGTATATCATTAGCCCAACTGCATTCCATTATTTTCTTTTGCAAAAATAAATTACATAAATGGGGTTTGCATTGTTTGTTATCCTTCACCCTGAGATTTGGATAATTAAGTTTCAAGAACTAAGATGCTTTAAAACACATTTAATTTAGTAAAATTGGTAAGGAAGCAACTGCAATTAAAAAAATAAATAAATAAACGACCAAAGTTTTCTATATCTTACTGGGTAATTTGGAGTGAATTCCGACTATGGCATTAGAAGTACAAAAGGTAACTAAAAATGCCATAAAATGAAATGTTCCAAGTCCAAGCAATTTCCTTCCTAACAGAAAGTAAAATGCAAACAGAGATTACTACAACCCTGCTGTGTTTAATTTAAGTGTGTATAAGCCTTTCACACAGTCATCTTGTCTGCAGATAATCATGGCCATCCACAGTGGTCAGGATTGTAAAGTATGGCTTGTCAAAAGTTGTTCACTCTTTGATTCCCCCTTGCTTGTTTCAGTCATGGCTCCTGCGAACCAAGATCAGCACACTCAGCTTCTCTTGGGATAGAATTCTTGGTTTTGTGTTTATTCATCTATGCTTGTTGTCTTCAAAGTACTAGCTACATTTGTTGCAAAGTGACATAGCCTCTGTATTCATGTACATATGGTTCTTTATCTGTAGATGGCTTTATACATATGCATAGCTTTTCAATATAAAATTGAAGGTGGGAAAGCTTGAAAATACTAAACTAGCACACTGAACAGTATCAGAATTGTTTAGCTATACAGAAATTGCAATTCGAAAAAGGGACAAGATCACGTTAGTGATTTTTAAAGAAGAGATTTACTAATCCCACATTTTAAATGCAATGGAAAAAAACTAATCAATAAATATGCTAAATAACACTTTTTGTTGTTGCAATACCAATTTTATAATATTGTGGCTATTTTAGAATTTAAGGTAATAATATCTCAAAAATCAAAAAATATATTTTATGTGAGAAATTCTAATATAATTGTTACCAGGTCATATTTAATTTTTAGTTGCTAGTTTTTCTTAGGAACAAGGAAAATTTTACTATAGTTTTATAATTATATCAGCATTTTATTTTGGAACCTAAACAATTTATTTTGATTGATCAGTTAAGAGTACACCAATCCTTCATGGTGGCTTATACGTGTAAATGATGACTATAACAAAATTTTCTTTAAAATTTTGGATATAAAAAGTTAAAATTTTAAAAATTTATCAAAATTAAAACTACAGAGCACAACCACTCAAATATGTCCATATACAGATATACATATATTGAATTATATCTACAATAGTCATTTCTAAACAACTGAAACACACATGAAACTCACAGTATGCCAAATTTTTACTTGTGCTGTCATGGTCTAACTAATTTCTTCTAAAAGAAAATTTTGTGATCAAGTCACCATACTTAAAACCTTGGTTAACTTATTAGACAAAGCAAAGCAACAGATATGTACCACATCATAGGATCATCTAAGACTTTAATGTACAGAAGAAATCTTAGCTGTCTAATAGGCACTGCAACAAATGAATTACTTGTTAGTATTTAAGCTGACAGTGGCACTGGATGTTATTCCCAAACCTCAGTGGTTTGTAAAGTGCTAAGCAGTTTGGAATGCCCATGTTCATTACAAAGCATCCTAATTTCCTCTAAAGTAATATGTCTGGATCTTGGGAAATTATTATTTAGAGTGTGTAGTTTTGTCCCTTTTGTTTTTATGTACCACTTCTAAATATATTATTACAAATAATGTATTTTCTATCCATACATATTATTATTGGCACCTCAAAAGAGCTGATTGAGGCACAGTATGGAACCTTACACTGACGCTATGTGTATGAGAGCTAGTGATCATGTTTTTTCATTAAGGACATGTAGCTGGGTGGGCCACCACAAGTATACATATAGATAACATATTATATAATTCTAAGGCAAGTACCATCTAGACTGTGATGTAATATAAAGTATGGTAGGAAATATATAAATAAACAATGAGGGGTTCAGTGAGGAGAGATTCCATATTGGGTTACACGGTTTCTCTAGCAGTGTGTTATCCTTAGGACATTTGCTGCTGTTTAGAACAATGATTCTACCGTGAGAAAGAACAAATGGTGGACAGTTTGATGACTGAACACAGATGACAACAAGGCAGCCTGAAGTGGAAAGGATTTCAAAACTCACACAGTTTGCTCTATAGATACAGAAATGTAGGGATATATGAAATATATGAGAGAGAGAGAGAGAGAGAGAGAGAGAGAGAGAGAGAGAGAGAGAGAGAGAAGAATGTGGGAAAGAAACAAGGAAAGAAGGGAAAGAAAGGAAGAAAAAGGAAAGAGGGATCATGATTAGAACCTTATAAATACTTTTAAATAAAATCAGTTTTCTTATATAAATTTCATGGTATTTTCTGAATATTAATCCTCTATCATATGAAGAGCTGACTGATAGACTGATATTATCCTCTCAATCTGTAGATTTCTTATATCTTATATGCTTGCTTCCATGCACAGTCTCCTTTGCTGTACTCAAAGGCCTATGACTGGGGACATCATGAGATCTAGGGTAGAAACTGCCATTGATAATTTGCTTAATGTTAATACTGCCAAAATGTCTGCTAAAGGCTTATGTTTATACTCATGAACTAGTGCTACTCTCAACCTTGGTCAAAGAAATGTTTTTTGGTTTTTTTTTTTTTTTTTTTTTTTGGTCCATTTTTTTTTTCATCACAGTCAGGAGTAAAATGGAGAGCTGCATAAACAGTCAAAGTGAAGACCGTAGGAGACTGTGGGTTTAACCCGAATCAGGGCATCTACATTAATGTGTCTCCCACCAGGACTAAGAGAATAATGTGGAAGTGGAAGAAGAAAGAAGAGAAGAGTCAGAGGACAGGAAAATATGCTGCTAATGCAGTCTTCTGGAACTGGCATGGCTACCATGAAATCACATACTATGAAATCACAGCAGCTGAAGATTTCTGCACGAGATCAAACAAGCCTAACTTCTAGCCTAGATGATGTAGTTTTCCAGATTCTAAAGTTTACTGCAGAGCACTTGGCAGAGGATAGCTACTGGGTGAGGAAGAATTAATTATATGTTTATTGAGGCCGTGAATACTGATAGAATTCCAGTTGCTTCAAGGAAGTACCCCACACCCATGCTGATGCTGATAGAGGAAGCTATATCGTTTTTGTTGTTGGTGGTGGGGTGTGTGTGTGTGTGTGTGTGTGTGTGTGTGTGTGTGTGTGTTATTCAAAAGAAAGACATTGGGGAGAGAATGTGTTGAGGGTAATGTAGTGGGAATTAGAATGATAACTGAGGGGTAGATATGATTATATTTCATGGTACTCACATGAAAATTTTAAACATAAAGTAATGAATCAATTATTAAAATAAAAATTCCTAATTAAATAAAAAGAAACATTTTAAAGAAGAAAATTGTAGAACACAATATTGTGTGAGTTAAGGTTAAATACTATTTAAGAATTTATTGAAAAGTTTCACTATTACTAAATGATAGTAAGTTTTACTTAATATAAAATCATTTTGTTCTTTTTATTTCTCTAGAAGGTAATTTTAAAATGTAATACGATTCTAAAGTCTTCTTCTGTATAAAGAAACAATGTATATATAAATTTCTCCAGATCAAATTGTTTTTGAATTGAAGAAAAATATGTAGAGGAAACTATGTTCTATTTATTTAAAACATGGTTGAATCTTAGACACTCACAACTATGCTTCTGTTGCCTTACCTTGTACTGTTCCATTTCTTCTTCTTCTTGTAGTGTTCCATGAACACTAGTTCATGGGTTTAAACATAAATCTTTAGCAAATATTTTGGCAGAAGAAGATTGCCTTGAAAACCAGCATCCAGAGAATCTCTGAGAAAAAAAAATTATTGCAGCTAGTTCGACTTTATTCAGTGGAGAAAACAGGTCTCCAAATTAAAAGAAATTAAATTAAAAAAAAAAAAAAAACATCAAACCACCAACCAAACAAACACACAGACCACAACAACAAAAAAAGCAAATCAAAAACCAAGAGTTAACAAGGACTACAAATATACTAAAGTACAACCAATGAGACTAGAATTGTTGAGGCCAGTCCATCTGATTTCATCAATAAAATGCTTTAATGCCTAAAATTCATGAAACATGGAAGAAGAGCCGTCAGAAAGATTATGAGATCCAGAGGATCCGGTTGTTTCCTCTGACTTGTCTCTTAGTAATATCAGAAGCTGCAGCCATAAAATCTCACCAATGTGCATCTAAACAAGAGCTGAACAAGAATAACACCAATGGGCATGACAAAGTAGACAAAGATAATCTCAACAGAACTCAATGCTACACAAAGAAAAAAGAGGAAAACTCAAAGCAGGAGAGGGGATCGTCTGCAGGGAAGAGCATGCCAGTTGTTTCCCCAGTGCCCAATGGTGCTGGGAACATGCATACAAGTAACAGTGTATGGACTGAGAAGGTTATTTGAAGGAATACATATGTACACACACACACACACACACACACACACACACACTCAGTAAGAGTTAGTTAATACAGAGGTCGTGAATTTAAAAGAAAAGGGAGGAAGGGTATTCAAGCAGGTTCAGAAAAAGAGAGGAATGGGAAAAGTGTTATAAGTATATTTTAGTCTCAAAAAATTTAAAAAAACAGATGGAAACTCCAAAGGGAGAAAATTCTTATAACTATGAAAAAAAAAAAAAAAGAGGCTAGGGGAAAGACTATGAAACATAAACCTCCCTTCAACCAGAACTACAATAACTAAGAATGCTGAGATGGGAGAAATAGTCTTCCATATGTGTGTATACATGTAAAAAAATTTGTGAGAAGAAAAGAGGTCTGAGTTTGAAACAGAACAAAAAAAGATATTTGGGATATTTTGGAGGGAAGAAAATGAAGGAGAGAATAATATAATTATATTTTCAAAAAGTAATAAAAACAAAAACTAATCATATATTAGTATCTGTGTGATCAGAGAAACAATATTTCATTGCCAGCATAGAATAAAATAGCTAAAATGAAAATAAAAAAGTTTGAGTATAGCATGTCCACAGGGATTTTGAAATTTTTCATCATATGCCTAGAGTCTTGTAATTTTTAATCTTCAATGTAATTGCAATCAAAATCTTTAAGACATTCTTTACTTAAGTATAAAAATATCTAAAAGCCATATTGATCCATAAAAGACCAAAGATAGCCAAAGAAATCTTGACCAAAGTAACAATGCTAGAGAGAAATATCTACCACAAGATATAGTGTGGAGCTATAGTAATTAAAACAACATGGCACTGGAATAAATATCATTGTATATCAATAAAGTAAAACAGATGATCAAATGTGAGTACAAATAGATACAGTAATTCTTAATATTTGACAAAGATGCCAAAATAGAAATTAAGTAAGTGATACCCTTATCAACAAATGATGCCTGCAAACATGATGCCCACATGTGGAAGAATGAAATTAGAATCATCTATCACCCTACACAAAACCTGACTCAAAAGTGATCAGAGATCTCAATGTGAAACCTGAATCACTTAATATACTGGTGTAGATAGATGGTTTTCAACTAGGAGTCCATGTTCTAGGAAATAAGGCCAGCAATTAAAAATAGTACCTCACAAAATTAAAGACTTTCTGTATAGTAAAAGGAACAATTATTCAAGAAAGCCCACAGACAAAAATCTTTAACATCTTTTAATTTATTTCTCTGATAGAGAAATGATATACACAATACACAAACCACACACACACACACACACACACACACACACACACAAATCCTCATGTACCTAAAATATCATAAATAAACTTTTTAATATAAAAGTATTTATATATAAATATGGGAGGAGATGGAGGAGATGTACAGAGGGTCAGGAAATTGAACAGAGGTGTGTAGCAATGAGAAATGGGGAACTGGGGGTGACAACCAGAAAGTCCCAAATGCCAGGAAATCAAGAGCCTCCCAGGACCCCATGGAGATGACATAAGCTGAAATGTCCCACAAAGGGTAGAAAGAACCTGTTGAGACCATATCCTGAGAATAGTCATGGTCCCTTGGTTGAGGGATGGGACCACCCACCCGTCTTAAAAATTTATTTCAGAATTGCTCCTGTGTAAAGGAAATATAGGGACAAAGAGTGGAGCAGAGACCACATGCAGACACCAAACCCAGACACTATTGCGGAGTCCTTGAAGTACTTGCTGACAGGAGCCTGATATAGCTATCTCCTGAGAGCTCTGCCAGATCTTGACCAATACAGATGCAGATGCTCACAGTCAACCATCAGACTGAGCACAGGGACCCCAATGGAGGAGTTAAGAGAAGGACTGAAGGAGCTGAAAGGGTCTTATCAGGAATCAATGAAAGGGGAGGCCCTTGGTTCTGTGACGGCTTGATGCCCCAGTGTAGAGGAATGCTTGAGCAGTGAGGCAGGAGTGAGTAGATGGGTAGGGGTGCATCCTTAAAGATACAGGGCAAGAGGGGATGGAATAGGGGGTTTGCAGAGGAGAAACTGGGAAAGGAGATAACATTTGAAAGGTAAATAAATAAAATATATTAAAATAAAAAAATAAGTATATAAATATAGCTATATGTATCATATATTTGTACAATATTTTATTGTATGATACTATGTATCATATATTTGTACAATATTTTATTGTATGTATAAAGTTTAAATAAAATTATATCACTTGAGGTGGTAGTGCTTTTTTTTGTTTGTTTTATTTTGTTTTTTTTTGTTTTTTTGTTTTGTTTTTTTTGTTTTGTTTTGTTTTTTCGAAACAGGGTTTCTCTGCATAGCCCTGGCTGACCTGGAACTCACTCTGTGGACCAGGCTGGCCTAGAACTCAGAAATCCGCCTGGCCTGTCTCTGCCTCCCAAGTGCTGGGATTAAAGGAATGCACCACCACCGCCCGGCTGGTAATGCTTTTCTTAAAACCGTTATCCCCATAAAAGAAAAAAAAAAAAAAAAAAAAAAAAAAAAAAAACCCTTGTGTCAGACACGGATAATTTCCCTTCAGGTTCTTGCTCAGGGGAGCCCAAAAGAATTATCAAATGATATATGCTATTGTCATTGCCTTTAGCTGCCTTACAAAAATTGAAGGTAATTGATGGTAAGATTCTTCTGTTGAAGATAGGACATGTTTGGGACACAGGAGTTAGAAGAATAAAGCTGGAATATAGCTAGAAGTATAAAACACTGGTCTGTAAGCTGGTGAGGGAGAACAGAAGTCAATAGTCCTACTTGGCTGTGAAGCCAAGCAATGAGCAGCATTACAAGGAATACCTAAGGGTATCATGGCAGCATGTGTATCTTGGCAGTAACCAATACTGTCTAGTTGGACTGGAAAAAAGCAAGAGTGAATTCATGCCTGTTAATATAAACCTAGCAAATTACCTGTGCCTGGCAAGGTCATGCATCCTAGAGCAGAACCTACTACGGCCATTTTACTAAACCAAAATAATTTCTAACTGCATTCTAACTGAGAGATCAGTTCTTGGGTTTAGACTCCATCGTAAAGAACCTGACTTAAGGTCTTGACTTACTTAGAGTTAAGTAGCAAGCCGGCAACTAGCACGAGTTTCCAGGTTACTCTCCAACAAGACTTACATCTAACACCAGTTTCCAGATTACTCCCAAACAAGACCAGTTTACAGATTACTCTCTCTAACAAGCCTGCCCCTGACACTTCATTTGTAACAACCACCAATGTGGAGGAAAGCAGATGTTTATGGTTTGGATCCCAGCACCAGCCTATTATGCTAAAGTACAACAAAACTCTATACTGGCCCCCAAATCTGAAACATGCCAGGCTAGAAACTCCTTCGGTTGTTTTTCCTTTTTTATACAACCTGGTCCTGTTAAGAGCTCCAAGGCCTTATCCCCACTTCCAGTCCTGCTGTGTCAGGTGGGTCTGTGGGCCCAAGCTCAAGCTTGAGAAAGGCCCTTGTGCGATTGCATTGGAAGGCAGCTCCTTGGTGGTCTTTTGGGAGTTTAGAAATGCTTTTAAATGGATATAACATAAATACTTATCTAACCTGATATCTACAACTACTATGTCTCATCAAAAAAATATTTTGTTTTTTTGTAGATTGAAGTCCTCACAGAAATCTCAGACTGCCTAAATGCTTAACATAATACCTTATATGTAAATCTTAGGAGAATTTGTGAATGAGGAAAAAGGCAGAAAGATTATAAGAGCCAGGACATCTACCAAGAGCTATTATATTTTATCATATAACATGGAATCTGAACTCATGACTTTTCAACAATAGGGTCACCAAATAAGACTTGTACAGTGACAGCACCAATTGACATATCTAACTAAGTAAAAGAGGGAAATCTCACAAGGCTCCACCCCTGGCCGAGTCTTCTTCATGGATAAGTCTCTTTCTAGGTTATTCTGGTTCAAAAAAGACTAACCTTAAATGCATATTCATTCAAACAACACCAAATGCATTCAACAGTTGCATTATAGATAGTTACATATACTATATATACATGCATGTACATGTAACAATAATACAAAAAGAAAGGTGCTACATGTAAGAGGGAGTTAGAGGACATAGGAGTTCATGCGAAGAGTAGATTTTGAATATTATTGAGGAATGTTAATCTAACAACATGGCTGTTCTGTCAAGGGATCATATCCAAAGACTTTCTATGTCTGTGTTTATCTGGCTGGAATACAAATGCATCTTTAAGCCCAGGAAACAGAGTCAAGCAGATCTCCGAGTATGTGAAGCTCAGCTTGGCGTAGAACAAGTCTCAGGTATAGAAAAAATTAGGTCCAGGTATGGTGGTACATTCCTTTAATCCCAGCGCTCAGTAGACAGCGACAGGCAGATCTCTGAGTCAGTGCAGTGGAGTGGAGTTCATGTACTTCAGTTAAAGATAGATTTTTTTTACAGAGACAGGTTCCAAAGAGAACATGATAGACACAGGTAGAGACAGAATGGGCCACAGAATAATAAGGAGCCAGGAGCTTAGGACAGGTTGTTAGAGTTAGTTTGAGCCCAAGCAGAGCAATGCTATAAGAATCTGTGAGAAGTCATATTGAATCAATCAGCTTGGAGAACAGTTTGAGCTAGATCAACTGAGTTGAGTCAGCTAGCTTGAGTTCAGAAAGAGCTAGAAAGGGTGAGCTTATTCAGCCATAAGCCGCCGAGATGACAATTACATCAGGAGAATAAAAGTTAGTTTTATAGGATATAATGTCAGTAGACACCCTTGTATGATTTCCTCAAAAATAAAAGTAAAGGCATCCAAATTCGATTTTCTGATTGGGAACAGAAGATTTTAAAACATTATTTCAGTCAAGTTTAGGTGAAACTTGTCTTAGGTTTTTTTAATTACTGTGATGAAACAACACAACCAAAAAGCAAGTTGAGGAGGAAAGGCAGTTCAGCCTATTTAATTTACATTTCCACATTGCCATTCATTTTTTGAAAGAAGTCAGGACAGAAACTCAAACAGGGCAAGAACCTGAAGGCAGAAGCTGATGTAGAAGTCATATGTGGGTGCTGCTTACTGGCTTGTTGCTCAGGGCTTGCTTGGTCCTATGTTCTCATAGAACCCAGGACTATCAGCCCAGGGATGGCACCACACACAATAGCCCTCCACCTTCCCCCCATTGATCACTAATTCAGAAACACACTCTAAAGCTTGATCTCATGTAGACATTTTCTCAACTGAGGCTCCTTCCTCTCTGATGACTCTAGCTTGTGGCAATTTCACACAAAAAACAAGCATGTACAAAACTATAATTTATTTTAATGCAATTTATAAAAATAAAAATGTAAAATTGTTTTATGATTTGAAAAATATAAATACCAAAGGTGAGTTGAATTAATCTCATATATTGAGAGTTTTGTTTTTCCATTCTTCCGCAATGAGGAGAGGTTATAAATATGAAAATGCAGTTAATTTTTAATGTTAACCTTAAACTATGATAGTATGACATTATTCATGTATTATATTTCACGTGTGTTATATTTCATTTATATTAAGTGTTTGGGTTGCTCCTTTCTTTCTTTGGGGGTAAAATAGTAGAGTAATTCAGAATGGATTTCTCCCTTTCCTGGGAAATGTTTTGTGTAACTTGGTCACAGGTGAAGACCTTCAATTTTATGACACAAAAAACTCTGATACTGCCCAAGTCCAGGTAAACTTAATGCAGTTTTATTTGAGGAACACTCGCTGCAGTAACTCCAATTCCAGAAGATTTAAAAAAAAAATTCTGCAATTGATGAAATAGTCAGACTGAAATGTGTATTTCTCTGTCAGACACAGCATCACTTGTTGCTGAGCCTTACTTTACATAAATGGATATGATTACCTATCAGACCTGGAGATCAATAAATGATGAAGTTTTGGAGACAAAGAAAGGTTTCCCAGGGCTACAGGACAGCATGAATAGCTGCAATGGAAGTTGAGCCTTGAAGCATGTCAATATAAATGAAGCTCTAAAGCCGCAGATATTACTTAGATCCCAGAGACCAACAATTTTAAATATTAAGAGGCTCTTTTCAAACTAAGAACAATTTATAGTGATATGCCGTCAGCTCAAGGGTATGGTGGTTGAAGAAAAATCAGTCCCTTAAATCCAAAATTGCTTAATGCATTCATGATTTTTAGGGACTAAAGTAACTCATCTAGTCTTGCTTAATAAGTGAAGTGTTTCTACCATAGTCTTCTGTATGAAAATGATTTCCTTGATCATCACGTGTGTATTAAAAGTAAACTTTTTGAAACCTATATGGAACATCATATATTGAAACACAACATCTATCTTTTTGACTTATATTGACATGTATTATCAATGGGTATGTATCTACCCCACTTCAAATGTTATATTTAAGTTGATATTTAAATTTGAATTCATATTTTTTAGTAAAATTTATCTCCTTCAGCTACCAGGTCATGCCTTTATAACAAAGGCAAATTAAAATGAGTGAAATTAAAGTAAAACTTACCTTGAAACATTTCCCTTACTGAGAACTCTAATCTCCAAGGATTTTCTAATTTGCAATTTTTATTTTAGTCACTGGTCAAGATATTAAAAAGAAATAAGACATCTGATTATGAAAATATTCGTTATGTTTAAATAGCAGAATAAATGCTTCCTGAATTATTGAGAAATTAATATTTGTATTATTTAATACATAAAGTATAAGGATATGGCATAGTTTGTTACTAATTAAATGACAATTAAAAATGTTTGCCATTTCTAAGCCCTATAAAAATCCTACATTGAGATTTCTGTGACAAATTGTATACTTTGTAAAGGACTAATGTTAGACACAAACAAAATGTCTTACCAAGTGCTTTCTGTAGACAGACTCATTTAAATAGAAATCTAAACTAAATGATGACTACGAATTGGTGTCTATTTATATAATTTTATACAAAGAACAAAATTTAATCTGAAAATGTTTTTCATTTTCTCATTTGACCAAAATTTTGAGATCTAAAGAGAAGTGTCAGTAAGTAAAGTTTATAAATTTTGAATTGAACTCTTTATATATTTGGTAAATCTTAATTTAAAAAAATCTGTTCATTTTTTTTATCATTTCTTATTCTAAATTTAAGCAATAATTTTTGACTATTTATTGTTTCAAATAACATTTTAGAGCATGATCTTGAAACGGCATTATAATTTTATGAAACCATGATAAAAATTTTGGGCTGAAAAGTAGAACTCTAACGTGTTCTTGAAAAGTTATGTCATAAGCAAACTCCAAAATCTATTTGTATTTTTTATATTTCTTTCTTCCCTCCAGAATGCACATATATATTCTGTGGCTCTATTATTTATTAGAGGATCCCTTTTGCTTGCAATTTATTTATTCATGGTTTTATGAAAAATAGTAACACTAATGCACCAAATTTACTGTATTATAGCTAAAAGCATAATTTCTTTTTGATATACAATTAATTTTATAAAGGAAAAATAAATGTGGCTTGTTTCCACATTTAGGAAGAAACAATAAACAAAATGCAAGAAGATTTCTGGTACCTTCTTAAGCAATGTACATTATGGATCTTTAAGTATTTTTATGTCATATATAGGGCATCTATATTAGACTGTTACATTACGTTATGTGGTCTCTCCCTCTTTTCTGTAGCTTACTGGCTGATTAATGAGTACAAGTGTGAACTAAATGTGTAAATGATCAAACAATCCATTGCCTCATCAGTTTGTCCAATGTTTGGAAATTACTTGAGTAGATGTGATCAAGGCTTAAAACACAAGATTCAAAGTGACCCGACCATCACTGCATTAATGGAAATGTTTATCCCAGTAGTATTTTAGCTCGTACATGCGGTGAGAAAAAGTGCCATCTGGAAGTAATCCACTGTTATTGCTTCTTATCATCATGGCTGAGGATGGTTTTTTGTATCTGGTATAAATGAATCACAGAGCAGACTGATATGTGCTCATTAAACTACGAAAACTTGTTAGGCTATCGTCTTACTGTGCAGAAAGATGTGTAATATAGAGGTAGGCTGTATCATCTGAGTCCATGGCATAAATGTGAGTTGGGAAAGGGGAAATGGACTGAAATCTATATGTGTTATTCCAGGAAATTACATATTCCTCTTAAAGTAAAATAAACACTTGACCAAGCTGTTAATCATCCTTAGTGGGAAGGATTTACAGATTCAGTATTAAGATGATGAGCCTCCCACTGGTCTTAGAAGCACTATAGTCAAATGAATCCATTTTCTTCGGAAATCATTTAGATAAAAATTATATTCGTGCTGAAGAAGATGAATGGTTTGAATGCTAAAACACCACTTTAAAGCTTCATTTTCCTTTCTCCGGGCTTCATTAGATTTCAGTTAAGATTCCGTTAAGAAGGAAAGATGTCTAAAACCAAAGTGTTTTTCTTGAGTGGAATAGTAAATAATCGATATTTTCAGTATATAAAAAAAGAGAAAATGCAGGATATCAGTAGAAACAAGTGGGTGCATGTATCAAATTCACTTCATATTTATACATGCAGTTGACCTCATTAAGGACTATACCATTTTAAATTAATGTTGCTTTACAAAACTGTATCTTAGATATTATTTAGATGAAATAATCCTTCAGTTATTGCACTTCTGGAACTCCACCTTCAGTAATACTGTAGCTGGTAACTCCTCTAAAAACAATCAGCTCTTAAAAGATTGTCTCTGCACAGAGAGATTATGGGCGTTAGTGTTTAAGGAGGTGTGCAGGTCAGTGTAAATTCATTTGTTTCCTAGGAAACAAACCAACCCTGTGCCACTGAAGAAATTTGTAAGCATTAAAATATTCTGTAATTGGGCCCCAGGAGAACATAGTAATTTTTAATGTAATAAATATTCGACATCCTATCCATTTTCTAAGTATATTTTTAGCTGAGACCTGCTGTCAAGAATTTGTATTTCTAAGGCACGAACAAGTAATCTGATAGGTAAGCCAGAAGCACATGTTGACTATTGACTGTTGACTGTTGACTGTTGACATGACTGCTCTAGGTGGAAGAATTAATGCGGGTGTCATCCTAAATGATTAAAGTCAATTCAAACACAGGAGGTGTACATGACAACTGTAGTGAGCCAAAGACAAGTTTTTAGAGTAAAGATTTAGATGCAGGAATAAAATAAGAAGTCATTACAGTTCAATTAAGATATATATATATATATATATATATATATATATATATATATATGAGATTTTCAACACTGAGTGGTTTGGTAAGTTGTCTTCTGCATGTCTCTGACTGGAAATGAAGTTTGAATATCCTTCTGTGATATTGTTATGTTGTAGTGGAATAGAATACATTGAAGGTTTAGCTCTGTAACCACACTTCCCATTTGTAACATAAGAATTCTGAAATTCGATTCATGGTGTTTTGAAATATGATACAGTAAAAGTTTTGTTATAATAATAATTCAATGCATATTGCTATTTACTATATATATTATTGAAAATTAGCCCTCATGTTACAAGCAATTATATTGCTTGTATTGGAACAACTGCTCATGGCTTCTAATCTTGGTGAGCTTTGGAATAGGATAGATTGAAAATTGGAAGCATATACAAGCATATTATATAATATAATATTACACTACTGACTAAAATACAGGTCTTTTCATCTGAAGGCAAAGCAGAAAATGGAAGAACGAAAGACAATTTTAAAACCTGAGGAATGGCTTAGGGTGTGATAATCATTATACTTCAAACATTGGAAACATTGGAAACAAAGTTATAATTTCTAGCACCCATGTAAAAGGTTGGAAATTATTGGGTGTGCCTCTAACCCTGCAATATGATTGAGACCGGTGGGTCCTAGAGTTCACTGACCAGCCAGCCTACTTAGACAAACACACAAGCAAACACTATCTCCAAGCTTCTCAAGCTTCCAGTTCAGTGAGAAACCCTTTCTTAAGGCCATAATATGGAAAGCTTAGAAGAAGACACCTGTGCTATCCTCCATGTACACACATGGGAAAAAACAACACACACACGTGCACACGCACACACACACACACACACACACACACACACACACTGATTTACAAATGACAGAGAAGGAGTTTATGCAGAGAACACTTAATAGAGAAATAAAATGTTAAACATGATAAAAGTCATTGGACACAAAGTATGACACTAAAATTTGGAATAAAGGAAGGTTAGAGAGATAAGAGAGAGAGAGGAGAGAGTGAGAGAGAGCAAGAAAGAGAGAGAGAAAGAGAGAGAGAGAGAGAGAGAGAGGGAGAGAGAGAGAGAGAGAGAGAGAGAGAGAGAGAGAGAGAGAGAGGAGCCAGCAAGTTTTGTAATAGTTAAAAGCTGGAACAAATTAGGAATTACCATCCATGGAAGAAGTTCTATTTATTTATATATAATGGGAAGTTTTGTAAAATTCTGTTTAAATAATAATAATATGAGCTGATTTCTCTTTGACTCCTGGGTTATAGTTGTTTTTAATTGTTAGATGGAGTTATAATAAAGAAAAAAGATTTAATGCTGACTGGATACAGGAGCTGTGGGCACGTTGCTTCGTGGGAACATTAGGAAATGGGATGTACAAATGGTTTAGAACGACTTTAAATTCCAAGTGTTACTTTGTTGGAGGTTTTTATACCTTCTGGATCCCTCCACGATCATATACATAAGAAAATAAGAATCGTTGCTGGAAGTAGTGTTTGCCTTTATCTTTAATAATCATGTGTGGCCACAAACAGAGGTGGTCACACATGCTCTTCATTAAGAAAAGGAAATGTCCAGAGGTCAGTGTTTGTCATCACTGCCTCTACAACATGCAGATGGAGAGCAGCATGGAGTATGTGCAAAAACATAATATTTTAAATCTGGGGCTATAGCTAGAATTGGGGTTTATTTTCATTTGGGAAAGTGGAAAAATGCTGTTTTAAAGTTTTGTGGCATTTGGACGTCCTTTTCATCATAAGGGAAACTGTACAAGTTGAAGTGCACGTTACATTAGCATGACTTGGACTATAAAGCCATGAGTACTTGTTTTATTAGGCAACATTAAATGTATGGCAACAGTTATATTTATAAACATACAGTGAATCAAATAAAAAAGTGTAATGGACGTTTGCAGAGAGATGCACGGTAAGTGTACAGTAGCCTTAAATCCTCTGATTCTCTACTCACTAGCCTCTGAATTGCATTAAATATGCAAGTAAAAGCAAAGTCCCTCAGTCACAAAACGAAAATCCATGATTACAAATTAAGATGCCTCAGTATGTGTTAGCATTGCAGTGAAAATAACTTTAGATACCAACTACAGATAATGAAATATTTAAAGTTTCTTTTTCTGTGATTAGCACACTCCTGTTTAGAAGATTGCATGCCACGAAGTTGTAAATATCCTATTGTATACTATTATCTAAATTATAGGTAGCATTTTTTTTTACTAATCATTTTTATTGGATATTTTATTTACATTTCAGATGCCAATCCCTTTCCCCATTTCCCTTCCCCAGAAAACCCCTATCCCGTGCCCCCCTCTTTTCCATTTGGCTTTTATACAATTTTTTAAATGTTAATCAAGGGCTTTGTAAGTATAATAATGCTCAATCAGAAGTGTAACCTAATACCCAACCTAGCTATGTAAACTATCTTTGACTAGTGGAGACACATGAACTTCTGCCTCCATGTCCCCTCTCTCTTTCTCTCTTTTTCTCTCTCATTACGGAGCTTCTCATCTACTTCATCTTCTCCTCTCCTTACTCCATCTTTTCCTCTTGGTGCTCCTTTCCCCTTAGCTCCTCCTACATATTACCCTTCCTGTTAAAATAAAGCTTTTCTCTCAGAATACAATTAGAGCACAATTATTCCTATTTGTACCAGTGAGGTACAAGATAGTCTTAATACCCAGTCCATCCTTTTGTTGACTAGCCAGAACCTCTGCCGTCTCTCTTGACTAGAACACTTAGAATTTTATATTGAAGTTTATTTTATATAAATAAAATTAGTTGTTTAATTAAGTTCAGATATTTCTATTTCTTTTTATAATCAACCACTAGAAAATTCCAAATGATTCTCACTTATCATTTGTGGCTTCCACAATATTTCATTTGGATGAGTTGGGTTAAAACTCCATTAGATTAGAATTCAGTTTGGATGACAACACATTTCGGCAGAAATCAAATGTAGTCACTAGAGGAAAGGAGTGTTGCTTTCCTCTCAAGTAGACATCTCAATCCCAGCAACATGACAGTTCTTGTGTAATCATGGCCTTTATTGACGATCCTTCTATAAGTGTCAGGATTTTGAAGTAAGCCTTAAAGCTATAAGAAACAAAGTCATCACAGCCCTAGTTTCCAAGTGAGGTGATTTTATTTTTTGTGTTCTATAATTGAAAAGGGAAAAACCAGTGTTCGTGTGTGTGTGTGTGTGTGTGTGTGTGTGTGTGTGTGTGT
>JANHMN010000002.1:118282317-118299438 GCA_030674055.1 Rhabdomys pumilio
TACACATACTTTTTAAATCAATGTTGTATATTATAATGGAACAAATCTGTAATGATTCACAAAAGTTGCATCCCATCCCTAAACAAAACATAAGGTTCTGGCAACAAAATGAAGTCTTACATAAAATTAATTATAAATAAGGATACTTTGCAAATGTGAAGTATAGCCTGAGATAGTTTGCTTTGTTCTGATACTTTGCAAATGTAAAGAAAAGAATGTAGAGGAGCTAAGGAACTAAACCATATGATTTACTTTGGATGAGGGAACAGCAATGGCATAACAACATGGTCTGGAGGTGACCATAGTGAGAACTCTGCCTGTAGTAAAAACAGACACACACACACACACACACACACACACGCATACACACACACACACACACACACACACATGCACACATACAACACACATGTATGCACCCATGCACGCATGCATGCACACATGCACAGACACACATCCCTCAAGCAAGCATGGTCAGCACAGTACAGCTCTTGTTACCATCACTGTGCCAAGACTGTTGGCCTCATCCTCTGCCCCACATAATTCACAACAGGGGGTCTTTATTAGAATCTTTCTGTCAGGAACTGTACTCCAATCATTTGGTGAGCATTTCTAAAGCATTTCTTCTGTCAGCATGCTATTTTTTAAGAGTGAATTCAAGAGTTCAGAAAATAATTTCAAAAGGATTTGTAATTTTTGTGAGCATGATATCTTCATTTACTCAAGTGATATCAATTGAAGTAGTTCTAAGTCAGTATTCATGACTCAAGTTAGGCTCATAGATCTTCTTCATTACAGACTAGGGTTTAATTCATTCGTGTGCGAATGAAGGTTTACATAGCAGAAGGAAGCTTATAGCCTTAGTTTTCACTTACTAGTCCATAAGCCCTGTACATTATTCCACAAACCATTCTATTTCCTTGAATTTTAGGCTAATAGAAATTTGAAACCTTATCAAAAGTAAAGAAGCAGTATGAAGTGAATTGGCTTTACATTTTAAACTTCTCTTTAGGAAGCCTTCCTACTTTTGACTTTTCTTTTATCGGTACAATCAATGAACAAATTGATTGAGCCTTTACAATTTGTGAGGAGCATCCCCCTATCTAAAAGTATCTGTTAGATATAAGTTAATTTACAGTCCGATGGATTTCACACAATGTGAAAATTTATTGTCATATGTGGGAAAGTTTCCTTTTTATAAAAAGGATATAGAAAGTAGAATTTACAGTAACTATCTTCCTTGCAATGTATGTGAGATAGTGAGGCTTGCTTGTGATGTCATTGGGTGTCAGGATCAAGAATCCATGCTTACAATCCTGGGTTTGTCTTCTTGTCTTCTTGGTCTTGGATTTATGAAGTATTCTGAAACAACCTTACAGCTAAGATGCTAAAACTGTCTAAGATAGGATAACTTCATAAAGAAGAAATTAGATTTAATGAAATTAGATCCAACACCCTTTTATGATAAAAGTGAATATTTGGCAAATAATCATATTAACTAAAATTTAGTTGGCTGTCATAATGGCTTAATTACTTGCAACTTAAAATTATTGAAAGTGGTTCGTGGTGGAGGATATAGGTCAGTACCATGAACAAGGCCTTGCATGGGATCCCTGACACAAGGAAAACAAATAGAAAAAAAAGAAAAAAGTAGATAAAAAGCTCTTCAACAAACAAGAGTCAAGAAAGGTATGGCTGGTAATTCTAAAAAGATAAAGCTGAAGGATGCTGTAATAGGCTGTGTTTTTCTGAACCCTTCTAAAATTTGTTACACATGAGGTATTTTAAAAACTACAAGTAGAGAAAGATTCTCAGGCCATACTCTTCGGCAAAATATTGCTACCAATCTATAATTAATCTTGAAATAACACAGAAGACATTTTAATTTTTTTTTCCTGTATTGGCGGCAGAAGTTTTTGCATACAATGTGGGTATAAGGGTTATTGTGTGTTTTTCCAAGGTTCATATATAACCTTAGAAAAATAACTGAGAACAGACCAGTGTTTTTTGTTCAGATCTCGTGATAGATTGGAAAGACACAAAGATACCACAAATAATTACTGTGTACATCTGAGTCGATGCATGTGTGTGTCAATTTTTGTAGGCTATACTGTTTAGCAAGTCTGCCATTAAATCTATTTTAATAATATTATGTCTAAAGGCTATTTTTTGAAAGCAGCTTGTTTATCCAGGAATTTCAATGCATGCCTATTCTTAGGATTTTAATTCTAAACTTGAGACACATTTAGACACTAAGTCTCAGTAGATTTAAAATCGCCTCATCTAGTTGTATTTATGGTTGTGACTACACTGTGACTTATTTCACGACACATCAGTGGTGCGGCTGTCAACCTCAACCTTTCCAAGTGACATTTTCATTAAGAATCCTATCATTTTATAATTATTACTTTCAGAACTCCCAGGGAGCAGACAGAAGCAGCCCCTTTGTACTTCCATTGTTGTCTTTCTTTGAAGAACAAATTAAATTTCAACCATAGCCAAAGTAAACTTTTAAATGGCAAAATAAATCTAGAATTATGTGCCTGTGTGGTGGGGGTCGGGGGGAGAGCTGGGGAAAAGTTTGACTTGGGATCTCCTAAGTTCAGGTGTATTTAAGATAATTTACTACTGTGTTTTCTTTTCTTTGTGTGAGCCTGAGGTGCCATATGCTCAATTTGTAGTAGAAAAGGGAGGGAAGAGCTAAGGTCTGAAAAACATTACTGCAAAATGAGCCGAGGAAACTCGTTAGTAGATCATCCTAGTCTGCCCTGGGAACAAAGACTCAAAGATGAATTCTCTTTCTCAGCATGCCTCCCACTTCCTATTTTTTCTGTATATGCCTTTCCTATTAAGCACTATGATATTTTAAGATATATAGTATAGTATCTAACATATTATTATAAATCTATTTTTATATACTCTGCATGTGTTTGGTTTCCTCATCTATTCTCAACTCATTCACCTCATGACCTCATGACTAAAAGAGAAAGATTTCATTTATCATACACAGATGATAGGACCCACCAACTCCAGTGCTTTAAATCAATTACTGTTTGGAGCCGCATTTCCCCCCCCCCCTTTTTTTTTTCTCTTCTTTTTTTTTATTGGCTATTTTATTTATTTACATTTCAAATGTTATCCCCTTTCACCTCCAGAACTCCTTTATCTCATCCCCCTGCTCCCTGCTTCTGTAAGGTGCTCCCCCACCTACCTACTTTTGCCTCCCTGCCCTGCAATTCACCCATACATCATCAAGCCTTCACAGGACCAAAGGTCTCTCCTCCCATTGATGCCCAACAAGGACATCCTCTGCTACATATGTGGATGGGGCCATGGGTCCCTCCATGTGTATTCTTTGGTTGGTAGTTTAGTTCCTGGGAGCTCTGGGGTCTCATTGGTTGATATTGTTGTTCTTCCTATGGGGTTGTAAACCCCTTCAGCTCATCCAATTCTTTCTTTAACTCCTCCATTGGAAACCACGTGCTCAGTTCAATGGTGGGCTATGGGCATTGACATCTGTATTTGTCAGGCTCTGGCTTAGCCTCTAAATAGACAGTTATATCTGGGTCCTGGCAGCTTGCACTTCTTGGCATCAACAATAGTGTCTGGGTTTGGTGTCTGTGTATGGGATAAATCCCCAGGTGGGGCAGTCTCTGGATGGCCTTTCCTTCAGTCTCTTCTCCACACTTTGTTTCTATATTTCCTTTAGACAGGAGCAATTCTGGGTTAAAAATTTGGAGATGAGTGGGTGGCCCCATACCCCACATGGGGCCTTGCTTAACCTCTGAATATGGTTTCTACAGGTTCTCTCTCCCATTTATTGGGCATTTCAGCTGACCTCATCCCAGTTGTGTCCTAGGAGCCTCTTGCTTTCCTGGCATCTGGAACTTGCTGGTGGCTCCCCCCATAGGATGGTGTAGTAAGCTGTTTTGGCTCTGTGTCTACAGATTGTCATATTATAGAATAAGTTCTGTTCATTTCTATATCATCACTGAAGTAAATCTCTTTTTTCTCTCTGTTTGGCTTCTTTTCTGCTTTCAGTTGACCACTTTGTTCATTTTTCCGTCCCTTTGTGTCTTTTATATTCTTCCCTCTCTTGGTGCTGAGCATAAATACGAATCAATCCGTATGGAAAACTAGCCATATTTAAGTTTGCTGTTTCCTTTCAGAGTTAGAGATGCGTACTATAATAAGTTTCTTAGCACTTTGGATTTTTTTCTTCTTTATATGTAATCAGTCATCAAATATAGTTAAGTTCTGGCAGCTAGGATGTACACAAGTGCTGTAGGCAGACTCTATTCATTGCTTGTGGGTAGGTGGTTTTAGATAAAAATTAATTTGTCCTCAGGGTCTCTGCAGATGGCATTTAGCTAGTGTTAAGCCATCAAATTCAATTTCATCTTGCTATTATTTAATGTGTAGGAACACCCACATGGGGGTTAATGAAGTCTACCAACCTTATTCAGAACACTGAATAATGTTATTTATATTAATCTTTAGTTTTTGTTAGTGAAACAAGTTCAATCTTAGAAATTCCATGTTGCCATGATGAAAATGTACATACTTGATTTCCTTTATAATTTTTCTGCACTTTATTTTAATTGAATTATTTATGTGTTAATTACCCTATCCCTCTGTGCTTGATCCAGTTGATTCCACCTTTGCCCTTTATGACGCCTATAGCTTAAAATTCTGAAAGCTTTCCTTAAGCAATCCAGACTACCCCACAAAAGGTCTATGAACAGCTTTAAGTGAGCATATTCACTGGGAATGAGAGAGAACTAGCAACTGTTAAAGTAGAAATGCCATAACTCTCCACAAGTAGTCTTGGTAAGTCTGACATATCTGCATCCAATGATGGAACTAAAGGCAGCAGGAACATAACTGCATATAAATATGTAACAGGAGAAACCATAGACTAATAGGACCTTGTGAGGGAAATGAGTTACATCTTCCCATGCTACCCTCAGCATCAGCGATATGTTTAACCTAGCACCTTCTGCAGATTTGGAGTTCCCTGACCTTTCAGGAAGAGACCCACTACACCTGGTTGCTGTCTGCACCAACAAGATCAATGTCTGAATCAGTATTTATATATAAATAGCAAGTGGCCCTTTTATCAAATGACTTAGACTTCAAATAGCTAACTTTTTATCTTGTGCCTTTCAAATGGCTTTTTCCTCCATAGCTGACTCAGCTGCCAGGTTCCTACAGGAAAAAAAATTCTGGGAAACATTTCTATAGCTGAGCTGATCCAGTATAAAGCAACCCCAAATGGTTTTCATACGTTTCACATGGGTAAATGCATTTAAATAAGGCCTGCCTATTCACATGCCTGTAACAGCTCTTATACTCCAGGCAACAGATGTCCTGCTCAAAACTACAATGTGGCTAACCTTAGTGATCTGCTCATTGAGACCTGTGTCCTGCTCAAATTGAACAGTGTGTCAGACAAAACACCTATATAACTTCACAACACTGTTCTTTTCTCCCCATGTATAAGGTATAAGTGAAATGGTGAGAAAATTCTTTGGGACACTCATATTTGGCTTCCAAATACGCTCTATGGTTAAGAATGCTCAGCCTGTGGGATAGGCTTGGTTTAAATCATTGTCTGCACCCTTCCTTTTACATGCTGTGAAATAACTTACCCAACCACTCCACATCAGTGTTCTCATTATAAAATGGGGTAATAACCATAATTGTCCCATCAGGTGCAGGCAATGAACATTTCAGATATGTGAAGTACTTAGATAGCTATAGTGTTTAATAAACTTTGACTAATATAATTACCCTAGAAATCTACTTGAAAAATATTTAGCACATAGAATTTCAACAAAACTCTCATGCTTGCTAAAATTAATCTGCCTTATATCTTTAAGATAGCAGTATCCTTAAAGGATAGGAAATTATTTCAGTACTACGTTTTATGACTTTCCCTGTGGAAGAATACTTTCCCAGATCAGTTCTGTACAATCTGATCCTATTCATGTATCTAAACCTTCATGACCATGACAAAAATTGCGATGTTTTTTATTAACTTTTCTTCCTTGATTTTAACAGTTTGGAACTATGAGCTGAGATTTGATAATATGTCACCTGGTGCTTGAAGATCAGAAAGATGGTATCATTACAAAGAAACATTTTGTCAGTTATGTTAAACAAGCCATGATGACATAAAGACAGTTTCCCCTGAGTCAAGAACCCACACAAGCTCCCAAAGTGTTGATTTCTTGATGGCTGAGGAGAGCCTGCCTGAATCACACGCTGGGGATCAGCACTCTACCCCACACTTTATTGATACGTGTTAACAAGATGTGGCTAGAAAGCCAGGCAGCTGTCTCTCCGGGCTTTCAAAGGAGCAGATTGAAAGTCATAGCCAAGTTTGCCCACATTTGACCATTTTCACCTTGTGAAGTTGTGATGGAATTTATCCCATACGTTAAGTGGAAAATATGAGTAACTGCATTTGCTTCAGTGAGTAAAATATATATTTTATTATCACTCTTAGAACTGGGAAAATTATGTTTTCTAGCTTTGTTGTACAGAGATCAAAGAAGAAACCTTCATTTATGCCAGACTGCACTACATATTAAATGAGCTATTTTTGGCAAGATTATGAGGTAACCAAAACTCTTTTTAGTTTAATTTTACCTTTAAATGGATTCAGATTGCTTTAACTGAAGAGTCAAAGGCCTTGACCTCTAATTCATTAACATAATCAGAAGCACATGCAAGCTACTGACTGCCAATATACTTGCAAGCTAGTGACTGCAGGGCTGATGTTTTACATGGTGACTTTTTAAGGGTATTCTTAAGGTCACAGGTAGATGAGCAATATGAAAAGAAAGTCATAGAAATGGAGGAATGCCTCCATCTAAGTTAAGGTCTGCACACACTCTTTATTCTTTATAGATTCTTTATAAGTTCAAGTCAGTTTGTCCTTTTGGTGGAAGAGACCTGTCTTGCTCCTATAGAGATCTGTTCTTTGGTTTTATCTGTTATTTGATAAATACTAATGAAACTGAAAATTCATGTCGCTGGTGGACAGAACAGTACCCTAAAAGACAAGCAACATTTCTCAGTAGTAGTTCTCCTAGCAAATGATGTAAGAATTTAAAAAGAAAAAGAGGGGAGCATTGGGATTCATTGCCTTGTAACAACATACACAGAGTAGGAAAGCATGGAGAAAATTTTGATTGGAATGATACAAGATCATGTTACTGTGGGTTACTGTTCCATATAGGCTGTTCATGGACACTTCCCTGGGAATGTTTTTCAAATCCTGTCTTCTTTCAGTTTATGTTTGTACTTTGACAAATTATTTTATTTTTATAGAAATTGAGTAAACCAAATGTTTAGACAAATAAGTTCTATTGTAGTACATCTTCAGCTTAATGTTCCTTTTCTGTTATGTGGCTAAAGGAGTCATATAGGTAGGGTACCATTAATATTGCCAACATAGATTTTCAGAGAACCAGGATGCGTGAGGTCAAAACATGATATAACTTTTCCATGCACTAACCCTTTTCTTAAGCAGTAGGATTGCTCATATTAACTGACAGGTTTTAATGACACCTAATGTATGTGTTTTTGTAACCACTGTGTTTTCCCCCTCCATCTCCCTAATCAAGGGGGCATTTTTCTAACTGACTGGCTGGTTATTATCATGTATTATAGCCAATGTGTGCTCCTAGTGCCATAACTTCTGATGGGTGATCTTGGTAGTTCTTGTATTCACACTTCTTATCTGTTCATATTTAATTGTGTCTGTGTAGCATGGAAAGTGTGGCTTTTTCTGAGAAAAAATATTGATGTATGTGTGGTCTAGAAATGCTTTTTTCATCTTAAAAAGACTGAGAGAATAGTTTCATTATTTCACTTTTGTAAAACTCTTCTACCCATCGTGGAATATGCATTATCAAAACCAATGCACTTCTGTCTTAGGTTGGTAAGGCTCTGTGCAGAATCTTACCTATCCTTGGCTTGCCAGCCTGTTAATTTAATAACTCTGTCTGGGGGTACCTTTTCAGGTTCAAGCCATGTACTTTGGCTACCAACATGTTGATGTTGTTAAAGATAAGTTTTAACACAATGGGGAGGAAATAAAGTATTTCCAGGATAAGAAGGGATAGCCTGATCAAGCTATATATGCCATTCCTGAGGTTTGATCAAAATGGAAATACCGACCTCAGGCCATGGATAATTTTATCAGCATTATCTGCAGCATCAAAGGTCAACAGAGCAGCATTTTTTAAATACTTAATCTCACTATGTAAAGTTAACACACAGAGAGAGGTGATAGGATTATGTCAAATATCCTACAGGTGTCTTTAAACTCTTTTCTAATTATAATGACAATCATTGTGAATTTCCAACAGTAACACTACTCCAATGATATTTTTCATGACACTTGTGATGGTTCCTAACTCTTGAACCTTGAACCTCCTTCAAATAATTTAAATGGGTCATAGACCATCATTCGTTGTTCCAGATACCTATATAAATTCTTTTTGTATACTCAATATATTATTAACATTTTTTTTTGCTAGATGGATAACAAAAATAGTTGTTTTAACTCCTTGTGTCAATGCTATTGCAGAAGCAGTGGTTCTAGCAATTAATGGAAATTAAACTGTTATACTAGCAATAATCAAACCTGCTACCTCTTGTTTCTGCTTAAAGCCTAACTCACTTCTTCCAGCACTTTTGAGCTTTTTTCAGAGAATCAAAGTTTTCTAATACTCAGGGCAGTGAGACAAAAGCTGGTTGATAGACCCTGTATCAGATATGCCAGGTTTCGACACACTAACATAATTGGAAATTATACAGTCAATGCAACTTAAATAAATACTGTAGTAGAGACAAAATCAGAACAACCTAAGAAAGGCTGTCTTGTTAACAAAATAAAAAAGGGGGGAGTTGGAGAGCCTTTGTGGCTGCTTGGCAAGAAGCTGACATGGGCCAAGGACAAGGAAATGGGCTGCTTGGCAGGAATATGACATTGGCCAAAGACAAGGAAGTAGGCTTCAAGCAGGAATCTGACATTAGACTAGAACAAAGGAGTTATTTCAGGTAGAAATCTAAATCATAGGCTACAATAAAGAAGTAATCTCAGGCAGAAATCTAAATATTCGGCTAGAACAAAGAAGTAATTTCAGATAGAAATTTAAATTTTAGGCTAGAAAAAGGAAGTAGGCTTCAGACATGAAAATGACCTTGGGCTAGGATAGGGAAGTAGGCTCAGATACTTTGGTCAACCTGATAAGCTTTTAGAAACAGTGATCACGGGAGTGTTCATGTGCTTGTGTTTAATGCCTTGCTTTTTCTTAGACTATTTTTGTTTATTGTATTGCTTGTTCCTCAACTATTTTTTATCTATTGTATTGCTAGACCCTCAACCTAGAACTGACATTAATATATGCATGTAATCAAAATGGTATAAAAGCATAAAGGAAGAGGGGTATAGGATGGGGGGGTCTAAAGAGCAGAAATGGGGAAAGGATGACATCTATATTGTAAATAAATAAAATATCCAATAAAAATATACAGAGAAGAAATAAAGACTCTTCTAATGTCACTTAATTCACACTGCAAACCTTTCAAAAGACCTTTCAGTATATTAAGATATACTATATAGTGCTTTATTAACTTAGTTCATGACATGGTAATCCATAAGTAGTAATAACTTTAGAACTTAAATGAAATGCTTTCTCTCTCTCTTTTCCTTTCTGTTATTTATTCATCCATCCATTCTTTTTGCACTCAGAAGAATGAACCTAGGACTTCATACATGACAAGCAAGTACAAGATCACAGAACTATATCTCCTCTCCACTTTGTGTGTGTGTGTGTGTGTGTCTGTGTGTCTGTGTGTGTTAACTTTGACTCAGGTTATCTAGATTAACCTTAAACATCCTACAGCATTTTCAAGCCTTTGAGCCTGTCATCCTCTAGCCTCAGCCTCCACAATAGTTAGGTTTGCAGGGCCTGCCTTTTCTGGCATATTAAATAATGCAGACAAGATAGAATGGAAACCAGTAATAAATGTTGCAATTTAATTTTCTTCACCCAGCATCCACACCTCGAACTTCACATATTTTTCTGCTTGGTCACCATTTCCTCCCCTTGTACTTACTTCTCAGTGAATTTTCTCTTAAACCACTTGGCTTCTTTTTCTGCAAACATAGTTGTGACTAGTCAATGCTTCAACTCTTCATTTTCTTTTGCAAACCCTACTTAAATGTTCAGAATTATATTTGACAAACAGAAAACTTTATGACAAGTGAAATTTTCATGTCTCTACCATCTATAAACTGATATTAATGTAAATACATTAATTAAATTTATGGCAATTCCCTGTCTTTGATTGTAAAAGAGACTTGATAAGAACCTCTGACAATTCTAAACTATAAAACAGTAGATTTTGAGGATGTGTCCCTCTGTTGGTGAGGAGCCAGCTCAGTATGGTGCTTAGAAATCAATCATTGCGGCCTGGATTTCATCTCCAGAGTCTGGATTAAAACACATCTATAATCCAGTACTGGAGAGGCTGGAACTGGAGGGTCCCTGGAATGCACCAACCATCCCAACTAACATAATCAAAAATCCAAGATCATTGAGAGACCCTTAAGAAACAAAAAACAATTGGTTCTTGAAGCCATCTTTTGGCCTATATACAAACATATATGTCCACATATAAAAATACCCATTCTTTATACTTTGCCTAATTTTTCCTACCTTTCATGTTCACTTCATTGCTTTTTTTGTATTTGAACATAAAAATTGCATATTTAATTTTATTTTGTGTGATATCATTTCTCTTTTTGTTGGTTGATCATCTTTGGTATGTTTTGAATAAAGACCTGAATGTACATTTCTATATATCAAAAACTCATATGATTTTAGTATTTGGTTCTATATTTTAAAAATAAAATATTATATTGACTCTAACCTGCTTTTCAACTAATGTTTCATTTCTTTCTTAGGGAAATATGTTTCTATTTTCAAACGCTATAAACAAACATTTAAAAAACAGTTTTTTTTTTAAAAAGTCTTTAAATGTTAAAGAATAGTAGAAAATAGTTTTTTTTTAACCAATATTTTTTAGAACTGAAATACAAATCTTAATTATTCAAAGCCTGACTGCCTCCATTAGCATCTGTCCATACTGGGAGATTGTTAGAAGTGCTAAATCTCAGGTATCTAAATAGAATCCAGATCCCAATATACAGTTTGAGAGGTGCTGTAGAGTCTTTGATTAGAAGGAATGAATGTGATTGGAACCATGGAAAACAATCACAAAACAGAGTGTTTAACTATCATCAATGAGCTGATAGGAGAAGGTTGGGAGAGCTAAAAAGTTATTTTACTTTTGAAACTTACCATAATGTAAATGGTAAGCTAATTGCCAATGGAATTGACAAATGACATTTGCTTTGACACAGGAGAGCGCAGTGTAGGCTTTTTTTTTTTTTTTTTTTTTTTTCTTACTGAGGAGCTGAAGCTGGGAAAAATTTTTTAGCAACCATCTTGATGTTTTGATGGAAAAAAATATCAAGTGACTTATTTCTTGATTAAAAGGAAATATTAAAGATGTCTTTCAATATTTAAAGCTTCTTTAACCGGGAATACTTTGCCTGGCCCTGACCCATGATAGTATGCTTCATTCTTCTTTTGATCCATGCAAATAGTTACATGGCTTGAAATATTTTATCATATCACCTTGCTGAGCAGAGTACATGAAAGAAATGGTAATGATGAGTGATGAGTCCTGTCTATCAGCCTTCAGCAGACAAATGCATATAGTGCCCTAGGCAAGAAGCAAACCTTATTTTCCATAAAAAGAAAACATGACACAATGCATTGGGTATACCTGTGACTAAAGTTATGGACTTATAATATTAATTAGCTAAATGTCTTATGACCATATGGTTGAGGTGTTTCCATGCACGATAAGGCATCAGTGTCACTTCAAATTTGATTAAAAAGATGTAACATGTCTCAAAAGGAATGTTAACATAAAATAAAATTAATCCTGTTTTCTTTTAAAATTAGTCAAGTTCCTTCTTTTTCCTGCTACACATCTGAGGAGCTAGCTTCCTTTCCCATACTTGGTATGTAGTACATCTTTTTTTCTCTGAGTTAATTCTCCAAGTCTGGTCTGTCAGCCAGTATAAACAACACTTGATGAATGAGACTCAAGGTGTTTAGTCACCTGAAGCAGCTGTTTGAAGTAACTCTACACACAGCCTGAGGCCTGTGTTTGCACAGCTGTGAGAACTCTTCAAAAGGTTTCCCTCTTGGCCTAGCTCTTTGCTGTGGCTTTCAACTCTTAGCACAAAATCTGGACTCTTTCAAAAGAGCGGAGTGAAACTGGAGACAGTAATTTTGCATGACTTTGAGCCAAAAATTGCCTAAAATAAATAAATGAAGTACATTTGAAAGTGCTTTACCTAGGTGGGCTATATATCTGAGAATTGTTTCTTTTCCCTTTCTTGGTACCCAGAGTGTCCCTTAGAAGGGAGATATGTGGCTGGCACACTATGCTTTGGTCTGTGGCAGTGCTTTCTTTTGCTGTTATGATTCTATGACACCAAACCATTATGAATTTGGAACTACATGTACCTGAATTAAGCTCAGGGGGTAGCTAGATGTTTGATAGAGTTCCAGCCTCATAAATCGACCCAAGATGATTAAAAATGGCATTCTTTGTTAGCCCACTTAAGTGTCTCAGAATTTCAACATCCTTCTGATGTCTTCTATTGGCTTGGCAGGCTGAAGTTACCCAGCAAACTTACATGTGACTGGTATATTTGTCACAAGGCCTGAAACTGTCTCTAGCTTATTTCAGCAACAGCTAATTTCAGTCTTTGTGTGTGTAATCAAATGGGTGTGATTTTATTTGCATCTCACAAAGTATTATACACTTTCATACTAGAAATACACAGGTATCTCTCTGGAATTTTCAGTAGTAGAGGACTTGTCTCACATCCACTGTCTGTGTGTGTGTCTCTCTCTGTGTATGTGTGTATACATTTGTTTAGGATGACAATTATGTTTCTTATTTGTTTCAATTTGGGAATTTTATTCTCAATTTGGAAGCCATTTCCGTATTTCTATTTTGTAGCTGATTGGTAATATGCCATATAAAGTATGTTTCACTTTAATAAAATTTCATGTGGTTCATAATAATTAGTCTTCCAACAGTCGCCTCCATTTAATTAAATAGAATCATATTTATAATTTATCTATACACTTTACAAATATATACTGGGTGTCTGATAGGTATCCAGAACTAGCTTAATTTTTGAGAAGACAGAAGTAAAATAGACATGATCCTTGCCACCATGTGACTTAATATCTAATTGAAAAAATATGCAATAACTAAGTATCCAAACAAATAATGAATGTTTTACAATCATGATTAGTGCTGAATCAGGTCTAGGATATACTGAAGACAAGGATATACTGTATTTTCTTCTAAAGACAGGGTTTCACTGGAAAATCCAAGCTGGCTGTGAATTTTTGATCCTTCTACTTCTGTATCCCAAAGGCTGGTATTACAGGTGTGTTCTAACGAACCAAGGGAAGAATGCAGTTTTTGATTCTTATTTTATCTAACACATTTTATTAAAAGTCGATACTTTTAACATAGTCAATGAATTTGTGGTGGTATTTCTGTAGTTTATTCACATTTTTAAGAAAGCATAAGTTAATACTACTGCTTTCATTTCACTAATAGAGCATTCTGTCTCATATATTATTTTCAATCTCATTTTTCATAATTAGGTTAAAAGTTGAGTAACTTTTGTTATCTTCAAATATATATGTATGTATCTGTCTGTCTCTTTGTGTGTGCCTGTGCATATGTGTGTGTGTATGTGAACTGATTTATATGTAATCATATTTCCACATAACAATAGTGAACATTGGAATTCATGACATTTTTTGGCCATCACACTGACTTTTCATCCCTTCAACAACAACAAAAAATAGCAAGTAAATTCATATCCACATTTATTTGTTCATCATTTCATTACTCACTTCAGGAACTCTTAATTTTTAGTGGCCAATGTGAAAGAACATATTATAAACCCAAAGTGACCAGTGGGTCTGGAGTAGTTTTTAACATTTATAAAATTGGAAGAGGGTCAGGGAAATGGTCAAGTGGCTAAAATACTTCATACTAACATATGAAAACCAGAGATTACATTCCTAAACACAGGTACAAGAAGGATTGGCCTGGCCACTACCCTGTAATCCCCATTGCATGGGGAACAGAGACAGGGAATCATCATGCAAGCTGGCTAACCAGACTCCAGTATCAGCGTGATCCTGATTAAACATATAAGATGGAAAACATTTGAAGAAGGCACCCACCATCAACCTTAGGGCTCTACAGGTGCATGCACGCCACACACACATACACAAATGCACACACACACACACACACACACACACACACACAACATTTTTACATGCATGCACATTTGCATCAACACACACACATCATGAGAATACTCATGCACAACTCACACGAACACCACATATGTATAAAACTGAAATAAAGTAATAAAGTCATGGCATCAGGATCATTTCATGATCTATGAGAATTATATAAAATTCAAATTTCAATGCTATTAAAACATTTTGTTAAAGTAGCTCTGGTGTATAAATATAGATAACTTTGTTGTGGAAAATATATGTACCTCCAATAGAGATCCAATGCGTCATGAAGGAGATCTTGAGCCTGTGGCCACTCTCAGACTCAGGTTTCCTGTGTATTGGTCATTTCTTAATTATAAAGAGCTATGCCGGATCAGCATCCTTCATAAAGTTAGTGTATGAGGGATGTAAACTCACTCCAGTTTGGTCTCTAGTATATTTCTTTAAGTTGTGGTGCTAGTCTACAACAGAGTGGAAGGAAATGGCCATTGAGGAAAATGTATAAACAGGTTTTTGAACCACATCTAGAAATGACACTGTTTGGTTCAGAGTGGTTTAGTTGGAATTCAACCTTTAGCCACATTTAACCATTGATGATACTAAAATGACATGAAAATGGAAGAAAGGATTGAGCAAGCATCTGCCAGTGTAACTACAACATTGTCCTCCAAAGTTCATAACATCTTGATAAAATTAACATGGAAAAACAAATATACGATCATGTTGATTTTATTAGTAGTGTTAAATTATATGTAGAGGAGAATTGCAGAATGTATATTATTTAACCATTTTCAACAATGGAAAACTTAAAATATCAATGTCAAAGTGATTAAATGAATAATAATTATTAAATAATATCAAAACTTCCATTATAGACTGTATACTGTGTTAAGCACAGTTAGAAATGCTAATGAACATATCTAAACTTCAGGAATAAAGAAAAATTATTTATAAAAGAACTGTCATTTTTATAAACAAAAAACTAGCCAAATATGAACACACAGAATGTTTAAGATGTAACAGAATGACTTCATATAGCAAATACTTTATCAATCATCTCGAATTGGTAAAGTGATTTTACCACCATTCTATCAATGAAGTTACTCAGGCTACAACAATACATTAAGTTGTTCCCTTAACTTCACATTTTTAGCACACAGGATCTTAAGGTTATGTTTATCTGAATTTAAATTGCACCTTTCCATTACAGAGTCGTTACAAAACATTAAACGGACAACAGAAAAGGCTATTCTTTGTAGAAGATAACTTACATGCAAATAATGTGGCTTGATAAAATGCATGCAGAGCAGAGGTCATGTCCAGATGACTAGAAAGTGAGATGACCGTGAAGGTAGAAAGATGTCAGTGGCACAAAGGCTGGGTGAGGTTTAGCCAATAGTTGTGAGATGTCCAGAAATACATAGACATGTAATTTTAATTGATTGTACATGTGTAGCTTATATTTGACTGGTAAAGGTCAGAAGTATTTGAACAAACAGATAAAATACACATATTTTATGGGGTCAATCTATTTTCCTTAGGAAAATATTTGGAAAAAATTATTTTAAATTGCTACTCATGGAACAAAATTACCACAATCAACAATAAAACTCCAACATCCTTCATTTCAGGAAAGAAGTAGCATAAGGTTTTGTGTGTTACCCTAACATTATGTTATGTATATATATATATTATGTACCCTACATTATATATAATATTATGTGACAGGTTGGTAAGATCTTGAAGATAACTTTGGGACACTAGGAGGGACAGTGTTGACTTACAATCCACATGAGGGAAAGTAGGATCTTCTCTATTTTCTTAGTCAGAACTTCTGTAGAGCAAAAACAGCAAAGCTGAAACCCCTCATGGACACTAATACAAACACTACCTGGCAGTCACACAAAAATTTTATGAGTTTTTTCTCACCATAAATGGCAGTGGATTTTTATTACCCAATTTAATTAAAATTTGTTGCAGAGACCACCTATGCAACATAACCCCCTTTTAGCTCCACAGTCCTAGAAGAGGGAGCTCCTCAGGCCATGGCTCTGGTGACCCTTGGCCTTTTCCCTACTCTCATTTCTACGTTTGTGGGGCAGACTGTAGGGCTCCTTGAGAATATTGTATCTTTACATTAAAATCTTTGCACCTAGTCAATTAGTTCGTAGTTTATATATTTCCTGTTCCAAAAGTCTAGTGATCTGTGCAAATAAATACATTATGCGGTTTGATAGAGCTTGAAGTTTGTACTTTCTATATTTTTACCACAAACATTTATTACATATTAAATCAATCACATCACATTTGAGTTTGTTTTAATAGAAAGCTATTCTATGGAAATAGGACTCCAAGGTCCATCTATGTTTTATTAGCATGTATCCTGTACTTTTAAGTCTTCTATACTGTTATCAGAATCTTGTTTTACCTCAAGTGATCTCATAAGAAAAGACATTTGTCTTCTTTGCCACGATTGTAATTGATAACTCTGGTCTCCTGGTACAATAATTAGTCAATGTATATTAGCTGATATTATTTCACACAAAGATAATGGTATATTACAAATGATATCTGGGCCCCTGACATGGCTTAGAATGTGAGACCATGTGCATTTGACCCTAAAATTCCAAGTGTAATTCCTAGAGCTGCAAGGTGAAAGGAGAGAATGGACTAC
>JANHMN010000002.1:118299905-118420622 GCA_030674055.1 Rhabdomys pumilio
ATCTTTGCCAAAGCATGAGAAAATCCATAGTTAGCTGCTGTGTACACCTGACACAGTCCCGTATCTCACAACTGGGTTAAAACAAAAATATATCCCTATAACATAACTGGGTTTTTAACGAAACCAAAATTCTCACTTCAGGCCTCAAAACAGGCCAATGACTCATTGCAATGATCAATTCCAAGTAAACTGGTTGGGCAACAGTGTATACTGTGCGACAAACCATGACACTGTAGGGTCTACAAAGAGATATTTGGATTTTGTTGTTTTTGTGGAGAAGGCTGCAGGGGCAGAGGATGTATATGGATGGGCAAGGAGACAGTTGGACTAGGGTGTAAGATTTGAAATTCAAAGTATCAATAAAATATTTTAAAATAAAAACCAAAAAACATTGATGGCAGAAAGTAGGGATGACTTGTGCTATGCTCTGTTAATGTTATACTCCCAGAAGCAATCCTTATAGCCAGGAATATTAATGATAACACAGAAAGGGATGGTTTGGCCCATTTGCAGTACAGAATTTACATGATCTTGAATGCCTTGTCTTCTACTACTGATCCATTAAACGTTTTCTACACAGTAGTGGTTAGTTTATTCCAAATTGCAATGGACAGCTAACGTGTACAGGTTAAACAAAAGAAAATCATGTAATGATGTGCCTTTAAGTCTTTGTGAGGCACATTTTCTCTGCTTTTACAACCATGCAGCTATAAAATAAAAGCATGTATGTAACAGACCTTAACAAAGAGATACAGAGTTCAAGACATAGCCCAACAGGTAGATGTCTGCTGTCATACTTGACACTTGACTCTAATCCTTAAGCCCCACAGGGTACAAGAAGAGAATTTAAAGTTTTTCTCTCTTTAGAACACTTTTGGTGATATCACACACACACCTCCCTCCAAACACACACACATGCACATACACAAGCAAAATAAATAAAAATGTAACTAAAATTGTTAATAGAAAATTAATGTAAGCTATCATTGTCTTGTGGTAAGTTCTACCATACAAATTTTGAGTAATATCAGAGATGGTTGATTACAAAGTAGTAGATAATGAGGTTCTCTGCTCGAACTAGGTAACATTTTATGTGGGTCTGAGTGAAATAGGAATTTATGTCTATATCAATCATGAATTGAATAGTAAAATAACTACAGACAAAGAATAACAAGAACAATGACCTTCAGTTATAATGTAGCTCTGTATTTCCTAGAATTAGAACAGAGGTGTGGAGAGAGATGGCTCAGCGATAAAGGCGGGGAAACGGAAATGGGAACCAAATCCTTCTTATATGTTAAGCCTTTGGAAGAAACTTGACTTTTTATGTTAAGTGAAGTTAACTCATTTTTAATAGAGGAATAAAATGATCTCTCTTTGTTTTAAAGGATCTGTAGTTCTGTTTTGCTGAGGATAGACCTAAAATATGGTAGGGCACAAGTGAGAAGATCTGTTTGGAGGCTAGTATGGTAAATTAAAAGAAAGATAAAGGTGGAATGTTGATCAAAGCTGCACAACTGAAAAGGAGGCATCAGATTCCTTATGTATTCTGATGAGAGAGAAGTCAGAATATTGTGATTGAGTGAAGATGTCAGGCTTCATTCCAATGTAAGACAAAGGTCGAGCAACTCAGTGGTTGGAAAGCTTTTCCAGATATTGGGAGGATTGCAGAAAGAGTAAGCTTAGTGTTGGAGAAGATTGTAAGAGTAGTTTCTTGAGGTCACTTGTAGGTGTTTTTGATAGAGAAGATGATTACATAAGCTTGGCTTTCAGGGGAGGAATCCTGGATCAAAGTATGCTGGGTAGGCATTGGCAGTGTTCTGTGTTTACAAATGTACAAGAAGTCTAATTACAAGACAACTAGGGTTACAGTTGGGAAGAAAAAGGTTGAACATTTTTAAAAGAGTAAAAAATGTGTTGCCTTGAATAATTTTAATAAAACCCACAGAAAATTCTTTTAATAATATAAGAAACCTGAATGTGACGAATAGCTTGCTTAAAAAAAAATCAGTTCTCGCTGCGCGGTGGTTGCACACCTTTATTCCCAGCACTTTGGAGGCAGAGGCAGGCGGATTTCTGAGTTCAAGGCCAGTCTGGTCTACAGAGTGAGTTCCAGGACAGCCAGGGCTACAGAGAGAAACCCTGTCTCGAAAAACCAAAAAAAAAAAAAAAAAAAAAAAAAAAAAAAAAAAAAGGAAAAAATCAGTCCTCCAATTAGCTATTAAATATTCTGTTGATACATAATATAGAGTAAAATATAATGTGGTTACCTTACCTGGTAAATTAACAGTGAACAGTTGTATTTTCATCTTGTAGAGAGTTTGGACTTTAGAAGAATGTGAGTAAGTCACTCTACCAATTTGGCCTATTTGGAAGATATAACATGCTTTCTCAATCTATCTAAGAGAAAGGCACAAATATTAATATCCTTCTTCACACTCATAAAATTATGCAAGAAAATGTATAGACCAAAGACTCTCCATTACATACAAATGTAGAACTATATGGATCTTGTCATAATTTATTCAAAATAAATGATGCCTTGCTAAAGTCAAATTCTCTGATGTTAATAATTAGACTGTCCATTTTGTATGTAAGAAATTAAATACTCTCCATGATCCCTTGGTGATGTGGGTGCCATTGTCTTACAGAATTTATGCTTCTGAATTTTTTGCTTTCATCTACTTCAGGTTGTCTCTCTTCCCTAGAGACTGATGGAAGGTACAACAATTATGAGAGCAATACTGAGAATAATTCATCACAGATGGTAAATTACAGGTTAAATGAGGAAAGCTTTTCTTTCTTCCGGCCACCCACTCTTCATTTTCTTGAAATAGGTACATGGTGCTCTGTGCCCTCTGCTGTAGGTATGCCAAATCTCCAGCCTGCTGCTCATCTGGTTTAAATGACTTCCATTTGCTGTTTTAAAGGATGACAGAATGTTATGCTCAGAGTGCTTTGCAGGTACCAAAAAATGCAGTAATTCAGTCTTGAAGTTTAACTGGCAAAAGGAAGCCCCCTGGGTCTGGCACAGACATACGGACTTCTCCCTTATAATAAATAACATTTGCTATTGCTAATACAACAATGGAATGGTCTGATAACTGATTTGTTTCAGAATAATGTTCAAAAACTATACGTATATTTATTTAATAATTGTGAATAGACAATGGGGATATTTGGTTCTGTATCTCTCTATCTAACCTTTCATAAAAATACAGTATAAATAAAAAATGGAGCTTTGTTATTTTAACCCTTCAATAACCTATATGTTCTCAGAGGTAGGAAATGCAGAAATTCCCATGCAAGTTTTTCTTGATTATTTAAAATAATGAAGTCATCTCTGCTTGGTCTTTCAGATTGGACCAGGGGGTTGTAGTAGGACATTCCTTCAGTTCTGCGTTTATTTTTCTAAGTGAGTTCACTGCAGTGTTCTACAGGGACATGGGAAAGGATGTAGGGTAATGGCAGAGGAGGGCAAAGGAAACTTGGATTGCCAAGTAAACAGAGAAGATTAGACAGATTAGAAAATAAAGTTGTGGATTTAAGTTTTATCTTCACCCAATAGCTAACATGCTATAAGCTAAGAAAATTTGATCTACGTTTTTGCTGAAATTTTTTCACCTGGAAAAACTATGGGTGATTATTTGAACACTTCTTACAGAAATGCCTGGAGGTCTTTGTAAGTATAGATCCAAAAATTATAATTAAAGGTTCTCTGCATTTCTTGTGGTAGCAGGATTGATGACAAGCACTTTTTATTCTATTTACAATCTTTGTATAGTTGTTGGGTTCATACAGAAATATTATAAATGGTAAATTTCTTTCCTCTATTTAAACAAAATATAATTAAATACGACATATATCCATATATACATGGGTCCTTAAACAATAACTTCTATTATAATACTGAGGTAATACCTCCAAGTATCTAATTGAAATCCTCATTACTGCAATTTCATATCATTATCCTTGAGCTAACAAGGTATTTTGATAAATACTATTTTATCATTCTGTGCCCTGCACAATTGTCTCGCCGGCAAGAACGCATGCAGGCACCAGGATCCTTCTGCAGCAAGCGTTTATTGTGATGAAAGGAGGAAGAGAGCGAGACCCAAGATGGCGCTGCTTTATATACACCCTAGGGTGGCGTGGACATATCTGATTGGCTGCTTGCTCAAAACTCCGTATGACGCCCCGGGCTGGGCAGTGACTTGGAGCGCTTTCACCACTTGCACATGCGCAATTTACTTGTTTACCCACGGGAGCGCCGGGTGCCAGCGCCATGTTGTAATGGCGAATGCTGTCACCGCTCGCCGTGGCTCTCTACATCATTCTTCTTATATTTTTAATGGCATGGTTTAACCATGAAAGTGGCTAAAGAGAAAAAAACAGGAAGAGGAGATAGAAGATGTAATCCATGACTTCTGTGATGGTTTGCTTCTCTCAAATGCAGTATGAATAACATAGAATTTACTATTCCAAAATCAATGGCATCTAAAGATTGGTCAGTACTCATGTGTAATGCTCAACAATGAGGAAGGAGTAGAGCTGTTGAGCTGATGTCACTAAGCAACTGTGATACTGGAAAATGCTTATGTTTAATGTGGATTAATGATGAGTACAGATAAATCAGACTTCTATGTACTTATGGCATTAAGACAATCTATACACAACAGTGGAAGATCAATTTGAAATGTATTCCCCATCCTCAAGTTGTTCCTATCTTTGACTGTGGATTAACTTTCAACTTGGTTGGGTCAGTAGAATATTCTCTTCATGCTGTCTTCAGGGCTACCATCAATGTGAAAGATCCAAGCCAAGGTTCACTCCTCATTAATGAAAAGCAAATTGAAGAAACTAGTGCCCAAACAACTGTCAAAACTTCTTAGAAACAGAGTCAGTAGTTGAACATACCTGAGAGAGCCAATAAAGAATAAAATATCTAAAACAAACTACAAAGCATTAATTATAGACCCATCGACTTCTTTATACATTTTTGTTTTGTTTAATATTGTAATGAGTCCAAACACAGTCATAGATATGTGATTTTTTAGCAAGTGCTGTTGAATTCAAGCTACACACTGGATCCTATAACACAAGTCAGAGAACAGCCCACAAACGGGACAACTATGCGTAAGGTAGAGTGAGTGGTTACAACTCCTTGACCAGGCTGTATCTAGGGTTGATTTCTACTTTTGAAGATAAGCATCATACCTAATGTGGACTTAAGTATCATTGACAAATAGCAGGCTTTCTTCCACTGTCTCTCAAAGTGAAAAAGATGCTACTTGCCCATTGTTCATGTCAAATGTTCTTGGAAATGAATATCTGAATGCACAGCGTCTCAAAATTGTACTAATACTTCCAGTAGAATACTACTGCAGTGACATTTCCAAGCATCATGATAACCCAGACAATTCCCAGATATTTTCAAAGTCTTTTAAAAGAATGCAATATCTGAGTAGAATACTAAATCTGTGTAAAGGAAGTTATTTCCTACTTATTTAATTTTTCTTTAAATTTTTTTTTAATATATATGGTCTGGCTGCACAGAAATGGTTGCCTTGAATTTAGTGCATAGCTTCCATCTATGGATAATCCTATCTCCACATCTCAAATACTGAGATTAAAGGTATGTGCTACCATGCCCATATGGTTATATTTTGAGTTTGAAATTAGCTCATTATGTTGATAATACATTTAAATAGAAAATTTCATTTATTTATTTATTTATTTATTTATTTATTTATTTATTGCCGAATCCTCACTCTTACCATAATATCAGAGGCACTGAACAAGCAGATAGCAATTTACTGAATTTGTGAGGAAGTTAACTGCCCATATAGCTACCAAAATCTGGTTTAAGTACTAATTCAGACTTGACGCAGAACAAAGATAGTTCGTAAGTAACCACTTTAAACTATTTAAAGTGAATGCTTTTATGAGTTTAAATGAGGTTTGCTGAATACTACTCCTTTACTATGGTCTCTTGTTATACACATAATTATCTTACTCCATCTTCCTAACAGCTAAGATGAGGCCATATTCTACTCTCTACTGTTTATTCAAAACTGCAAAAACCTATTTCAGATGACTTATACCATCCTAACTTTTGAAAATAAATCTTTTTTTCCTGTCAAATTAGTTTAGCCATTTCTAATCACTGTTTCTACGTCAAATACACTGGTAAAAAATGAGAAACACTAAAAACGTTATGTGTTTAAATAGCCTTTATCTTTGACAAAAGTCCTGTAGAGAAATGACTTAACTCTGGCTAATGATTCGGGAGATAATTAATAAAGAAACAGTGAATAACATAAATACTGGTAGGCAGAATAATAGAGTATAGGATAAAGCAATAAAGATGGAGGCTTTCTTAGCTTCAGTCTATAGTAATATTGCTGTGAAGTCAGTTAACAAGTTATGTGCACATGTCAGCAACAGTAGAGAGGAGGCACATGACACAAATCTAAATGCTAGACAGCCTTCAAGTTCTCAACCCAGTTAAGTTTTCAGGTTCACTAAACAGATTCATTGTGCTTTATTTTTCTAGAAATTAGACACAAAAAACCAAAAATGGTATTTATCTAAACATTTTTTTTCTTCATAGCTATAAAATTGTTAAAAGTATTAAGAAGGTAGGTTCATTATCATTGAGAATTTTTAGATCAATCATTAATTTTTTTCAAGTTATGAAGTCTATTATATTACATTTTATTTAATCTATAAAGTAAAATAAAGATTTAGAAGGAAAATAAGATACTTTTAAGACATTGCAATTTGACTAGGACTATGGGTAAAAGACGATAAAAGCAATGATTAGATTATAACATGTATTATATTTTACAAGGCATACAGCTTGTAAATTCCCCCTGATGACTTAGCTGATATTATTTCTACTTGATAAACTATATTTGAGATATTTCCAAATATAGAATATAAGACATATATTAAATACCATTGCATAGTGCATCGGTAGCTGTTTGTGTTTATTAAAATGTTAAATTAGATTAGATTTTAAATTTAATATTTATTGACTTAATTTCGATTTTTGAGACAGAGTTTTATTGTTAAGCCTAGGCTGGCCTTAAACTTGCTATCCTCCTGCCTCTATTTCCCAGATTCCAGAAAAGAGGTGTGTGCTGTCTGAGGAATTAAAGAGCTTTAGTTTTGTACTTTATTACTTCTATGAATGTAGGCAAGTTATTTAAACATAGGCTCAAAAAAGTAGCGACTAAGAAAGTTGACGCTTTTGAGTTACGTGTTAGTCTACAGTTGTGGGCCGGTCCTCTCAACTGTAGCACAATTGATTTGTGTGTGGAGGCGTATTGGTTCATGTGGGTACATACGTGTGAAGATACATGTGCAGGTGTACACAGGTGTAAGATACCAGATTTAATGTCAATTTTAATTCTTCAGAAATTCCCCACCTCTATTTGTAAGATATCGCATTTTATTAGTCTGGACTACAATAATTAAACTAGACAGGCTGGCCAGCAAGTTTCTAAGATCTGGCTACCTCAGTCTCTCCATTAATGGCTTTTTATAAAGTTTCTGCTGATTGATCTCTGGTCCTTAGATTTGTGTGGTAGTATTTTCTCAACTGTGCTTTTTCTCTAAGTTTATGGATTATATTTTCAATGGATTTTTGCACATAATTCCAATAAATTTATTTGCGACATTTATTTTGTTCAGTTTTTGTTTGAATGCCTAAAATTTACTTGTTTGTGTTCTCATTAAAAATTAAAAATTAAAATCATGATAAAGAATAGTATTTTGATACAGAATATAATCTAACAAATTGCTATTATAAGTAGTAAACACTACTGACATAGGAATATACCAAAATCAGACCCAGTCAATCATGTGGCTCATGACAGCTTTGAACTGAATAATAATAGCCTTCAGCTTCTCTATAGGAATTAATTTGGTTGATGATTTTATTCACGGTATTTGCTATGTGATAGCAGGTACATTTTTGTTTACTGTTATAAAGTTCCATTCAACATTATTTGTAGTAGCTTAAGAGAAAACAGATTATGATATGTAAGGAGATAGGGAGAATTAAACCCTTCCGATGCTTATGATGGTTAAGAGATTTATTGAGAACTAGGTTCAATGCAGATCGTACTCAAATGAACAGTCCTGATGGGAATGGTGATTAAGGACTTCAAATGATGGAGAACATACTTGGAAGGTTCTGACAGGAAGAAGGCAGAAAGGCAGCATACAGGCACACGGCAGAAAGTCTTGATGAGTGACAGCATATGATAGAAAATAAGAGAAATTCTTCATAATGTAAGAAATTGGCTGATAGTATTTCTCTGATTTGGATCTAATTTTCCAACCAAACTATGGAATTTATAAATGGATTTCATAGTAAGTTTTCCATTTATACAAAAATATAAAACACATTTTTTTTATTTTTGGCTATCACTCATTTATTAAACACAATTTAGCATATGCAAAGTAAAGCCTAAAATCTACTCATTTTCTAGATCTAATATCTTATTTTATGCTAGATGGTTTACATAAAAAAATTACATCAATCCACAAGATTACAATCTCTCAATAACAGAGTTTAGCTACAGGTGTGAATAAGTGCTAGAGTTAAGTTTTTTTTAAATTTACATATAAAGATGATGATGCCAGTCTTTCTGGAAAAGACAAATTAGTTTCTGTGAAATTTGGTGTTTTAAATGCTCAGGAGATGGCTCAGTGGGTTAAGTACCTGCTGTGTAATTTCTGCTTCCCTGGCATCCATATGTAGCTCACGCATTTGATAGTCTTTCAGTTAGAGCACTGGGAAGACAGTGACAAGAAGTATCTGACAGTTGCTGAACAACCAGTTTAGTCAAATTGGGAAGCTCCAGGATCAATAAGAGACTCTTTCTCAAAAAATAAAGCATTCATGATGACCAAGGAAGACACAGTATTGACCTTTAACCTCCAAATGCACACACATGAATGGTCACATACATAAAAAACATATACATGCATATGTGCATGTAATATACATGCATAAGCACACTGTGCAAGAAGTTAGGTGAGCATTATAAATGAATAGAATGTCTCTATGTGCAACAAAAATACTGAAAAGCATCGTTAAGGTTGTTGTTTGTCACTTAATGTATCTGAGAAGAAAGAACCACATTTGAGAAAATGGCATTATAAGATGGGTGTATTGTCAAGGTTGGGGGCATTTTCTTGATCGATGATTGATATGAGAGGGTCCAGTCCATTGTGAGTCATGCTATGCCTCCACAGTTGATTGTGAGTTGATCTTGAACCTGAGCCAGCCCTGAGGAACAAGTCAGTAAGCAGTGTTCTTCTATACCTTTTTTTTTTGGAGGAGGGCGACAGTTTCTGTCTCCAAAATCCTATTGTGTGTTTCTTCCCTTTTGTCCCTTTATCCTAGACTACAAATGTGAGCTGAAATAAATGTTTTCCTCTGCATGTTGTATAGCAATAGAAATCCCAAGTCAGAACCTATGTAGAGTAAATGTGTAAACACAGACATGTAGATAGCCAAATGTAGCACTAGATTAGAGTAGCGCTTGCAGTCTATTATCATTAACGTGATATGCAGAGATTGGTAGACTATGAATGTAGAAAATATAAAAGATCATGATGCTGTGAATCCAATGGCAAGGTAAGAGTGGAAAAATTTGCCTTGTGGGAAAGTGAGATTAGAACAAATTAAGTTGATATATAATTACCAGGACTGCAAAATGAGCAAATCCTAAGAAAATATTGCCAGAACTGCTCATTGGGATAAACTGAAAACAAACAAACAAACAAAAAAAACCCTCATCCACATTGGAACACTCATTGGTGAGATTGTATGTGTATGTGTATCTGTGTGTATACATGTTTGTGTGGTAAGTACACTTGTGCAAACATCTCTGTCTATATATGTCCTAATGTATCAACACTAGAGTGTGATGGTGTGTCCTTCTGCTATATACTCCTTAGTTTTTTGATAAGGGGTCTCACTGAACTTGGAGCTCATGAATCCAGTTAGAAAGAGTAGGCAGTGAGTGATCTTCATAATCTGCCTTTCTCTATTAAGTCAGTGTTAGTGTCTGTGTGTTGTTGTTGCTGTTGTTGTTGTTGATGATGATGATGAACTGAACTAATTTTCTCTATTTTTAAATGACAATCACTACCAAGTGAGTCACCTCCCCAACCTGAACTTTTTATATAAATTGAAAATTAACTTGGATTTATTTTCTTGGGTTGCTTGGCAGGTAACAATATCTCAGGTAACAGAAACCCTTGTCTCAGCAAATCTCCATGACCTGACATGTCTTCTTCTTCTTCTTCTTCTTCTTCTTCTTCTTCTTCTTCTTCTTCTTCTTCTTCTTCTTCTTCTTCTTCTCATAGTATAAACTAAGCCTAGAATACAAGTGCACACAGTATGCAGAGAATGTGTTTATACTATGGTCAACAGAAATTTTTATTTTAAATATCCAAGACTGACTTTCTCTGTCTACCATTTATAATCTTTTCTAATAATTATAATAAATCTTGCCCACTGTCATACAATGTAACTATAAAAACATGCTCCCAGAACAGTACAACAATGCTCCAAATCTCTATTTAGATAGAGTCATTTACTTATTTGAATTTATGACAGGATTCATATTCCTATCTACAAATAGATATCAATAGTTAAAGATATTTTATAGCTTTTTGACATTCAGTATATTACACAAGTTTATGGGCTCCAGAAAATTGGAAGAACAATATAAGCTGAATAACTGTCTACTTGTAAACTATATTTTAAAATATAGCACATTCAGATTTAATACTTAGTTTTGCTTGTTTAAGCACACGGTAGACATGGACACGTTTGTCATGTGAAAGAACAATCTGATTGAATAGTGTAGTCTCTATGGAACTAATGCCAAAGTGAAGAAAGAAAATGACAGACAGGTCTTCTTATGGAAGACCATTTAAACAGTGCTTAGCTTGAATATCTTTTATAGCAAAATATTTCTTTTCTCTTTTGACAGAAAATGATTTCCTTATCCTTAGTGAATTTATTTTTTACATGATTGAGACACATTATTATCTCTGAAATTAAGATGCTTTTGACTCATCCCAAGTACTTGATGTCGTGCATAAACACCTCAGATATAATAGTTTTTTGATCCATTCAAGAATAATTTCAATTTCCCTACAAATAGTTGAATATAGATCTGAAATCCTGAGGTCAGTGTGGTTTCTAAAGCAGGTATCACCCATTTGACAGTCGAAAATGCAGATAATGCATTGATTAATACAAATAATAGAAAAGTTTCTAACTGATGTTTGTTTTCTGCTTCTTCCAGAGCAGTAACTTAAAATATATGAACTTTTCTTTTCCGTTCATTTTCCTGGAGTTGTTATAGAAATTTGTTTGTTGGAGGTACGACAGGAAATGTAATTAAAAGCTAAATTTAAACTCATGTTTTATTTTAACGAAAAGAATATGTGTGATTTGGACACTAGTCACCTAAGCACTTCCTATTTTTAAGGCAGTGTATGTTGTCAGCAAATCAGATTATCCAATAGCAAAATTACATCTGGCAGATTTAACTATACTAGGTAACCCGAAACAGAAGTTTGAGGGTAATTAACTGTGTTTTAACACTGGGCTGTGCTGGTAAGAGTTATCTGGAGTCTCTCTTTGTAGGATTGCTATTAAAGGAATACAACTGAAAGCAGTGGAATGAAAACATTAAACTTGTGAGTGCATGTGGGTGTTTTAATGTCAGCCTTTGCATCTGAATGTGCTAATAACAGTAGAGTTAAAAGAAAGCAACCCTGGTTTTCATTATGTATACGTTTTTATTTTTTAGGCATTTATTCTTTTGCTTTTCCATATGGTCCTTATAAAATGAAGCTTTAGATCACAGATTCCCTAAGAAAGGCATGCTACACACATACACATTTATATTTGCAAAATAGGGAAGCTTTAAATTTAAATTCAATTCAGGTATTTCTCTTATAAGAAAATACCCAATGGAATTATTTTGGATATTTGTCATTAACGCTATGGAAAAAGGCTTTAATCTGTAACTTTATGAAAGAGATGAGGGGCTCTTCTTATGGAGAAAAAGCTTTTCAACTGTGTTGAAAGAATGCAGTATATATTGTAGTCATGCACACACATACACACAACTTTGGTCTACTTAATTAAGATTTAATTACATTTTTTTCTCTAATTCATAAACTCTAAATTGAGTTCAATTGTCCATTTTGTTTGCACCACTTCTCTTTGTGTCTAAGATTTTCTTTACTTCTTAGCTTGTGAAGATCACATATTTCCCTTTATGGAGTTTTCCAAGCTTGCGCGCGTGTGTGTGTGTGTGTGTGTAAAATTCTTCACTCATATATTACATCTGAACCACAGTTCCCCCTCCTTAAAATCTTCCTATCCAACCTCTCTCTCATACACACATATTTTCTCTCTCTCCTAGATCTGCTCTGCCTCCAGTTCCCTTAAAAAGAAATCCGACTCTCCAGGGATACCAATAGAACACCACATAACAATTTACAATAAGACGCTTTCTTTTTTGATATTGTATGCTTTTTCCTACTTTGTCAAAAATCAAGTATAAAGAAAGGACTTTCAATAAATGATACTGGTCTAATTGGATGTAGATGAATGCAAATTGATCTACATCTATCACCTGCACAAAACTGAAGCCCATGTGGATCAAAGACCTCAACTTAAAACCAGATTCACTAAATCTCACAGAAGAGAAAGTGGGGAATAGCCTTGAACTCATTGGTACAGGAGAAAATTACCTGAACATATCACCAGTGGTTCAGGTTTTAAGCTCGACAACTAACGAATGGGACCTCAAGAAACTGAAAAGCTTCTGTAAGGCAAAAGACACTGTCAAATTGGCAACCTACAAATTTGAAAAGGATCTTTACCAACCCTACATCTTTTAGAGGGCTAATATCAAAAATTTATAAAGACTTCAAGACATTAAACACTAACAACCAAAAATACCCTAATGTAAAAATGAGATACAGAACTAAACTGAATTCTCAACACAGGAATCTTGAATGGTAGAGAAGCACTTAAAGAAATGTTCATTGAATGTCCTTAGTCATCCGGGGAAATGCAAATTAAAATGACTTACACCAGTCAGAATGTCTCACATCAAAAACTCAAGTGATAGAACACGCTATCAAGAATGTAGGGCAAGGGGAGCACTCCTCCATTGCTGGTGGGAGTGCAAACTTGTACAACCACCTTGGTGGTTTCTTAGAAAAATAGAAATAGTTCTACCTCAAGACCCAGCAATACCACTCCTGGACCTATACCCAAAAGATGATTCACTATACCACAGGGATACTTGTTCAACTATGCTCATAGCAGCTTCTATTTATAGTAGCTAGAAACTGGAAAACAAACCTAGATATCCCTCAACTGAAGAATGTGTAAAGAAAATGTGGCAAATCTGCAATGGAATACTATTCAGCCATTAAAAAGCAAGACATCATAAATTTTGCAGACAAATGGAAGGAACTTGAGAATATGATCATAAGTGAGGTAACCCAGACTCAAAAAGACATGCATGGTATATACTCATTTATAAGTGGTTATTAGTGATATAATATAGGATACTTATGCTATATTTTACAGACACAAAAAAGCTAAACAAGAGGGAAGACTAAAGCAAGGATGCTTAAATATCACTTAGATGGTAGAATAAAAAATGCAGATGGGAGGAGGGAACTGGGTGGAAGATAGGATGGGGAGGTGACTGGGAGAATATGAGATTAAATATGGGGAGAGACAGGAGAGATAGCCAAACAGCCACAGGAATGAATAGAAATCTGTAACTGACAGGTGTGGGGCCATCTTGAGAACATGCCAGAGGACTGGAATAGGGGAAGCTCCCAAGAATCAATAGGGGTGACCTTAGCTGAGACTCACATAAGTGGGGATATGGAACCTAAAGAGCTTACCTCCTGTAGCCAGGCAGGAACCTCAGTGAAATAGGTACATTTACTACCCACAAACATTCAACCCAAAATTATCCTGTCTATCCTGGAGCAGAGACTGTGGGTATGGCCAAAAAATAATAGATTTAACTAGAGAAACATCCCTTGAATAAGCAATATTCCCTGACACTATTCGGTTATGCTTGCAGACAGGAATCTAGCATGGTTGTCTTCTGACAAGATCCACCCAGCAGCTGACACAGGTGGATGCAGAGCCCCACTGTTAAACAGTGGAGGGAGCTTGAGGACCTTTATAGAAGTGTTACAGTAAGGATTGTGACCCCCATTGGGGATAGAACTCCAAAGAAGACCAATAGCATCAACTCACCTGGACCCCTGTAGATCTCAGAGACTGAACAACCAACAAAATAGCATACACAGGATGGACCTAACCCTCCCACCTCACACACACATATGTCACAGGTGTGCAGGTTGGTCTTTATGTGGATCCTGGACAGCCGGAACAAGGGCTATTCCTAAAGTTGTTGCCTGCCTGTGAAATACATTCTTTTATCTAGACTACCTGTGTGGCATCAGTGGGAGAGGATGGGTCTAGCTCTACAGAGACTTGATTACCAAAGTGGGGGGGATACCCAGGGAAGACCACTTCCCTCTCAGAGGAGAAAGGGAAGGGAAATAAAATTTATTATTAAATTATTTATTTAATAATGAAATTTATTATTTTAATAATAAAATAATTATTAACTTTACAAACCAGTTGTGGGCAGCAACTGGTATGTAAAGTTAATAATTATTTTTTAAAAAAAGGAAAACAAAAAAATTACAATAAGCACATGCCCTCATATTATGGCTAGATGAGGTAACCTGGTAGGAGGATCTCAAGGGTCTCAAGAATAGGCAAAAGGGGCTGGAGAGATGGCTCAGCCATTAAAGGAGAGGCTGACAACTAAAAATATAAGAATAGGCAAAAGAGCTAGAGGCATCCTCACTCTCACTGTTTGGAGTCCCACAGGAACACCAAGATACACGACTAGACCATATATGCAGGAGACCTAGCTTAACCCATACAGGGTCCTTGATTTTCACTTCCATCTCTGTGGTCCCTATGAACCTTACTTAGTTGATTTTGTGGGCTGTGTTCTCATGTTATCCCGGAACTGCCTGGATCCTGAAATATTTCCCTTATTCTGCAAGGTTCTTCCGATTATACCTAAGGTTTGTCTGTGGGTCTCTGCATCTGTTACCATCAGTTACTGGATGACACTTGTCTGATGACAAGTGGTTGAGGCACTGATCTTTGAGCATAACCTAATATCATTAGTAATCATTGATTGTTTTCTCCAGTCTTATATATCTATCGTTGGCTTTTTTGGGCTGTCTAGCCTCTGGTTACTTGCAATTCTAGCAGTGGCAGGCACGGGCTCCCTTTCTTGGCAGGATCTCAAATTCAGCTAATCATTGGTTGGCCACTCCTACAAGTTCTGTGCTACTATTACTCAAGCAGAAGATAGTGGGTCTAAGCTTTCGTGGCTGGGTTGGTCTCCCAGTACCACTGCTGGAAACCTTGTCTATTTAGAGATGGCTGGTTCAGGCTCTGTATTCGCCATTGCTAGAAGTCTTAGCTGTGGTCCTTCTCATTCTAGGAAGATATAACTTGGTGCTGTTTTAAAGGGTAATACCCAGATGTTCTGGGTATATGATAAGGAAAAAACTAATGAGCCTGTCTGTCCAACTAGAGTCTGCTTATGCATGCATGGATGCCAATGATGGGATGCGATGTGATGTTTCAGATGCATGCAAGGCTCACAGGTTTCATAGAAACTAAGACATTTCCATCAATCTTTGCTTTAACTGTTGTTCTTTCCATAGGCATATTCTAGAATCATTTCAAATCCCTAGTGTGTTATTTTTTTCTTCTTCCTCTCTCATACTTATAAAACATTAAAGCAATTTCTCCTACTGATGCAAGTTGCATTTTATCGTTGTACTATTTAGCCATTAATTTTACTATAACCAAATAAGCTGAAGTGATCGATTTTTTTTCTTCACCAAGTCAATTAGCCTTCAAAAATTCCTTTTCGTCTTTATTCCTAAGTAAAAGAAGACAGAAAAAGGGTGTGCTGCATACTTTTAGGTCAGCCTGACACAAACTGAAATTACCTGAGAGGAGGGAACCTCTATTAAGAAAATGTCTTCATAAGATCCATATGAACAGGATTTTTAGGTAGACGTGTACAGCATTTTTTCAATCAGTGATTGATGGAGAAGGGTCTACAACATTGTAGGTGGTGTCATCCCTGGGTTGGTGGTGTTGGATTCTATAAGAAAACAGGCTGACCAAGCCAGGAGAAGCAAGCCAGTAAGCAACACCCTTCTATGACCTCTGCATCAACTTTTTCTTTTAGGTTCCAGCTGTTTTAGTTCCTATCTTGATTGCCTTCTATGATGACTAGTGTTATGGAAGTGTAGGACAAATAAACCCTTTCCACCCAACTTCATTTTTTTTTACAGCAAATGAAACTCTATTGATGACAGTGTGTGTATAGATGATGGAGGGATTATGACCTTGGCTGAAGATTTGATTAAACATCTTACACATGGACAGAAAATATTCTACTCTAGGTCAAACTGAAGTCATCAGGTTGTTCTCAAAGTATTTTCAACTAAGCAATATTATTTTCTTGGTGTGCCCACTACACACTTGGACATAAACAATCATGACGTAAACACATTTTACACTCATTTTTTTTTTTATCATGTGAATGGCTGGCATCTTCTAATTCAGAATTTGGAATCCATGAATTCTCTCTGAAAGCTTCATATTTTATGGAAGATTGATCTTTAGCATCTGACAGATATTTTATGTAAATATCCTTTTTACTAGTGGAGCAATGTATGAAAATCACAGCATATTGAGGTGGGAATGTTCCTAGTGGCTTAGAAATTACAATATGTAAAAGGTCTCTTCTCCTGTAGATTATGATAATTTTACAGGACAATTAGCTAATCCCCACTTACTATCTAAGTTCAGATCAAAGTATTATCTTTTATTAATATCCAACCTCATATTAAAAAATCATGAGCATCTATAGATAGTTAACTATTTCAAAGCCATTATATGTGAGGCTTATTCATGAATGTGCTCAAAAAAAATTTCTAAGTGCTTAATATTTGACATTAAATATTTAAAAATAAGACTTTAAACTATCCACAGAAAAAAGAGGAAGGCCAAGAATCCCAGAAGTTTTCTTGATTTCATTATTCTTGGGAATTACATTAAATTATTTTATTTTCATAACATTAGACTATTGCAATTATTTGCCAATACACAATTACATTCTGAAAGCTTAAGTGATATTCTATGCTTTTTTATCTTTTTCCTTTTATTGAACTTGATTATGGTGCTTTAAAGCACAGGGTCAGGAGACAGTTCAGACTTTAGGATTAATGGGAATATTTTACTTAAAGCTTTAACTTCAACCTGTAATTATAAAATTTTAGTATAATATTATAGAAAAATTCCTCACAGGCTGCTGTAAAGAAAAATAAAATAATGAAATTTGAAGATATGTAGCTGAATCTGGAAAAGAAAATTAGACTGAGTGAGGTGACCCAGGTCCAGAGAGACAAATATTGTGTAGTCTACACTCAGATATACAGATCTTTTGATTTATATATTTAAAGTGGTGCATAAATGAGAGCCAGAAAGCTATAAGTAGGCCATTGCAAGCAAGAGAAGATCTAGGAAGGACACTAGCAAATTGTAGGTAAAATGAAGTATAGGACATAGAATACAGAGTGGACAGTCTTAACCATTGAGGAGTAAGAGAGGATGGGAAAAATTGTAGGATTGGGGAAGGCATTAACCTAGATCTACTACCTCATTTTCCAACTACACATGTAATCAGAGGTAAAAGTAAAGTACATGTGATCTCTAAAAGGGAGATTCTGGGAACCAGAGAAGGAAGATAACCACCAACTCAATAGACCCTAGTTCAAAGGAGACTTGCCTGCATGACACACTGGTGCAATAGAGCCCACCAGATGGAACCTATACTGGAAGCACTGAGTGTCCAAGATTCTGTGACTTGATTGGCCATTGGTCTAGGACAAAAACCAAAGACTATTGTTACACTATAAGAAAAGAGCAACAAAATGAATCTAGATGACATTCTGGTATACTCATAGATTAATTCCTCCTTTAGTTATCCTCAGAAAAGCTTCTATTCAGAGTATATGAGAACCAACACAGAGATCCATAAGCTGGACAATGTGCAAACAGTGAGTAACTATGAAGTATAGCATCCTGAATGAGGAGTTTTCATTATAACCCTCCCTTCAGGACTCAGGGTACTATGCAGAAGAGGCAGCAGAATAATTGTAAGGGCCAGAGTGGAAAGATACGTACCACCAAGGAGACACTGTCTTCCAAAAAGAGCAGGACTGATGCTCATATAAACTCACCGAAACTATGGCAGAGTGAAGAAGACCTACACAGATTCAACCCATACAGGATCCCATTGCTGAGAGGAGGTAGTGAACATGATCTCCCATACCTAACCAAGAAACTATCTCCAATTGAAAGCCATATACAAAGGAAATGGTTTCCTCCAGTATAATCTCACTGTGTATATACACTACACTTAAGGGTAGACTCTATGCCCAGCAGTAGATGGTCAATACAAAACAAACTCAATGGTATTTTGACTTAAATCTCTTTGTTTTGGCATGGTTTGCATTAGTGATTTTTGCTAGCATTATGCTTTGCAATTTTGAATTTTTATGAATTCTACATGTGTGTGGGTGTTTCTTGTGCTATTTCATTGTCTTGGAGGGGGCTGTTTGTTTGTTTTCTAAAGGAGACTAAAAGAAGAAATGGAGTTAAGTCTCTGGGGAGAAGAATCTGAGAGGAGATGGGGAATAAGAAACCATCATCAGAATGTATTATATGGAAAAACATCTATTTCCAATAAAAACTAAAGTACAGAATACCTAGGATATACTCCAAAGAACTCAATAACGATAATGAACAGATGGAGGACAGATAGAGGGACATGGCTGGGAAAGGGGAGGGAAGGAGAAAAGGGGAACATGATAAGGTATGAGGGGAGAAGCAGGAGTGAAGCCCTGAGGGCTAACAAAATGAATGGAAATATGCAACCTGGGGGAGTGGGAGGTTGGGGGACTCACTAGAAAGTATCAGAGGCCTGGGAGGTGAGAGACTCTTAGACTCAAAGATAGGGACCTTAGATGAAATGCCTAACCATGGGGAGAGGAATGTCATAGAGTCCACTTCTTGTAGAAAGATAAGACATTAAGTGGAGGAATGTGGTTACTATCCCACATTCAAAAATTAAGACCCAGACTTGTTACTCTCTAAAAGAGTGCATGAAAAAAGCTGGAGAAGAGACTGAGGAAAAGGAGGAGACCAGACTTACTTGGGATCCATCTCAAGGGGAGGCTCCAAGGCTTGGCACTATTACTGATGTTATGGTGTGCTTACTAACAGGAGCCTAGCATAGCTGCCCTCTGAGAGGCTCAACAAGCAGCTGATTTAGACACCGACAGTTACTTACACCTAACCACTAGATTGAAGTCAGGAACCCTGTGGCTAAATTATAGAAAGGCTTAAAGAAGATAAGGAGGAGGGTGACCTCACAGGAAGACCAGTAGTCTTAACTAACCTGGATCCCAGAGATCTCTCAGACACAGAGTCAACAACCCAAGGCAGCATACACCAGCTGGTCTGAGGACCCTGACACAATATATAACAGAAGAATGTCTGGTCTGTCAATAACTCTAGCCCTAAACTTAACCTTAACCCTAACACTAGCCCTAACCCTAAATGTTGATTATATTTCACTATATATTTCATATTTCACAGACATGAAATTCTCAAATATAATATTATTTTAATAATTATTTTTGCCATTATTTGATATTTATTATAAAAAATAACTAGTACAATTGTTATATATAAACTAATACCTTCTGAAATGCAGCTTATACAAAAATATCAGGTCACATGTCATAAGTATGTTCATAGATAAGGTCTAAACCAGTTAAAAATTAATTTGAATAGAAATAGAGTTTACACTTACATTTGCTAAAGTACAACTATAGAAAAGATGGGTAGTATGTTAGACTATATAGCAAGATATAAAAGGAAGAAAAATGTCTCTGAAAGTTAATTTATCTCTTTATTTTAAAGTTAATTTAATTAAAATCTTCACAGTTTTTGGAGCCTATAGAAGAAGGACACAGTTCTGATATTTTTTAAGTGTATGAAGAAGTAATGATATATGTCCAAAAACTCACTGGAACAATATATCTACTCATAATGTTTAAGTTAGCTCCAGGAGAAATAAACTTTGATATCATGTTTGGAGTGATGTAATCAGGCTAACTTAAAACACTGTACATAACTGTGCAGAATGTCACTGTCCCCCTTATGATTGTTGTTCTTTCTTACATTTCCTACCCATGTTTTCTCTGTTAGAAAACAAGAGCTATCTAAAACATATCTGAAAATGTACACTAAACATTGAAATTCTTAAGTAATACAACTTCAGGAACAGAAAACATGTAGTAAAGAGTGTAAAATAAAGAAAAAATGATTTAATTCAAATATTTCACTGTAAAAATGACCTGTTTTCACATGTATTTTGATATGACCCTCCTAATCAGACATCAGGAATGTGAATCTGTTTCCAAGGTGTCTTATTATTGTTCCCATTAAGGCTGTGATAGATTGTATACTAGTAGCACAGACTTTCTTTCATTTGTCTAATCGTTCTAAGAATAGAATCGAATAGACATTTCTTACCTTTGCCTAGGACATTTCCCTTGATAAACTGATTTTTGTTGTTATTTTAGTACAAATTATAGTAGATCATTGGTCTTTATTTGTTTACCTGTTTTCTTCAGATCATTTTTTCTGGCCTTAGTTTATAAGCTCTTGGAGCATGCCATTCTATGTTTTGGCCATTTTATACACAAAAAATTTTTAATTTTCTGGTACACAGTGCTTAATTAATACTTTTAAGTTGTGATGACTAAGATTTATTACATCCATCAGAATAGCTAAGATCAAAAACTCAGGTGACAACACATGTTGGCAAAGATGTGGCAAAAGAGGAACAGTTTTCCATTATTGGTGGGACTGCAAACTTGTAAAAATCACTCTGGAAATCAATCTTGGAAAATTGAAAATACATCTACCTGAAGACTCAGCTGTTACACTCTTGGGGATACATCCAAAACATGACCTACCATACTATAGGGGTTCTACTATGTTCTACTATGTTAATAGCAGCCTTATCTGTGATAGCCAGAAGTGGGAAACAACTCAGATGTCCCTAAATGGAAGAATGAATACAGAAAAATGTCATTCATATACACAGTTGAATAGTATTCAGCTTTTAAGAACAAAGACATTATGAGTTTTGCAGGCAAATGGATTGAACTAGAAATTATTATATGGAGTGAGGTTACTCAGTCCCAAAAGATATGTACTCACTAATAAGTGGATATTTGCTATAAAAGTACAGAATACTTAGGATACAATCCACAGAACTAAAGAAGGTTAACAAGCAGACTTGGCAGGAAGAAGAATATAATCACTGGAGGCAGACAAAGGGAAGGTAATGGGTGGGAAAGGATAGAGGGAAAGTAAAAGAGGGACATGATCGGGTATGATGGGGGCAGAGACAAGACAGAAGTCCAGAGCACCAGCAGAATGAATGGAAATATGCAACCTCAAAGGGTGGGAGATGGGGTAACCTGCTAGAAAGTTCCAGAGACCTGGGAGGTAAGAGAATCTCAGAACTCAAAGGGAGGGACCTTAGATGAAATGTCCAACAGTGGGAAGAGGGAACTTGTAGCATCTACCTCTAGGAAAAAAACAGGCCATCAAGTAGAGGAATGGAGTTGCCATCCCACAATCAAAATTTCTAACCCAGAATTGTTCCTGTCTAAAAGAACTGCAGGGACAAAAATGGAGAAAAGACTGAGGGAAAGGCTTTCCAGTACCTGGCCCAACTTGGGATCCAGCTCAAAGGGAAGCCCCAAGGCCTGACACTATTATTGATGCTGTGGTATGCTTACTGACAGGAGCCTAGAATGGCTCTCCTCTGAGAGTTTCAACAATCAACTGACTGAGACAGATACAGATACTTATACCTAAAGTTTGGAGTAAACTCAGGAACCCTTGTGATTGAATTAGGGAAAGGCTGAAAGAATCTGTGGAGGAGGGCAACCTTATAGAAAGACCAGCAGATCACTCAAACACTGAATCACCAACCAAGCTGCTTACATGAGTTGGTCAGTGGCCCCCAACACATATGTAGAAGGGGACTGCCTGGTTTGTCTTCAGGGGAAGAAGATGAATCTAACCCTGGAGAGACTTGTTGTCCCAGGGAGTGAAGAGACCTGGTAAGTGGGGGGTTTCCTCTTGAAGACAAGAAGAGGAAGAATGGAATGAAGAATGAATTGTGTGAGAGCTACTGGGAGGGGGCAAGGACTGGACACTAAAAAAATAGTAATTTACAAAAAAAAAAAAAGATTTGTTACATAACCAAGATGTCTTGTGTCATGAACTTCAGATATGAAAGAGCAAAATATAGGCATGTGAAAAATGAATATAACATAACACAACAGAATGCCACTGTCAGATACTATAATATTTTGTGAGGATGGGAAATACTGCAGTTCTAGAGTCTGTGAATGCTGTGAAGGGGTCACTGGACTCAAGCCTTTGAGAAAATGTATCTTGAGTATATGCAGATCAATAGAGACTGACCTACCTACCACTGATTGTTCAGCAAATAATTTAGAGAATTTACTATATTCTGGAAATTCAGATGTTGAAGCAGCAAAATATAGCAACCATGTATTTGTATTAGTTTTCAAGGACTGAGTGCCAAGCTCCAGTTCTCGCATCTATGATCTATGACAATGGAATGCTGTCTCTCTAGGTCTTTTGTAATTTATTTTTACTAAGACTTGGTAGTTCTTCTTCCAGTTTCTGTGTACTCTACTCCTTCGGCATCATCACTTTTCCAATAATCTAGATAAAATTATCAATCCTAATTTCTTGAAAGGCATATTATATCGAAAAGTATTCCACCGATATATTCTGATCCATGAAAAAATATAGAATATTTTATTTATGCCAAAGAGATAAGAATTCCAGTGTGAAGGTAAAGCTATTATTGTTGTATATCTCAACTGACACATGGACGTCATCCGTGAGGCTTTTCTGAAAATGGCACGTGCATGTGAAGACTGGACTAGCTTGAAGATCCTTTATAGAGAGGATAGAAAACAAATGTCAGTTTTTTTGAACAATAATTGGTGGCTTTGATGTCCAATGCAATAAAAAGTGGTTAGTGAAAATACGAGAGGAACAGGAAATGGGATTAAAAGAAGTTATGAGTAATAGGTGGTTAAATGCATTTAACCAGATAAAGTACTACCATTGACCGAAATATGTATTAAGGTAGATATGCGAAGCATAGAAGCCAATGTAGAAAAAATAGATACCAGTTTAGACAAGTCTGCTCTTGTGGAGTAGAAGCATAACTAGAAATGGTGTCTATCAATGTTACTAGACATGAGGTACTGCTGTACTTGGAAGAGATGCACAGAAATGTATCCTAGCTTGGTTTACTCCTATTCTAGGAAAGATCATTGGGGTAAGTAAAAGAGTTACAGTAAAAACAGAAAGAGGGTGGTCAGTTATGATAGGAAAACAGCATGCTTTTGTCTATCCAAGACATGAAGTATAGGCTAAGCTAGCACTAACAGTAGACACTTTAGCTCATGTTATGCTTGCCTCACCATCACTTCATGTCATTTAGTCACCAGTCCTTTTGTGGTTCTAACTTCTCTATATTCACCAAATACAAACATTCATTAGCTTTAGAAGATGAATACATTCTGAATAATATAATTAATACATTAGATTAATCCTTAGACTCCCTAAGGGCTTCCAATCTCATTAACATCATCACCATCATCAACAACAGTCTTTCCCCTAGTCCTACAGTAAAGGGAACCAGAAGCAGATATTGGAAAGAGGCTTAACCCTATCAACCACAAAGTTGAAAATAGAACTAATGGGTATCTGAGATAGAAATTGAGCAGAAAAAAAGCATTATATCTTAGTATTAAAAAGAAAAGTCATTGCATATCTGTATCGTTCTGACCTTTTGGAAAAACTCCACCATCATCAAAGACAGATTACTCATTCTTTCGACTTTAACCTCCAATTCTTTCACTGGAGAATAGAAAAAAGATGGACAATGGAGAAATATTATTTAACAATAAATATAAAAATGTCAAAGGAGATGATGGATATTTGAAGCTATGTAAAACATTTATAGGAACGGGTTTAACAGAAAATAAACAACAGCCTGAGAGTTTTTACACTAATGAACACTGAAAACAGGGACTGTGTATAAGAGATACTTAGGAGAGACAATGATGATACAAAGGCATTGTATGTAGCATGGCCCAAAGGAGAAAGAGGCTGGGAAGCAACCTTTGGTCCTTGGCAGTGTGATAGCTCAGTGTTGGTTGAAGCTTTTGACTTTAATTTCCCTCATGAAACATTTTTTATTATATCTCATCTACAAGTAAAAATGAGTGATTAACATGAAACTGAATTATGTAATACTTTAAAGTGAAACTATAAAATTGATACTGAAATTCAGGAGATATATTCTATCTCAGTCAAATTTCTCTGCAAATAGTATCACAGACAGTCTAACCATATCCAGTGAAATGTCTCATAGATATTTTCAAATATAGCCAATTTGACAATGACACATTTGGTAAGTCTTTACTTCTATACCTGGCTTTTCCAGAAATGAATAAAAGTGTATACCTAAGGGGAAATATGTGTGGGAAAATAATTTTTACAGCTGTCTTTATTTGAAATAATATTCAGGAATAAACAAAGGTGGCAAAGACTGGAGATGCTGCTGATGTAGAGAGGGACAAAGGAAGATAAGATACTAGACAAAGATAGGTCCCAAAGATGCAAAGCTTGGAGGCACAAGGGAATGTGAGACATTTCTACCCTGTGACTTTCAATCCATGATCTCCTGAATAGGCTCAAAACCCCTGAAGGAAATCCCCTTGCCTTCATAATAGCACAAATCATAAATGGTCTTGAAAATAAGGTCCTGGCACTTATCAAGATTTTCTTTGCGGTTGGCTTGAATTGAAGAACAGTTATTTGACCATACAGTCATCATATTCTTCAAAAATAAACACAATGATGACTTAGAATTCAGAAAAGATGATTCATATGGAACAATGTCAGCTCTTCTATTACATGGCTTTAAAGTGAGCAATGAATCAGGCAGACCTGTGAGCAGTGTAATAAGAACAAGGGGCTCCACCCTGTTTCTGTGTTACTCTCTTCCCCTCCCAGGTCTCTGAAGTCAAGAATCTTCCGTGTCTCCACATGTGCTGCTGATAAGGAAGTCTAAGCCAGACTCTCCAAAGCATCCTTGGAAATCTAATTTTCGTATATCCTTTTCTTTTTTCCTCTTCAACACAGGACTTGAGACGAGCAGTGTCAGAAATGAACAAGCTTAGTATTATGTCTGGTATTGGTGCACATTAACCCCATCTAGAATTCTTGAGAAATCATGACTCATAATTCGTACCCCTGAATTTCAGTATCAGAAGCACTTCTATAGAGCCTCAGCAATGTGATTTTTGACAGTATTCTTTAGGCAAATTTAAAATTTAAGGCAAAACTTTAGGGTAGTGATTGGGAAACTACAGTATGAAATCCTGCCCACTTTTTACCTTGGTACAACCATGGGAATTCAGTGTGATTTTTAAATTTTAAGTGATTTTAGAATAGTTTTGAATAATAATCTCTTAAATTAAAATCAAATTCCAGTATCAAATATAGAGTTTAATTAGAACACAGATCTGACCTTTGTTTATTGTTTCAGCTGCTTTCATAAAACTTATTGCTCACAGTCATAGCCACATTATGCATGTACTGCCAAATATTTAACTAATTTAAGCTCTAGTCAGTCCACAGAAAAGAATGGTCCCTCAGTTGGGAATTGTGGTATTCTAGAGTCAATATACGAAAAGTACTCACCTTTTATACTTCCTTATGATATTTTCCTATCTACAAGCTTTGTCCTCCTGGTTTAGGTTTCCAGCATCATTTCTCTCTGGTCAGATGCTTTATATTCACCAATGGATACTTCATGGAGTTGCTCCAGTGCAAGGACATGTTAAACCAAAGGATCACCATACATGAGATTTGGAGACATGCACTGGCAGTACATCTGTTTAGCTGAGGGTCTCAAATTGTGCTCTGCATTGAATTGTCTATGTGATTGATGAAATCACATGTTCCCAGGGCAAATACCACAAGGTCTACCCTAGTAGTTTACAGCTGAACACTGAGAATTTGCTTATAGCCTAGCTAACTATGGTTCTGGTGGTCTGAAGGACATGTGTTTGAGAATCACCCATTTGTAAGAACACAGTAAATCATTACTAGTATTAGAGATGAGGCTTTAAATAAGCACTTTAAATAAGCACTCTTTAACTGGGTTCTTGTTTCTGAATAGACATAAACTTCCTTTTTGTCTAAGAGATGATTTAGGATCAGAAAGCAAAAATACAAAATTTAAAACTGAAAATTCAGGCAAACAGTTTTACACAGGATTACTGGGTGACCCAAAGTAATTAGATCTTAAGGACTCTTGAGCATTTTTATACAAATTTCTTCCTAGGGTCAAAGAGGTCAAGATTATGTTTATTTCACTTTATTTGGTTATGTAAGATTCCTATTTTAAGGACTTCTAACAATACTTTTTTCTTTATATTTAAATATCATATTTAATCTTTCTCTTTAAAGATATTCAGCTAACTCTATGGCTCGTCCTCTTCCTTTTTATTAACATCCCTTTTATTCAATTTTATATCTCCTGGCTCTAAATGTAGATATAACAGGGAATTTTGATGAACTTTATACCTAAAGTCTTTTGATTTGGAGAATGAAAATTACAAATATGAAACCATAACATAAATGTTAACTTACACATTACACTATTAATTCTAATTTTATTTACTTTTTATAATACTAGTAATATGACAAACTTTCAACATATATTCTAGTCAAAACCTTTCATGAAATAAGTCTGGGTAATTTAATTATTCAAGATGGATATTTGTGAAAGCGTTGTTTTTAGTTTGAACAATTTAGATGTTCTAGATGCTAATAACCCTGATATATAAACATAGTGATTTGTCTTTTTTCTTCCTCTCTTTTTTCTCTTATTTCTTGTCTGGCTTTTTCACAAGGCAATTACATAGAACATTTAGCAAATACTGTGAGTTCTAGATAATAATCTCTAAGCAGAGGTGTTGGAGTCTTTTTGTCCAGCAATGTTCAATCTCAAGATGCCTCATAACTTCCAAGTCTTGTGGTACAATGAGCTTGATGTTGTAAAGAAGGGTCCCTTCATCCTTTGACAATGAATGCTTCTAATATTTCATGTATCCTATCCTGGGGAGTGGAAATATTTATGTTTTCCCTTCCTCTCCAAATGTTCTTCTTACACATCTGCCAACACATCTGAGAAGATCATAAACCAGACAGAAAGGTGGAGCACAGTTAGCTCTCTGAGGCTAGTTTTCACTGAGAGAAAATCTTCATTTATGTATTTGTTTCATGTATGTGTTTTCTACAAGCTCATAGTGTGCATTTTTGGCCTTTGAAGTAGGTTTCAGAAAAAGGAAAAATAATGAAATGCACGTGGAGAAGCCAAGTCCCTTTCCAAGACTATACAGACACCTACCCAGTCACACAAGTCACAAACTCCTGGTTTACATGTCACCATTTTCCCCCAGGGAGTACAAATTCCCGCTCCAGCACAGAGAAATTTGAACAACAGAAGGATACAAAGTTATATGCATATAGTATAGCTGGGAACCAAACTATATAATGTCTACTGGAGCTCCTTTGTATACTTTAGAACATTGCAGTTACTCTTGATATGTTTTAAGCTAGGTAAGAAGAGGATGAAATAGAAAAGTGAGGTTTTCAGAATGCATGCCCTTTTTCTGTCTTTATGTCCTTTGTAAAAGTTAGTCTTCTCCCCAAATATCAAGTTGACATATTCTGTCACATTCTCAAAAATTCAGACTAACATTGACTTTGCTATTTTTCTAGTTTTTGTGTATGCACATTGATATTTAAAAATGATAAACCCAGGGAACTAAGAGATCATTGCAGGACCAGAGTGATGAATGGTTCCATTCTAATAATAATTCTGATAATCTGAGTTCAATATCTGAAGGAAAAGTGGAAGAAGAAAACCTATTTCAGAAAATGTTCCTCTCACCTGCCCATATATGGCCTTGCATTTATTCTCATGCCCTTTTCCATATACATGGCACACATAGACATACGTATAAACATGCACACATTAATATTTGTCATTATGATCATAAATAAATAAGTTTTGTTTAAACAGATATTATTTCAATGAAAAATACATTGTTTGTTAAGGCATGTGTTCTAGTGTATTCATATCTTTTTAATAAGTTTGTAATTTCTCACTTGTCTGTATTCTGTTGCAAAAAATTAGTTGAGAAACATGTAGGAAAATACTGCTTCTCTGGTTGAGGCTTTTTGTTGTTATTTGAGATAACTGCTGGCTCCTCTGCTTTATCATGTCACATTTTTCTGCCAGTCTTAAACATAAAGACCTTAAGTTATCTCTCTACATTCTGATATCCATTTTATTGGTTTGTATTCTACTGTTGTATAAACAATAGGGAGACTTTCTTCTTTCTCAGCTGTCTGCCTGTACCTTTCATCTTAACTCCCATAAAATGACTAAGAATCATTTGAAGAACATGATAACACAGAACATTAAACCTCCAATACCTGGAAATCACTGTGATGGAACCCTTGAACCAGTCTCTGTATCCTGACAAACCCCATATCTTCCCACAATCTGGTAGGAGAAACAAATGCCAAGATGCCAAGTTAATGTTTTTAAAGATTTATAACAGTCATTATGGGAATGCAAAAAATTATTAATGAGAGAGTCTGAACTATGTAGAAAGAACAGGTTTTGAAATCTGATCTTAAATAGCATAAAGTTTTCTTCAAACTCAAAGACACTGAAACAACAAAACTAAAATTTTCAAAATTGTAAAGTCATTTATAACTCTACAACATGGAATATTAGTTTCTTCTTTCTAGAGACTGTGTTCTTGCTATTATACTACATACTTTGCTCATTTCTTATAATACTAATTAAGAAAATATTTTATAGGAAGAAATATTGTTTTGATTTCAGTTAGCCCAAGCTCAGCAGGCTTCATGGAAGCCTGTCCAAGACTCTGAAAAGTGATCTCTGGATACACACTTGGAATTTTTACTTATATTAAAAAAAAAAACAAATTTACCCCAAATTAAACATTTACATAAGTCCTTTCTCTTTTAATCATATTTTGACCATATTTAGTATAAAAACACTTTTCATGCCATATTCTCTATTTTCTAAAATTTTAGTTTTTCTCATATTTTTTATTAGTTCTCTTTTTGGTAATTATGTTTCTAAACAGCAAAATATCCTCTCAGTTATTACAAATGTGAATTCATTTGCAGAGGACATCGTTCAACTCTCCTTCCTCCTGCCTTTATTTGGGCCAACACATCTGTACCCTACTGAACCCAAGGAAGAATATTGACAATAAAAGAACAAAAACATGTAGATTAAGTTGAAAATTTATAAGATATGAGGTCTATATCCTATTTTATAAGACTTTCCATGATGTAAAACACTCATTGTTTCAAAATGTGACTTGACTACTATATTTCAAGATGTGAGGTTTTTCATTGAATACACAATCTTACAATCATAGCTAGTAACAGACATAGACAAAAACAGACTCATGTCTAAAAAGGTTGCATACGATATTTTTTAAAAAAGAAAAATGGAAATTCCAGTATACCCCGCTGATTTATTTTCTGAGCCTTTCTGCTGGCTAATTTTAGAATATATATTAAGTAAAATAACAAAGTACCTTGTTTACTCTAGAAATTTGGTTTTATTTGTCAAAGTAGAATATGTGAATAAAAGTTACAAACAAAACATAAATGCATTGGCTGAGGAGGCATAATATCGTTATTTTTAGAACTAAATTGCTTATAATATTAGCATGTTATTTTTTATGAAAAATTCATTCATTTGCTTGGAGAGTAAAGTGATATACATTTTGTTACTGTGATGTAAAGTTCAATAATTTCTATGTACCTTTTCAGGGTCCCCCTTAATTATACAATATGACCAATTTTACCTTGTTACTAACAGCATACACTTCTATTGACCTCTTATTTCACCACTAGATCCAACACAAATGTGCTGAGTTTTCTTGCATTCTCCTTTCCTCTCTTCTCTCTTCTCTCTTCTCTCTTCCCTTTCCATTTCTACTTCTCATTCCCTCTATGATTTTTTTCTTTTTCTTCTTTTCTAATGTATTGAAGCTAAATTATAAGAAAGGATTTTAGCCTTAGATGAAATCAAACCCATCTGCTCTTTTCGATCAATGCCATTTATCTCCTGTGCCTGCAAATAAAAAGAGAAATATCACAGCCCATTTTCCATGCCTATGTTGTTTGTTGCCATGAAAACAAAGAGAGTCTAGGTTGGGTAGATATCATTGTTATTGATATAACTCTCACATGATTTCTGAACCAAAGATTCCAAGTTGAGACCAACCTCTGCTTTTCCCTACAAGAATTGCAATGGACTTGAGTAAAGATAACTGTAAAAGGAATTTAAAGAAGTATTTTATCATGTGGAATTAGAGTTAAGTTCAAACAATAGTGTCTTGGAAAGTATATTTTTTTAAAATAATTTTCCTTTATAGAAAGAATTAATCTATTTTGCCAGTCTTATATCTGCTTTAAAAATATAACAATAACAATTAAAATAAATAAAAACTAAAAAAATATTCTAAATCACAATAATCTCTCTTTTAGCCATAGAAGACTATTTCCTTGCAAGGGTTTGTGTATTAAACATTCCCCTTTGTCTTTTCTAGCTTCATAAACCTTTGTTCTGCACACTCTGAGGCTATTGGTGCCTTTGATTATAGATTACACCACCATTTGATTTACTTTTTCCTCATGGGCAATATATTTCTTTCATTGAGCAACATTCTGAAACTTGGAAATGTAACCTGTGTTTTAGTCTTAGGAAAAGAACATTCATATGGTAAAATCCTCCCCAATTGGACTTGGTATTCATTCAACTCTTATATAGTTGATTTCAGGCCAGGTTTAATTATGTACTCAAGTCTCAGCTCAAAGAAGACTGAGGGATATAAAACATGGTCTAGCTCTTGCATGCAGCAGAATAATAGGTTTGTAGATGAAGAAAACTAGAAATGTTTATATTTAATGATGAAGAAATGATGTTTAAATGCAACTGTATGACAATATTACTTTATTATTTTAAGTTAGAGACATCCCTTATTCCTACAACCTAGGCATGTCTTTATATAAATTCTGCCAGAAATCTGGGAGAGTGGTCTTATAGTCCTTTTTATCATGAAGCAGAGGAAGACACCTGACCTGAATGTTATATGATTAGAAAGAAAATTAGATATACCAGCCCTACCGCTGAATGTACTGTTTTTATCCTGTATAAAATTGTTGGTGCCTTAAACACAGGTTTCAGGGAAGTATTTTTACACATTCAGAATTGCTTGTCTAGTCATCTTCTTCTCTCACATTAGTCATGTCCCTTTGCTGGAGGAAATTCCCTCTTAACAAATGCTGTATCACCAGGAAGTATGTATATTTATGTAACCCTGGTGGCTCTGTTTCTTCTTAGACAAACTCAGTGGCACTATTTCCTGAACTGAACTCCATAGTCTCCATTAATATTAATTTCACATTTACAAAAGGCAAAATGCCCATGAGTCTCTCAGGATTTTTTTTCTTTTGCATCGTTATAGCTAAAGCTTTGATTTGTGATCTTACCAGAGTTTTTAAGTTTAGTGGAAAATTCAGTATTTGCTTGAATGCTTGTGGGGCAATCGTCTTTTTCCATATCACCATGCATTTTTTTAAATCTCTGTTTCCCAAGAAAAGGTTGTATCAGAGATCTGTATCTAGTTGAAAGAATATTTTTTCAAATAAGTGAGCTGGAACGTTAAGCATTCCTAAGAGCAGAGACCCTCAAGGTTGTCTGCCTTATTTGAATGACCCAGAAAGGTTATGCAGATTTCTTGTCTTACATGAACCTAAGATGGTCCCTGGGGAAAGCTAAAAGCTCAACCATGCTGTCCTGCTTATCAAAATATTCACTGAGTTCACAGGATTGCCCTCTAGCTGATAATATGTTAGGACCTCATAGGTTAAATGGCCTATAACCAAGATTCAAGAGGACACAGATTGAAAGGTTTGGATTTTATGATGGCATGAATTCTTTGCTTTCTTATTGGGAACTGATCAGGTTACTATAAGGTAGCATCATAGGGAAATAATAGTTTGGACTGTGTCTGCTATGACTGAAGAGTCTTAAAGCATGTATTTATATATACAGAAACAGTATGTTTGCCTTTAGATAAATTAGAATGGTGGTCATATCTAAATTACCCTTTAAAAATTACAGTCTTGGTCTATATTAAATAACACAATTTCTTTTCTCTTTTCTGAAACTTTCAAGTACCTAAAGTGCTGTTTAAGGTATTTTTATAAATTTTTTTATTTGAATCATATGTGAGTCAAATAGGATATTTGGTAGGAAAGAGAAAGTTACATGTTTTAATTATGTCTAAATATCCCATCATTCAGAATCTCACATAAGTTCCTGTGGGTATACAAGTATGACATTTTCCTAAATATTTAAGTGAGAAGGGTGCATGCTGTCACTTCACCAAATTTTGAGACATCCTGTCTTTAAGGTATCAGGCTGATTTCATAGTTTTCTGTATATTTGTGATCTCAGCAGTGAAGGAATCTGTCTGAATCCCTTTTCATTACTCACAAGAGGTTGATCACGCTAAGAGGCTTAGAGGTATTTGGCAAGTGTTTCATGTCTCATGATTTCATGCAAGACAGCAGAAAGCCAATTATTATGGAATTTCTTTTTAAAAAATATGAAATTCTCGTTTTATTTCAGGGATGGGTGGAACTCAGGGTGTGTCTCTGCTTTTTCTTCTGGTTTTTGGTGGAGTTCATTTTCTCAGAGGAATCTCATTTTTAAATACAGACAAAAAACATATATTGATAAGATTATCAGTATATAGTGAGTTTAAAAAAATAATTTTGTTATACAGAATAATTGGATGCCTAATAATATTTTCACAGAATTATACATTATATTTTAATCTTCATTTCCCTACAGTCATCCCCTGCCACCTTTGCCCCCCTCTTTTCTCCCTGAACCCTACAAATTATTCCCCTTGTGTTTTCATGGTCGTCATAGGAATCATTATGTCATTTTAAGTCCATCAAAATCAGAAGACCAACAGGATGTTTGAGACTGTCTGAACAATTAGAGGCGAAGGTGTTAGAAGGTAGAGTTATAGAGGAAGATGACAGGAAGATGGAAGAAAGAAGCTACTCATACATTGACACATGACCTACCACTGTGAATTCTCAGGCTACCACTGTACCACACTGGTCTTTAGTACAACTGATGCAAAGATAACCTAAGTAGCCAGAATACACAAACCTTAAAATGGGGTCTTGTACAAAATATCAGTGTGGGAATGTCAATTTTGACACTCAGACTTTTCTTAGACTTCAGCACAGCAAACAGGTCTTAGGAATTAGAAGAGGACTCAATTTGTTTTTCTTGTTCTTCTCACTGGAAGTGTATATTAAACACACAAAGTATTCATTAGTAGATTTTTCACAATTTATCATTGCAGAAGAATTTGTTTAGGGGTATGTAAATTCATTTGAGTTACTGAAAGGAAATTTTTTAACTATTAAAAGGGTAAAATTGAAAACTTTTTTTTTTTTGCTAAGGAATAGAATTTTATTTCTCATATCACAATTCTATTACTTGAAAAGGAGGAACTTAACATTTTCATTTGCTGTCATTGTGTAATTTCTGTAACTCATAGGTAGCACAACTGGGCAACACTACAAAGTTAGATTTTGTTTTAAACAGGCTTATATGCTGGTTCCTTTCCAGTGCATCCCAGTAGGTGAAAGTGACCCTTGGCCTCACCAGGTAGTTGCTCCTTATTCTAGATCAAGCAGGCTTGACATGCCTCCCATTAGTCTACACAACAAAGAACTTTTTTTCTCTATAAGAAACATTCCTCTGTCATCACAAGTTAAATCATCCACAAAATAATGTGTTAGTGCTTTAAGTCTTCTACCACATCTTCACAACTTAGAGCCTCTTCTTTTTTGCTTAGTAAATTTTCTTATGGGTTAAAGAAAAATTAGACTTTTTGTTTAGTTAAAGATAGTAAGAAGTCAACAATAAGAAGATTTCTCCAAAATAGAATTATTTCCTTCCAGTCTCTCTTACACACACACACACACACACACACACACACACACACACACACACACCCTTTTAAGCATAGCAGCCATTAGCACAGTTCCACAATTACAGTCACTACTGTATCTGACCCCTCATTCATGAAAGCTCCTGCTGCTTACCCTTAAGCTATTGGGCTCCTGTCGTTTCCCACTGAGCACACTGGGGTGGATTTGGGTGTCTTGCCCTCATTTACAATCTGAACAAAAGAAACCCAAGCCAAGAAAGCAGCTGGCACCATAAAAACAGTAAAAACTCTAGCTGGCATCTCTGGTTACCAGTGACTAGCCAAATATCCACAGAGATTCGTGCCAATGTAGCTTTCCGGGACAAAACAACAAAATAGAATTTAGTCAATAAACATCTATTTGACAAGAAGTCAGACAAATCCATCCGTACCAAGTGACAGGTACTTCTACAGAGTTCCAAACCAATGAGTACATTATGGACAAGTTGAAAACCTGCCTAAGCTGGATTCATACATGGCACATGTTCACCAAAATCTTCGTTTGCCAAATATTGTTATATGCTGGTATCAGTGTGACTCTCATATTCAGCAACCAGTTGACAAGATAAGCTATGGACACTTAAAAAGCAAGCATGTACCATAAGTCTGATGTGGAATTTCTTGTAATTCTTTTCTACAGTACAATGAAATATAAACTTTATATCATAACTTAAAAAAATACATGGACACATGACAACAAATTAAAATAAAATTTCATGAACAATATTAATATGTCCTAAGTATATTGAATTTGATTTTACTACTTCTTTCCTACTTTAGTCACACTTTATTTATATTTTTGATAATTTATACTATGGAAATGATCTTCAACATTTTTACAATCCATTAGGAAGTTTTGGCAATGATTTCAAAGCTAATACTGTAATGGAAATTTTTCATCCTTCAGAGTTTCTTTACATTACTTAATAGTTCCCCACCATTATTGTCTGTACTGGGAGTAGCTTTACTTTTAAACTTCACCACATATGTAGTTCAAGAAAATAAACCTTACTTAATTTAACACACACCAATCAAGTACCTACCAAATATGTGATGTGATTCTGTGACAAAAGTTCGTTCTAGAAATAAGTTATCTTAAAGACCCAGCCAGAAATTGAAGTTCAAAATGTTCATTCTATCTCAAGAACTTAGCCCTTCATTTTAAAGAATTAAATTGAATTGTGGAACTTTGCAACATTGTTTAAAGATTACCTATTGGAAATATAAACAAAAGTATCAATGGGCAATATAGAAACCCAATGTTGTCAGGTCAAACTGTTCTTTTTCCGCTCCAAGATGAAAACTCTATTGTTGCATCCCATGGATTGGGGCAGAATAGTTGTCTATAGGAGCATTTGGGTTATCTGGATTTTCTGGAACATCTGATCTGTTTCTCTATATAGTCACGCTGGGAACCTGAAATAAACATCTGACCTGGGACTGGACAATATACTACTGTCTTATCTGCCCAATCTAAGGAATTGAAGAGTGAGTTCAATACTAAAATGGCATCAAGTGTCATTCTTAAGAGTCAGAATCTATATGGAAAAAAAAAAGTTAATTTTTAAAACTTTCTTGGTTATTTTATTACCTATGTATCACAAAAAAACTCTAAACAAACAAAAAAACAAAACAAACAAACAAAATCTTAAAACCAATGAAGACCTGCCTAAAAAGGGAAGCTCTGTGTTTTAGAAGAAAGACTTTAGATTCAGGTTCTGGCTGGACTCAACTGTGAAACTGCCTTTATGACCACCCAGTTAGTAGAGATAACTTATTTCTAAAAAGAAAAGAAACAAAGAAGAAAGAGCAGGCAGCTTTAATTATACTTATAATAGAAACAACAGGAAATTCTCTGAACAACACTATGATCCTCAAATGTTTTAAATTTTTTGAAGGATTTAATCATTCTGCTCCTGACTGTTTTCTCTGCACCAACAATGCTTTTCTCAGAAGTGATTGCACAATTCTAAGTAAGTCACCACACCCTTCTGGTCTTCATATATTCTATATATGAAAGGAATGCATTACTGCCTTTTGCTGTTTGCTAACGCCTTCATCTGTTCAGAGCTTGGGATAAAGTGTAACTTCTTACTAACTCATGTCATCTGCTCACACCAGCCCCTGACTAGCTTTCATTTTTTATAAGACTGCTGTTCACTTTAAGTAGGCCTAAAAATGTACCTTATAACGGCAATAATTGTTATGAATAGAAAGAAAAAATATGTTTGTGGAACCATGAGCAGTAGGCAAGAGTCAGTTGTCTCCTTCCATCAAATGGGTCCTGAGATGTAGCTCAAGTTGTCAGGCTAGGCAGCAAGCACCTTACCTGCTCAGCTGCCTCCAGGCTTGCAAGTATTTCTTAAGCCACAAGCATTTCAACTTTGTATACATGGGTATCTTAAATCCTTTAGGATAGTTTGCTTTTGTCATCAAAAACAGTTTTCCAAAATAACTGAACGTTTCTCTAGTACATTATATTTATATAAAAAAAAGACAGGCAAACTAAAAGATTTTCAACTACTTGTTCTTAGCCAAACAGCTACTGCATGGAGGACATCGGACTACTATCAGAAAGAGTACAGAGGGCACCTGGCCCAGTGAGTGTACATGATTGTAGCCAATGTAGCAGAGTAGTGACCACTCTAATCAGAAGAATTTCATATACCATCAGAATCCTTGGGTCATGTTTATAGTCAGATATTGGTGGGAGAAAAGGCTGATGGAACTTCAGGTGGTCTCCACTCAAGAAAAATCATGATAAAAAGTTTATGTAAATATTCACACATAATTTCAATGATCCCAATAGCCATATCTAGTGTAGATTTTATTTTCTTGAGCAGTTTGTCTATGTATTTTTCTTGATCAGTTTGCACTCTGGCTTCCTTTCAATATTCTCTCTTCACCAGGCAGAAGAGGGAGGACCTCCCACTTCTCTGGTTGACAGACCTTTAGCTCGTCTGTTAGAACAGTCTGTTTGTTCCCCAAATGTCTAGTCACCCAAGAAAAATGCCCTTCTGCTACTTCCTTTTTTACTTATGAAATTAGGAAGATAGCTTTAAAAAATGTATTTTATTTTTTCTCAAACAAATGTATGAGTAACAAGGCAGATGTTCAAAGGTACAGAGAGAAAATACCTAATGTTATAACTCAAGTACATTTGGGGAGGAAGCAGAGATTCTAAAATCTGAGAAAAAAAATGCCTATCCTCTGTGCTTTTTCTTTCATATCATGTACTTTTCAACTGGCTTTATATTTCATTTCTTTGTTTGTTTCAACTTAAACACATGTAGTCAGAAAGGTTGAAGATAAATGAGACTGCCATTCATTTCAGAATTCAATCACCAAACTTGTGTGATTATAAAACAGATTATAAAAAATTATAAAGCAGATTGTGTTTTATTGCAAGAATGTCAATTGTGTTGCCTAATCTTGGTAACCCATCAAACACATTTTTATATAACTAAAAGTTTAAAATAAGAATTATTTGCTCTGTTTCTAGAGAAAAAAAGCCTTGGACATCTAATACCACAAATACATTTACTTTAGTGCTCAATCAATTTATTCATAAAGGTATTACTAGAGCCTAAAATATAATAAATATCTTGTAGTTGCAATGTAACTTAGTGACCAAATAACAGTTAAGCACTATATATCATTAAAGGAAATCATATTGTATATGAAAAATGTATTTTGAGATTTTATAGGATAAAACAATGAGTTTTTAGTTGCTATTCTGTCATTTCTTTCCACTGGTCCCCTGCTGTCTTCTCTATGCCCAAATCTAGTTTTCATTTTTTTTTGTTTTGTTTTTTTCGAGACAGGGTTTCTCTGTGTAGCCCTGGCTGTCCTGGAACTCACTTGGTAGACCAGGCTGGCCTCGAACTCAGAAATCCACCTGCCTCTGCCTCCCAAGTGCTGGGATTAAAGGTGTGCGCCACCACCGCCTGGCTAGTTTTCATTTTTCAATTTTAAAAAAAAAAAAAAACCACTGGCTATCTTTGCTTTAACTTTATCATGGAACTACCTTCCTGATTCCTTGAGCTCCACATAAATTCAGTGGGAAATCTGGAAATTTAAATTCAAGAATACTTTTGTCTATCAATTCCAGCCTTTCCTAGCTCAGCTGTGCTGATACTACTGGAAAAAAATGTATTATCCTACTTAAACTGTTATCTATTTCTGCCAATTTGTCCTGCTACACTTTTTTCAAATTTTATTGTTTGCAGTTCTTTGTGAACTTTCTACAATATGGTTTGATTATATTCAACCTTTAATACTTTCCAGTTGTACCCTCATTTCATTATCCACTAAAATTCTTTGTTGTTTCTTTCAAGATTAATATGTGCTACCTGAATATCCTTGGAGGTGTGTCCCTCTACTTGAAATTGGTTGACTTACTATACAAACATATCTTACTCTCCCAACATCTACTGATTTCCATAACTCTATACTTTGGGATAGAGTTCTGTACCTGAGTCATTCTCAGACAGGGTTCTATAGCTGACTTTATTTTCTGGTCTGGGATTTGGTCTGCCGTGAACTTGCACATGTTTTATACATGCTGTCTCAACAGCTATGAGTACATATGTGCAGCTTCCCTGCTGTGCTCAGAAGATAATGTTTCCTTGTTGTCTTCCACCACAGCTGGTTCTTATATTTTTCATCCCTTGCACAGTGATCCCTGATCCTTGGGAGTGAGATATACAGTATATGTTTTCCTTAGGTTGGAGTATTCTGTAGTCTATTATTTTATGCACTTTGACTAGTTGTGGGCCAGTGTGCCAATCATCATATTCTGAAAATAGAAGCATTTCAGTTGAATGTTGAGATAATCATTAAAGTATGGAAGTCATCAACATTATTAGGAATCAATTTACTGCTATGTCCACATAGCAGAATAGGTTCTCCTTAAGGTTTGTTATCTGTCTATCCCTATGTTCTTAGCCCAATAATGATACCAGGTTTGTACTTCATTTTTTTTTTGTCTAGGTTTTAAAACACATCAGAAAGTGGATTGCTAGCTATATGGTCTCTGTGCCACTATTGCAGCAGTTAATTTACCTTGTCAGTGGCATTCTTTTCTTGAAATATTTGGACAGAGACATATCATAGACCCCTAAATTTTCCACTTGCTCTTTGCTACCCTCCATAATTTGTTTAACCTTCTGACTTTATTATTTAGCTCATTCTGTCTTCACTCATGTCTAGCTTGCTCTCTGCAACCTGCTGGTAAAAATGTCCTGGTAATAAAACTCTCTCTCTCTCTCTCTCTCTCTCTCTCTCTCTCTCTCTCTCTCTCTCTCTCTCTTTCTCTCTCTCTGTGCCTGCTCTTAAGTAGACTACTTTCCTGTCTGTTCTTTTGGGAGTTGACTATTTTCTTACTCATTCTGTCAAACCTTACTTTGACTTACCACTTTTTCCTCTTCTCAATTAGAAGTCACTTTCAAACATGGCTGCTTTATTCAACCAAGTAAAGTTATCTACAATTTTGGGGATTAAACATGTGTACTAATACCTTGTATGTATTCTAAAAAATGCAGCCATGTTGCTGGATTAAAATTCCTCTATATCCAAGAGTTAGTGTTTCAAATTTATTATGACCCATGAAAAGGTCAGATTTTTCAGAATTTTGAATGCCTATATGGGCATATTCTTTGTTAACCAACTTAAAGTCCTGAAAAAAAATTTATACTCTAAAATGATGCTTTTCCTCTTCCTTAACTTCTCCCAGATCCTCGTTTTCATGCACTTTCTTTCTCTCCCACTAAATCAAAATTAAAATAAAATTGATTAAATACACACACACACACACACACACACACACACACACACACACACACACATTGTACAAAACCCACAAAATCAGAAACCATAATATTCAAGGAAAACATAAAAAGGACAAAAATATTTTAAAGCTGTATCTTGTCTATAAAGAAGGTACAGTACAAAAAAGTATATACAAAGTAAAATAACCTCTCTACATACTTTAAGTTGTTCTAAAGAAAGCTGCTTTTACATTTTTCTGAATAGAAAGAACTATTCAGTAAGCATGTTGATAGTATCAGTGAATTTAAAGATGAGCAACATGTTATAAGTAAAAAATTTGAACTATAATGCATTTATTAAATACACTTCTTATTGTACTAAAACACACATATTATAGAAGTGTATCAATTGTTATAATTTCTCAACTTTTCACTATTTTTTGGCAAAATAGCTGTCAGTCTTTCTATAGTTTGATTCTGTAAATTCTTTGAAAAAAAAAATGACATGGATTCTCAACTTGTAAAGAGGTAGGACCATGACTGCCTGGAAAAAAATCTGTAAATCTTTTTAAAGTTTTGCTAATAACTGTCATAAAGGCAAGTTGGTCATGTTCTTTAGACTTTCATAGGCCTAAAAATTTGTTATTAACCTAGATGTCTTTAAATTTAAAAACAGCAATGCTTCTAAATATTCCTTATACTACATATGGAGCCCTATATCAAGGAATAATGGTTGTAAATGACTTGACACATGTTTGTACAAAATAATATTTTATGCCATATATCCTATACCTATTTTCATTTTTTCTTATATTCTTATATTGTCGATATATGGGTGTGTAGATAGATAAATTTAGGATACATCTGGAATTAGGAAAAACTAAATCTATAGTATGACCAAAATATTGAACACAATGTATCTAGAGTATATTGTTGGAGTTACCTTTTTATTTATCTATCTGTCTAGTATTTAAATACTAGATAAAAAAGAACTGAAAATGAATCTGGATAATAGAGTATTTTGCAACAGCACATTACTGGCATGCTGGACCCCATTCGTAAAGAGATTTACTGTGTTGCACTAAGTAGTTGTGTTCTCCTTGTCCCCGTAGTTGCAGCTTCACAAAGGTAAATTTGGCATGGCATGAAGGATACCAAAAAGAGACTGGAAATAGAGAAAAGCAAATAAAGAAGAGAATAAGTCAATGAAATGACTAAAGTGACAAATGATAATTTTTACAAAACAGTGCAGTTGAATTTATTGAGGAGGAAAGACATTGAGAAGAAGAAGCCTCTGGTTTCTTCTTACATTGTTTCTTCAATATTTCAGAGTATTTAAAAACTAGAAACTTTTATATCTAGTAGCTAATCAATATTTTTATAATAATCAAAAAACAGGAATCCAATGTTAAATGGTGTTAAGCATATTTTCTTCAATATAACTTCATTTTCTACATTTTAAAAAAGACATTTTTGACCAAATCTTATGAAACAGCAGCTTTGATATTACTTACTTTAGAAATTCCTGTTCTTTTTCTTTTCTTTTTCTTTTCCTATGTTGACTCTATTCAAACTGAAGTATTGGAACAAACTAGGAAATAGTTTAATTTGCTAGTAGATATAATTAACCTTAACATATTGAGGTAAAAGTTTCAAGTAGAAAACTATTTAACATGTACTTTAATTTTCCAAAGATTCTCATTATCTAGAAGATTTTTCAAATAAGTATGCTCTCATTTTGAAGAAAAAGCATTATAATCCATAAAGTATGTAGAAACTGAAGCATTGTCAAGCTGGGATTGGTACATGTAAAGAAACAAAGACTCAAGTTAGCTTGGAAATTATTGATTGCATTTACTTGGTCAATAATTAATAAATTTTATTAGTTTGGTAGGAACTAGATTCCTCATCAAGTCATAGAAACAAACTGAAATTGAAAGCTTTGTTAAATATTTTAACCAAATATTTCTTTTTTTATGTCAAAATATATTCCTTTTATTTTTTATTGGGTATTTTATTTATTTACATTTTCGATGTCATCCCTTTTCCCCATTTTCCCTTACTAGAAACCTCCTATCCCATCCCCCTTCCCTCTTTTTGCTTTTATACCATTTTAATTACATTCAAGTATCAGTTCTTGGTTGAAGAACTAGCACAGTAGATGAGAAATGTCAAGGAACAAGCAAGAAAATTAACACCAATAGTCAAAGAACAAACAAGACAATAAACAAAGTTCTGTGAACACTTCAGTGATCACTGTTTCTAAGGGTTTATCAGGATGAACAAAATACCTGAGCCAACTTCCCTGTCCTAGCGATCAAAGTCATTTTCATGCTTGATGCCTACTTCCATGTTCTGGTCTAAGATTTAGATTCCTGCCTGAAATTACTTTTTTGTTTTAGCCTAATATTTTGATTCCTGCCTAAAATTATATTTTGTTCTAGCCAAATGTCAGATTTCTGCCTGAAGCCTACTTCCTTGCCCTTGACCAATGTCATATTCTTGCCAAGTAGCCCATTTCATTGTCTTTGGCCAATGTCAGATTCTTGCCAAGCAGTCTCAAAAGCTCTCTGCCTCTCCCCCTTTTTTTTTAATTAACAAGACTGAGCCTGTCTTAGGTCATTCTATCAAAAATGCCTTCCTTGCTCATCGTGGAATATGCATTATAAAAAGCAGTGCACTTCTCTTCTGTCTTAGGTTGGTAAGTCTCTGTGCAGAATCTTACTTGTTCTTGGCTTGCCAGCTTGTTAATTTAATAACTCTGTCTGGGGGTCCATTTTCAGTTTCAAGCCATGTACTTTGGCTGCTACATGTTGATGTTATGAAAGACCAGCTTTAATACGATGGGCAGGAATAAAAGTATTTCCAGAACAAAAAATGGCTACCATGATCAAGCTGTATATGCCATTATTGTAGATTGACCAAAATACAAATAGTGATCTCAGGCCATGTGTGATTTTATCAGTAGTATCTGCTGCATCAATTCTCAGAAAAGCAGCATTCTTTAAATTCATGAGCTCACTATGCACTATCCAGGGAGGTGTTAGAATTATGCCAACTACACTGCAAGTGTTTTTAAACTTCTTCCTAATTATCGTGAATACCACTGTATATTTTAGATGTAATACAAATCCAATGGTATTTGGCATGATACTCGAGATGGCTCCTTACTCTTAAGTTCTGAACCTCCTTCCAATAATTTGAATAGTGCATCAATCCATTTTTTTCCAAATAACTATCTAAATCCTCAATATCTGCATAAAATAAAAATCATGTTCTTTTAAAATTTATTTTTATTGAATATTTTATTTACATTTCAGATGTCATTCCCTTTCCCCATTTACCCTCCCTAGAAAGCCCCTATCCCATCCCCCCTTCTTCTTTTTGCTTTTATACAATTTTTTAAGTGTTAATCAAAGGCTTTATAAGTTTGATAATGCTCAATAACAAGATGCCCATACAATCAGAAGTGTAACCCAATACCCAACCTAGATATATCAACTATCTTTGGCTGGTGGAGACATGTGAACATCTGCCTCCATACCCCCACCCCATCCCCTGTCTCTCTCTCTTTCTCATCACTTAGCTCTTCGTCTCCTTCTCCTTCTCCTTCTCCTTCTCCTTCTCCTTCTCCTTCTCCTTCTCCTTCTCCTTCTCCTTCTCCTTCTCCTCTCCTTATTCCTCCTCTCCCTTTCCTTACTCCTCACACCTTAGCTCCTGCTACATATCACCCTTCCTGTTTAAATAAAAATTTCTCTCAAAATACAATTAGAGCATAACTATACCAATTTGTGGCAGTAAGGTACAAGATAGACCCAATACCCAGTCCATCATTTTGTTGAATAACTATAACCTCTGTCATCTCTCCTAACTAAAAGACTTAGTTCTGAACCTGGCTTTTTTACCCCCTTGGCTTTAGAATGAATGTCAGCTGAAATCCATCCTCTCAAATCGTTTCTTTCAAAGTAAATAGCCAGGATTGACTATGAGACTATAAGTCTTCAACCCAGTCAGAAATCCAGAATGACTTAGATAACTGAAATTATGGGCAGCACAAAGCATAGCTTCTAAAAGTTAGCCAATTTACAGAGATCGCTGAACACCTAGACAGTCCCTATACTACAAAACGTTGGAGTATCTGATCTTTAACCTTCTGGCCCAGGATCATCTGACAGACATAGTGATGCAGAATTAGTAAGGGATGATTACCCTGTCTTGACAGATATAATCAGTTGACTATTCCGCAAGTATGCCCTTTTCTGGACAGTAGTTTGACTGTAGATGAAAAGAGGTAATTCTTGCCTAGTAGCTGTCTCACCACAACTGGAGTAACTACAAAGATGCTCAATTTATTCTTAGAATACAAGACAGGAAGCTGTCAGGAGCAGACTGGTCTCTATTCAAAATGAACATTAATACAGAAACATTTGTAATGTCAATTCTGTGAACTTCTGACATTTTGAAAACCAACTATTCATGTAAGGCAATCTGGACTGTTGTCTGTTAACTCCTCTCAGCTATTTCTAAATAAAATATAGAAAACACCCTAACAATAAACTCTGAGCTGTGAATTTGCTGTAGACCCTTAACTCACAGGCTAACCATATCAAATCAGTTAGAAATGTGAAAGAAGGATGGGGTCTAAGCCTTGTATTCCTAAATGTGTTATATAGGCACAATGCATATGAGAGGAACAATACTAATCTCACTTTTATATCAGTAAGAATCTCATACCAATGAAAACCTTAAATCTGAAATCAAAGTAAATTTTGTACCATTTAAGAAATTATAACTTCATCTTAATAACAATTATACATATTTCTATTAATAGGTTATGGCTATGCAATAAATCCTAGTTAATCTTTCCTGTTCCAACAAAACCACTACTTTTCCCTAGAAAGACAACCCAATATTAACCACCTCAGTCCCCAAGCCCAGGGAATAGGGGTGCCGACTCTTCATTAACTTCTTCAAGCTGATTATTGGCATTGAGATATTAAAAGAGGGTCAGGGGGAAGATTAAATTGATAAGCCTCTGGTGCTGTGTCTTCATTGCATCCAGCTGAAATTCCAGGACATCAGAGGTTCAAGCAGGTCTGCTCAGCTTGCTTGATGAGAAGATACACCAAGGCTGTGTATTCTGCAATATATTAACCTCAAAACAAATTTTAGTATCAAGATAATTTTTTGTTTGAATTCTGGAATCTAGTCTTCTGGAACCTGCCTCTGTCATGTCAAATCTATATAATTCTGGGAGTTTCCATGAGGGTGTGCTCTCACCATCCTCCCATTCCAGCCTCCCTGCTCTTGAATTCCTCAACACTAGGGAATCCAAACTTTCAAGTACCAAGGCCCTCCACTTCCACTGATGCCTAGCCCCTTATCCATCCCCTGTCTTCCAATTACTATGAGGATGTGCTCCCACCATCCTCCCATTCCTGCCTCCCTGCTCTGGAAATTCCCCAACACTAGGGAATCTAAACTTTCAGGCACCAAGTCCCTCCACTTCCACTGATGCCTGGCAAGACATCCCTTAACTACCTATACAGGTGGAGCCATGAGTCCCTCTCTTTTTATTCTTAGGCTGGAGATTTTACAATGGCTACTTCAGCTTGTTTCTTAGGACCATTTGCTTGAAAAATTGTTTTCCAGCCATTTACTCTAAATTAGAGGTTTTTTATTTTTGTCGTTACTGAGGTGGATTTCCTGTATGCAGCAAAATGCTGGGTCCTGTTTAACTATCCAGTCCATTAGCCTATGTCTTTTAATTGGGGAATTGAGTCCATTGATGTTAAGAGATATTAAGGAACAGAAATTATTGCTTCCTGTTATTTTTGTTATTAGAGGTGGAATTATCTTTGTGTGACTATCTTCTTTAGGATATGTTGGAAGAGGATTACTTTCTTGTTCTTTCTGGGGTGTAATTTCCCTCCTTGTATTGGAGCTTTCCTGCTATTGTCCTTTGTAATACTGGGTTTGTGGAAAGATACTGTGTAAATTTGATTTTGTCGTGGTATATCTTGGTTTCTCCATTTATGGTAATTGAGAGTTTTGATAGGTATAGTAGCCTGGGCTGGTATTTGTGATCTCTTAGGGTGTGTATGACATCTGTTCAGCATCTTCTAACTTTCATAGTATCTGGTGAGAAGTCTGGTGTAATTCTGATAGGTCTGCCTTTATGTGCTACTTGGCCTTTTTTTCCTTACCGCATTTAATATTCTTTCTTTGTTTTGTGCACTTGGTGTTTTGATTATTATGTGATGGGAGGTATTTTTTTACTGGTCTAGTCTATTTGGCGTTCTACAAGCTTCTTGTATGTTTATGGGCATCTCGTTCTTTAGATTTGGAAAGTTTCTTCTATAATTTTGTTGAAGATATTTATTGGCCCTTTAAGTTGGGAATCTTCACTCTCATCTATACCTGTTATCCTTAGGTTTCATCTTCTCATTGTGTCCTTGATTTCCTGGATGTTTTGTGTTAAAAATTTTTTTGCATTTTGCATTTTCTCTAACAGTTGTGTCAATATTTTCTATGGTATTTTCTGCACCTGATATTCTGTCTTCTATCTCTTGTATTCTGGTGGTGATGCTTGCGTCTCTGACTTCTGATTTCTTTCCTAGGTTTTCTATCTTGAGGTAGTCTCCCTTTTTGATTTCTTTATTGTTTCTACTTCCATTTTTATGTCCTGGATGGTTTTGTTCAATTCCTTCACCTGTTTGGTTGTGTTCTCTTGAAATTCTTTAAGGGATTTTTGTGTTTCCTCTTTAAGGCCTTCTACTTGTTTACCTCTGTTCTCCTCAAATTCTTTGAGAGTGTTATTTATGTCCTTCTTAAAGTCCTCTATCATCATCATTAGAAGTTATTTTAAATCTGAATCTTGCTTTCCTAGTGATATGGGGAATTTAGGACTTTCTTGTATCAGAGAACTAGATTCTAATGGTGCTAAGTACCCTGGATTGCTGATGCTTATGTTTTTGCACTTGCCTTTTGCCATCTGGATTTCGTTAGTACTACCTGCCCTGTCTCTGACTGGAGCCTGTCTTTCCTATTATTTTTGTTGTGTCAGAACTGTGTAGGGTGGGTGTTGCTACTGGGGTTAGAGCTGAGGCACAAGATCTGCTCAGTGCTCAGGTGCAGACAGGAAAGAACCGTGATCCTGGCCAGGAGTGACTTCCTGGGTCCTAGTGGGTCCCAGTTACTCCCTGTTTGGCGTAGGTATTGCTGTCTCTTTACCTAAGATACTGCCCTGGTTAGAGCTCCTGGAAGGCCCGTTTCCTCTGGATTCTGTGAGATTGAGGACAGATCTGCCACCTGGGTTCTGCTCAGTGCTCAGGCCCAGATCAGAAGGACAAAATATTTCCTAATGACTTAGTTTGAGACATTGGTCTGAGCACTTGGAATGCTGACTAATAACTTAGAGGAATGAATACTAGTCTGTGTTAAGAAAACATCATAATGGTATCTAGATATTTTGCTTTTTCCCTTATTCATTTTTAAATTAATTTATTTCATGTACAGGGGTATTTTGCTCACATGAATCTACCAAATGCATATATAGTGCCAGAAGAAACAATAAAAAAGCATCAAATCTTTTAGACTTTGAGTTACAGGTGATTTTGAAGCATAATACCTGGAGTCAAACCCAGGTAATCTATAAGAGGACCAATGCTCATAACTGCTGAGCCATCTCTTCAACGCCCATCTAATTTTCTTATTAACTAAAAGTACATGTTAGATGCTTTACTCAACATAGTTATTCCACCTGATAATTAATTCAATGAACTGAAAGGATTCATTTAGTGTCAGTACCATATTGGCAAGATATAGTAATGATGAAGGTAATGAAATGACAAGGAGAGTGTTTATACATTGGATTGGTATGAGTAGGATGTTCTAGGTTCAGAAAGGCTTAGTCATCAGTCCCTTGTTTTCACTGTTTCATTGAAAACAAAACAAAAAAGAAAATAAACAACAAAAAATAAAAAAACCAAAAACTAAATAAATAAAAAACAAAGCAATAATCCCCAAATTACACAATTAGAAGTATATGGCTAATATACACTTACAAGTGAATACATACCACATTTATCCTTTTAGGACTAGGTTATCTCACTCTGGATAACATTTCCGAGATCCATACATTTGCCTGCAACATTCATGAAGTCTTTGTTTATTTATAGCTGAAAGGTATTGCATTGTGTTGATATACCACATTTTCTTTATCCATTTTTCAGTTGATGGACATCTAGATTGCTTCCAGTTTCTGGCTATTACAAATAAAGCTGCTATGAATAGAGTAGAGGAAGTATCCTTTTGGAATGATGGAGCAACTTTTGGGTATATGCTCAGAAATGGTATAGCTGGGTCTTGAAGTAGAATTATTCCCAGTTTTCTGAGAAACCACAAAATTGATTTCTAAAGTGGTTATACAAGTTTGCACTCCCGTCAGCATTGAATAAGTGTTCCACTTGCTCCATGTTCTTGACAGCATGTGCTATCTCTTGTGTTGTTTTATCTTAGCCAATGGTATAAGATGGAATCTCATAGTTGTTTTAACTTGTATTTGCCTGATGACTAAGAACTTTGAACATTTCTTTTTTTTTCTTTTTTTTAATTAATCATTTTATTCATTTACATTTCAAATGATATCCTCTTCCTGGTTACCCCTCCATAAATCCTATCCCTTTCCCCCTTTCCTGTTTGTTTCTATGAGGGTGCTCCTCCACCCATTGACCCACTCATACCTCACACCTCTATCATACCCTTGTGCTGGGGCATCAAGCCTCCCTCCCCTCCCACTGTTGTCAGATAAGGCCGTCCTCTGCTAGACATGTATCTGGAGTCATGGATCTCTCCATGTATACTCTTTGGTTGGTGGTTTAGTCTCTTGAAGCTCTGGGTGGTCCAGTTAGTTGATATTGTTGTTCTTATGGGGATGCAATATCTTTCAGCTCCTTCAGTCCTTCCCCTAGCTTTTCCACTGGGGTCCCTGGGCTCAGCCTGATGGTTGGCTGTGAGTATCTGAAACTGTTTTGGTCAGGTGCTAGTAGAACTTCTCAGAGAACAGCTATATCAGGCCGTTGTAAGCAAATACTTCTTGGCATCAGCAATAGTGTAGGGGTTTGTTCTGAAATTGGGATGGATTCACTTATAAGTGCATATTAGCCATAAAATACTGAATGCCCATGCTACACTACTCAGACCCACGGAGGCTGGACCGGAAGAAGAGCACAAGCAAGGCAGTTTGAGCCTCACTTGGAAGGGAGAATGGAATGGTCATTGAAGGCAGATGGAGGGAGGGAACAGGATGGGAGAGAGGATTGTGAGGGGAGTGCGGGAGTTTGTGGTCAGGTGTTGGGAGGGGCAGGTGTCAATGCCAAATGGTCATTGTAATGAATGGAAATTTGCAACCAACAGGGTGAGGGGAGGTAGAGGGCATCATCAAGATGAGATGGAGACCTTGTATAGAAAAGGCTCCCCAGAATACATGGAGGTGTACATAGTTATGACTCACAGCATTAGGGATATGAAGCCTGGGGAGGCTTCCTCCTATGGCCAGTCAAGAACCCTGGAGGAGTGATAGGGACACCAACACAGCCACAAAAATTTTGACCCAAAACTTATCCTGTCTACAAGAAATGCAGGGATTAAGGATAGAGCAATGACTGAGGGAATGCCCAACCAATAACTGGCCCAACTTGTACCCATTCCATGGGCAAGCACCAATCTGTGACACTATTAATGATACTGTCTTATGCTTGCAAACAGGTGTCTAGCATGGCTGTCCTCTGAGTGGCTCTACCTACCATCTGACTCAGACAGATGCAGACACCCACAATCAAATAGTGGATAGAGCTTGGGGACTCTTATGGAAGAATAGGAGGAAGGACTGCAGCCCCTAAGGGCATAGGAACTCTACCGAAAGACCAAGAGAGTCAACTAACCTGGACCCTTGGGGCTCTCAGAGACTAAACCATCAACCAAATATATACAGGCTGGATCTAAGCCTTCGTCTTATATGTATTAGATGTGCACCTTGGTCTTCATGAGGGTCCAGAACAAATGGAGTGAGTACTGTCCCAAATGCTGTTGCCTGTATGTGGGATACATTCTTCTAGCTGGGCTGCCTTGTCTGGCCTTAGTGGGAGAAGAACTGCCAAGCCTTGTAGAAACTTGAAATGCCAGGATTGGAGGATATCCAGGTGGTCTGCCAACCCCACTCAGTGGAGAATGGGAGGAGGTATGTGGAAAGGATTGTGGGAGGGGGTGACCAAGAGGAGGGCAATGAGCAGGATGTAAAGTGAATAAGTAAAAAATAAATTAAAATAAATAAATAAATAAATAATAAATCACCAAACAGGGAAATGCATAAAATAAGGGGAAAATCAGAGAGTTCCAGCAGAAAAAAAATTCAAAGGAAAGAATAATACATAAAATGAAATGAGAATAAAATAACCCTATTAAAATGGGGTACAGAGATAACAGAATTCTCTACTGAGGAATCTTGAATGGCTGAGAAACACTTAAAAAAATATTCAACATTCTTAGTCATCAGGGAAATGCAAATCAAAACAACCCTGAGATTCCACATCATACCTGTCAGAAGAGCTAAGTTCAAAAAATCAAGATGAATGCAGATTTGGAGAAAGAGAAACACTCCTCCATTGCTGGTGGGATTATTAGCTTGTACAACCATTCTGGAAATCAGTCTGGCAGTTCTTCAGAAAATTAGAAATATTTCTACCTGAGGACCACTCCTGGGAATATACACCAAAAATGCTCCAACATATAACAAGAACACATGCTCCACTATGTTCATAGCAGCCTTATTTATAATAACCAGAAGCTGGAAACAACCCAGATGCCCTTCAACAGAGAAATGGATACAGGAAATATGGTACAACTACACAATGGAGTACTACTCAGCTATTAAAAACAATGACTTCATGAAATTAACAGGCAAATGGATAGAACCTGAAAATATCATTTTGAGTGCAATAACCCAATTACAAAAGAACACACATGGTATGTACTCACTGATAATGGATATTAGAGAAAAAAAAAAAAGCTCAGAATATCCATGATACAACTCACAGACCATATAAAACCCAAGAAGAAGGAAGACTAAAGTGTGGATGCCTCAATCCTACTCAGAAGGAAGAAGAAAAAAAATCACAGGAGGTAGGAATCTGGGAGAGAGAGAGGAGGGGGAGGGAAAAAACAGAGCAATATAAAGTGTGGGAGAAGACAGGGAATAAGTACAGAGAGTCAGAAATTTGAACGGAGGTGAGGTGTATAGTAGTGGGGGAAGGGGAACTGGGAATAGCCACTAGAAATTCCCAGATGCCAAGGATCCAATAGGTTCCCAAAACCCAATAGGGAGGACATTAGCTGAAATACCCAACGAAGGTGAGATCGAACCTGTAGAGGCCATATCCAGTGAAAAGGCACTACCCCAGGTTGAGGGATAGGAACACCCATCTACCTCAAAAGTAATAATCCAGAATTTTTCCTGTCAAAAAGGGATGCAAGGACAAAGAGTGGAACAGAGTCTGAAGGAAAGGCCATCCAGAAACTGCCCCACCTAGGGATCTGTCCCATCTGCAGACACCAAACCCAGACACTATTGCTGTTGCCAAGAAGCGAGCTTGCTGACAGGAGCTTGGTATAGCTGTGTCCTGAGAGGCTCTGCCAGAACCTGACCAATACAGTTATGGATGAACGCAGCCAAACATGGGACTGATCATGGGGACCCCAATGGAGAAGTTAGGGCAAGGACTGAAGGAGCTGAAGGGGTTTGCAACCACACTGGAAAAACAATAATGTCAACCAACCAGACCCCCCCCCAAAGCTTCCAGGTACTAAACCACCAACCAACGAATACACATGGGGGAACCTTGGCTCTAGCTGGATATGTAGCAGAAGATTGCCTTATCAGGCATCAATGGGAGGGGAGCGCCTTGGTCCTGTGGAGACTCAATGACCCAGTGTAGGGGAATTCTAGGGCTAGCGTGCTGAGGTGGGAGCGAGTGGGTGGAGGAGCACCCTCATAAAGGCAGGGGGAGTGGGACAGGATAGGAGGTTTGTGGAGGGGAAACTGGAAAGGAGGATAACATTTGAAATGTAAATAAATAAAATAACCAAGAAAAAAAAGGGGAAAATCATGAGATTTCTAATAGAGTGTGCCACAATAAATGTACCAGTATTCCTACATCAGTCTGACGGACATCCTAGCAAGTAAAGACAGCACTATAACAGTGTAAATAATGTACTAGGAATAGTAAAAGTTTTGATTTTTAACTTGAGCATAATGTAAGCTGCCAGGTATCATTAAAAGAACAAGTAACATCTTCACTTCCAACAGGATCATTATGCTATCTTAAAAAGACATTGATCATAAAAAGGATAGCAGATAAAAAACGTCTTAGCAAACATGAGGGTAAATCATGTGAATGCTTCAGACATAAAATGGTGAAAATTTGTTGGACTTAAGTATTAATATTAATATTTATATGCTTACACAGTATGAATGACAAAGTGAAAGTGCGATAAGATGAAGGAAGAATACATGGCAGCTGACTTGAGAAAAATAAAACATAGACTCATGGATCTCCACTATTAGTGTAAAACTACCACAGAAAGAGTAGATTTGGGTTGGAAGAATAGATACCTGGAGTCTGACTTAGTTTGTTCATGTTAGATTTCATATTGTATCAACATTCAAACAGGACATGTCAAATGAATAACTGGAGTTCAAATGATAGAAGTGTCAGCAAGAACAGAATACTAAAAACTGTAAGATTAAATTGAATTATTGAGAAAAATATTAACAAATTGGAGAAGCTTTGATTAACTGCATCTCAGAGAACTCAGTGTTTGTGGAGCTAAAGCATAGCGAGATGAGTAGACGCAAGCAATGAGACAGACACGCGCAGTGAATCAGAATGATCTCAATGGGGTGTCATGTCCTGGAAGGCATGTACCGATGCTATTGTAGAACAAGAGTAGTAGTTGTAATTGATATGTGTCAAATAATAATGAAGGATTGACCACTGGTTTAGTAATATGGAGAGAATAAGTGACATACTCAAGACTTGGTTGACTTGAGTTCTAGTTAGAATGAAGCTATAATATCTAGGTATCTCATAATAATTTCCTAATACATCCTAGGTATGCAGATGAATCTCTGGAATATGGGATAGATTTAATAAATATTTGCTAGAATATTATTTTAATTTAATAAATTAAATAGAATTGGGGAATAGACTGGAATTCATTATAGTCTGCCCTCTATTGTCTAAGCAAATATTTGATTAAAACAGCATACATAGAATGTACCTATAAGTGATAGATAATATAAGAAATAAATATGTTCTCAATAGTATGGCTTAGAATTTTAAAAATTAATGGTGCATAAACTTCTTGAATGAGTTTAAAAGATTATTAAGTATACATTAACTTATTAAATAATATACTTAATTAATTTAAAAGCTTCAAATTAATCAGTTAAGTTATGCTTGTACAGTAACTCATTTGTTTATAGGATTTAATGCCCACAAGGTTAAGAGGAAATATGTAATATAGAAGAACATCTTCTAGTTTATAAAAATTCCAGGAGAAAAGTTAAATTTTGTTAAGTTAGAAACAAATACATTAAAAGGTTTCTTCCATTTTCGAGAATTTCAAACACCATGTTTTGCCATGATCAACCCTATACTGCAAATCTTCCAAAATCTCCACACAGCCAATTTTTGCCCACCCAAGTTTGTGTCCTTTTTTATACTGGAGTGTGTTGTTGTTGTTGTTGTTGTTGTTGTTGTTGTTGTTGTTATTGTTGTTTGCAAGCAGTTGTTAACTACAGGGATAGAATTTGAAGACAATTTCTCTAATAATGTAGCCTTAGTTAAGTCAACCAAGTTCCAGTGGAATACCATGAATCCAAAAGTAGTTGGGTAGAAATTATCTTGTTTTGGGAAGGAAGCTGTATCAGTTGGCTATACATTTGTCTAATAATTACTGAATGCCTAATATGTGGTAAATATTCTTCAAGCCACTGAAGCCAGAAAATCTGTAGAAAGTGAATTATAGGATCTGACTTTCTTCTTGCTAAACAGACCTTTATTTTCTTAATGAAAAAATATATGCAGTACAAACTGTTAACCATCCTAAATTCTCTTGAGACAAGAATATAGACATATGATATAATCATGGATAATAAATAAAAGTAAAACTCATTTACATATACAAACTTCAATTTCTTCTTCATTTTTCTTTTCTTACTAGCCTGTCACCTGGGGATAACAAAGGCCTATAGGACAGTAAGCTAATGAGATAGGATTTGAACTGTAGCTGAATTCTGATGGAATTCAGTCTGTCACTTTAACTGAACTCTAGTATTTGCCTGGGATTCACTACCCCTTTAATTCTGGTATCATGACAGAATCCTTTACTTTTATCAGCAATCATTTATTAGATTGTAAGATTTAGGCCTACACTATATTTGGGGGTGTTATATCCAGTGTGGGAAACATGGGTAAATTTGTAATTACATTGTAAGGTTGTAAGAAGAGCCAAAGAAGATAGAAAAACATAGAAAACTGCAGAAGTGAATAATTATGTCATGTGGGCACTGGGAACCTTTAATTTAACTGCTGTTTAAAACTAGCACAGCATGAGTAGTCATTAACCCGAAGAAGACAGAAATGTACATTCTAGGCAGAGAAAAATAACATAACACAAAGGAACTGAGTTTCAAAACAGAATGCCTTGTTACTTTTTTTTTTTTTTTTTTGGTGTGTCTGGGATGAGAGATCTTTTGGCCTGTGTTATGATGGTTGGGCTTAGTTTGAAGACAGTGGGAAATCACTAGAAAATTGCAAGCAGGATCTGACATTATCAATTTGTGTTTCACATTGTGCTGGCAGCAATGTGCAGTCTGAAGCATAAGTGCCGTCTCCCTTTCCTCCACATCAACCAAAAGGATATTGAATAAAATCCAAATATGCGGAAACTAAGGGATAAATACTGTCATCAAGTATATGAAACATTTATGAGAAGGATGCTCAGCAGTTGTTCTGAGTGTCTGTGACAGACCAAACACAATCGCATAAAAGCAAGAGGGAGCTGAGCTGGACCTTTAGTGGCATATCTCAATTGAGGGCTGCCCTGGAAAGGGATATCACCAGAATGGACAGAGTGGGCAATTGAAAAAATTCCGTCCACTAGTCAATAGAAAAATAAAAACCAGTATCAATTCTAGAGAATTTTTAGATAGTAATTTTTCTGAGAGCCAGGGATACAATAAAATATATTTTCAACATACTCCTGCTTCCCTGAATTAGGATTCTTACAGAAGTGAAGAGTTCTCTGAGCTACCGTTCCAGCCAGCATGTTCACATCCTTTGATCATGAATGAAATGTCAATCATTTGCATTCATGGCCACCTGCTAATATTCCCATGTTACAATAAGTTCCACAAGAGGACTGGCTACAATTTGGGTTGTTGTATTTAATTTTTCTTTCTTCCTGCCTTCTTAAGATAGTGTCAAGCCAAGGAAACTCAGGCAAGCAGAGAAAGTACTATACAACCCAGACTTCTTGCAAGCTCAAAGTCTTTAATGTTTTTTGTTAACACTAACAAGCTCATTGAAGAATAACGAAATATGTTTTTAATTCTAATTTACTTTATCATGAAATCCTTGTTGCTACATTAAAGACACTGAATCTTTCTCAGTTTGCTGTGATGCTGGGACTCTTAGGCTTAAACAATCTTCCTGTCTCAGGCTTCCCCATAACAGGGAAAATGTTTCTTCTCCTTATTATTTACAAAGGTACTCAATTTGAATAAATGTAGATATATCCATATATGAAAATGTTTAATCACATTATAAGTTTATACATTCTTTGATAATGGAAGCGTAGGAACCTTTAGATGGAACCCGAAAGCTAACATGCTGGTTGGAGTAGCGTGTTGTACTTCTTCCATTTACTTGTGACATTGTGCTGTAGTTGAGTAACTCAGTAGATCAGAGGAAAATCTCCTTTAATTGTCTCTCTTCTAGTAGAAGATTTGAAACCCTGAGAGCTGATATCTTTTCTATTAATAAAAAAAAAACTGTGCTGTTACAGTTTTAAATAGTATATTTAAAAATATTAATTTTCTATTTGATTTTATATTATGAAACTTACATAATGGTTCCACTTATCATTATTTAGGAAATATTTTCAATAGTTTAAAAAGTTTTAGCACATACTGCAAGGCCTTTGACACGTGATCTCAATGCTCTCTGGGACTTGTGCCCCTGTCATTGTCGCTGCTGAAATTTTTTTCATCAAACAAAATACATCTGATTCTATAATGCACAATAGGAATGCTTTCTAGACAAGTTCACTTAAATGTGAATATTGATTTTATTTGAAGTGATGAGATGAGAGTTGTACCCAAGATTTATGAGTACATGGCTTGAGCAGAGACTGGAATATATTTATCTAAGTATCCCTAAGCCTAGGCCTGGGTGTGTCTAGCCTCTTTACAGTGTAAACATTAGCAAGTTCAGATCTTGATGGCTTCAGCTTCCAGTTTTAATCTTCTAACTAGGCCTAGAAAGTTTCAGCCTTTAATACTTATGGTTGGATAAGCTCACACTTTCTAGCTTTTTCTGAACTCTGGCTGGCTGGTTCAACTCAGATGTTTCTGGTTCAAACTCCTCTCCAAGTTGACTGATTTAAATTGGTCTCAGCTTCTGACTCAATTGCTCTGCATAGAAAGACTGCCACTGAATATCTCTGAAGAGAATTGAACTCTACTTCTCCCCTTCAGTGCTTACAAAAGAAAAAAAAAACACAGTAATTGTCCTGCTTCCAGTTCCCCTCCCACAGTTTCTTATCTCATTCCCCTCCCCACATCTCAGTGTCTCTAAGAGAATGCCTCCCCTCTGAGGCCTTAAGTTTCTCAATGGTTCAGCACATCTTCTCCCACTGAGGCCAGACCTGACAGTCCTCTACTATATGTGTCAGGGCCCTCAGACCACCTCATGTATGCTACCTGGTTGGTGATTCAGTGTCTGAAAAATCTCAGTGGTCTGGGTTAGTTGAGACTGCTGGTCTTCCTATGGAATCTTCCTCCTCTTCAGCTTCTTCCAGCTTTTTCCTAATTCAACCACAAGGGTCCCTGACCTCAGTTCAATGGTTGAGTTTAATTATCTGCCTCTGTCTTAGTCAGCTGCTTGTTGGGCCTCTCAGGGGATAGTCATCTAGATTCCTGTCTATAAGCACACCATAGCATCAGTTAGGCCTTGGGGCCACCCATTGAGCTGGATCCCAATGTGGGCCTGTCACAGGACCTCCTTTCCCTCAGTCTCTTTTTTGTTTCTGCAGTTCTTTTAGACAGGAACAAATCTGAGTCAGAATTTTTGACTATGGGATGGCAACCCTATCCCTCCACTTGATTCTGTCTTTCTACCAGAGGTGGGGTCTACAAGTTTCTTCTTCTCACTGTCGGACATTTCATCTAAAGTCTGTTCCTTTGAGTCCTGACAGTTTCTTAGCTCCTAGGTCTCTGGTACTTTCTAGAGGATCCACACACTTCTCAGATGATTCATTCATTCTCTTGGACCTCAGGGCTTCTCTCTTGTCTCCTCTCATACCTGATCATGCTCCAATATTTGTATCCCCCTCCCCTCACTTACCCAGGTCCCTTCCTCCCTCCGTGCCCCCTATGATTATTTTCTTCTCTCTCCCAGGTGGGATTAAAGCATCCTCACTTGGGCCCTTCTGCTTATTAACCTTGTTGAGTTGTGTGGATTGTATACTGGGTGTTCTGTACTTTTTTGGCTAATATCTACTTATTAGTGAGTATATACCATGAATGTCCTTTTGGGTATGAGTTACCTCACTCAGGATGATATTTTCTAGTTCCATCCATTTGCCTTCAAAACTCATAATTTCCTCATTCTAAATAACTGAGTAGTATTCCATTGTGTAAATGAACCATATTTACTGTATCCATTCTTCCACTGTGGGACATCTGGGTTGTATCCAGCTTCTGACTATTACAAATATTGCTGCTATCAACATAGTAGAGCATGTTCTCCTGTGGTATGTTGGGGCATCTTTTGGGTATATGCCCAAGCGTTGTATAGCTAGGTCTTCAGGTCGATTTTTTCAATTTTCTGAGGAACCTCCTGATTGATATCCAGAGTTGTACCAGTTTGCAATCCTACCAGCAATGAAGGAGTGACTTTTCTACACATTCTCGTCAACATGTGCTGTCATGAGATATTTTGATCTTAAGCATTTTGATTGGTGTAAGGTGGAATCTCAGGATCATTTAGTTTACATTTCCCTGAAGACTAAGGCTTTCGAACATTTCTTTAAGCACTTCATAGCCATTAGAGATTCCTTTGTTGTGAATTCTCTGTTTAGTGCTATACCCCATTTTTTATTGGATTGTTTGGGGACTTTTGGTTTGTTTGTTTATTTGTTTGTTTTTGTTGGGTTTTTTTTGGGGGGGAGGTTAGCTTTTCTAGTTCTTTATAAAATTGAGATATTAGCCCTCTATCAGATATGATGTTAGTCAATTTTTTTTCCAATCTATAGGTAGCTAATTTGTCCTATTGACTGTCTCTTGCTAAAAACAGAATCTTTTCTGTTTTATGAGGTCCCATTCATCAAATCTTTTTTTGTTGTTGTTGGGGTTTTTTTTGTTTGTTTTGTTTTGTTTTGTTTTGTTTTGTTTTTTGTTTGTTTTGTTTTTCAAGACAGGGTTTCTCTGTATAGTCCTGGCTGTCCTGGAACTCACTCTGTAGACCAGGCTGGCCTTGAACTCAGAAATCTGCCTGCCTCTGCCTCCCAAGTGCTGGGATTAAAGGCATGCGCCACCACTGCCCGGCCCATTTATCAATTCTTGATCTTAGAACCTGAGCCATTGGCCTTGTTTAGGAAATTTCCCTCATGCCAATGAGTAAAGGCTCTTTCTCACTATTTGATTCAGTCTATCTGGTTTTATGTTGAGATCATTGATCCACTTGGACTTGAGCTTTGTGCAAGGTAACAAATATGAATCTATTTTTACTTTTCTACATATAACCTGCCAGTTAGACCACCACCATTTATTTAAGATGCTTTCTTTTTTCCATTATATATTTTTGGCTGTTTTGTCAAAAATAACTGTCTGTAAGTGTGTGGGCTTAATTTTGGGTATTAAATTCTATTCCATTGATCAAACTGTTTTTTTCTGTACCAGTATCAAGCAAGCTTTATGATTATTGCTCTCTAGGACAGCTTGAGGTCGGGATAGTGATTCCCCAGAAGTTGCTTTATTGCTAAGTATTGTTTTGATTATCCTGGGTCTTTTGTTTTTCCATATGAAGTTGAGAATTGCTCTTTTAATGTCTTCATGTTAACTCCATGTTAATTGTGTTGGAATTTTGAGGGGGGGTGTATTTAAAAATAATTATTATCAGATACATAAAAATGAAAAAGTATAATTAGAAAGTCAAAGTTTGCTTGAGGAAATATACAAAAGAATCCTCCATCTTTTCGTTTATGATTAGTCTTGTGGAGTTGAGGTGGGCTCAGGATACACCTGACATGCTATAATTCAGTAATTGTGAGTGATTAGAACATATGTAACTGACATTTTAGCTTTGGTTTCAACTGCAACAATGCTATCATCTTGATTAGTTCTCAAGAAATTCCTTCCATTCACTTTACCAGTCCACGGATCTCAAACAAGATGTCAAACATTGATCAAACTCACTCCCCTGCCATGGATTTTCTAGTGGAATGTTAAAGGGTGAATCTAACCTGAATCTCTCCAACATGGCCCAGGAATTAGGCTAGGTGCCAGAGAGATATAGGATGAGATGTGAAAATGCCATCGCTTCCAGGAAGCTTCTTTTAAAGATAGGATGAGAGAAATTAAGTTGTTTTTAATAAAGTTGATTCTAAGTATGAGAAATGCAAAGAATAAATAACATATGGTAAAGACAGGGAGCCATGGCTTTAAAAGATGACTTCCTTACTTATACTGCTAAAGGTCAATTAGCAAGTACAGCCTAGCAATATCTTCAAATGGCCCAGTTAAAAGACCACAATTTTAGAGTTGAATTTTAGCAGTTCAATATGGTTTTCAAGTTATTTTCTACTTGACTTTTGCTCTATACAAGATATATAAGTTTCTTGTACAAAATACATAAGCAACGTGAAAATCTGCAGCATGCCACAAAATAATATTAACCCCTCCTGCTAGAAATCTGAGCTGATTTTTAGATAAGAAGGAGCACACATTTTTTTTTTAACATTGAGTTTCAGTTAGAATTCAGTAGGCTCATTAGTCTGACATTATGGCTTTCAGGGTCAGTTGATCCCTGTATGATCCAGGAGTTTTCTTTAAGAAAATGTGCTTCTGCTGTATAAACTTTACACGGAGGATGGATTAAGCAACAAGTGAGATTAATTCTGAACTGTAGATAAAATTAAAACTTCTCTTAGAAAGGGGAAATATGTAGTATAAGAAAGAAACTTAGAGAAAAACAAAATGGGGAGAGATGAATGTAGTAACAAAAGAGTAAATGAGAAAAGTGCTGCATATGAGCAAGGAGGCTTTGGGAAGGAGTACAGGCAGAAGATGCATTCCCTTTGTCTAGTGACATCAATGGACAGGTTCTTAATCTCGGACTTAGTTTCTCTACAAGTCATGGTACCATGATCCATGCAAAGTGTGGGTTAGAGATGAATTCTTTTATGACTAACAACTCAAGCTTGAGACTTTTACCATCAAAGCTGTACAAAAGAAGAAATTAAATTTAGAACAGATTTCATTCAGTACATAGTCATTCTACATTGTTAAGTGATTGACTCAAATGAATCATAAGCAGTGACTGTGTTGACCTCATGATTTACATACATTTAAAGACAGTATTAGTGCAAGGATTAAAAACTAGGAGTGATTGTTTTATCAAAACCTTATACATGTTTCTGTTCTTTCATAGGAATGAAAAACACAATAAAAAAGAAAGCAGTTTTATTTTTTAAGTTATTATTAATTCTTTGAAAATTTCTTGTGTTATAATTTGATTGTATCCATGCCTTCCCACAATTCCTCCTACATTTACATCCTCTTCCTTCCAACCCAACATTGTGTCTTTGTGTTTTATTTTAAGCCCATTTGTTCTCTGTGTCTACTCTTAGATGTTCAGCCAGCCACTGGGACATGGATGACCTATCAGTGCTGATGCCCTTACAGAACACTAATTATCTTTCCCAGAAGCTATCAGCTTTTATGTCCAACTTCCCTCTACATGCTGAGATTGTATCTGGCTTGATCTTGCATAGGTCTTGTACATGCTGTCACAACTGCTGTGAGTACATATGTTAAACTGCAAATACTATGTTTCTATAAAATATTGCTTTGTTCTTGTCATGTACCCACTTTGGCTCTGGCAACCCTTCTGCTCCCTTTTCCTCAATGATCCCAGACACTTGAGAAGGATACATGTGTGATTGTATGTATGGTGTGTGTGTGTGTGTATGTGTGTGTGTGTGTGTGTGTGTGATACAGATGCTCTATTTATGGCTGAGATTTCTGCAGTCTCATATTCTCTGCATGAAAACCAATTGTAGGTCTTTATGTTGATCAAAATTTACTACAAAACAAAATTCTATAATAAGGCTTGATAGATGCACAAATCTATATCAATTGCTCATTAAGGAATGGTTTAACACTACATCAATTTAGCATATTAATATTAAGTTCTCCATTAAGGCTTGTGTAGCCACAAGTCCATTGTCCTAGCAATGGTGTAATGTATGAATTCTACGTACTGAAGTAGGACTTAAATCCAACTGGAAAGTGGTTGGTGCCACTATTGCAATAGTGGACATACTTGGCCCCTTCAGATGATACAGCTGTTCACAAGTTCACAACTGGATAATGAGGACAACCATTGCTACTTTACTCTGGCAGTGAGCATAGCACTGTGAACTCACACCCACAGCAATGAAGTCTCCAAGTCAGTATCCACTCAATTTTGTCATTTTCTATGACTTATATATGCAGCATCTTTAAGAGTAAAGATCTTACTGTCGTTTTCTGGAGGGTATTCATGAGTATTGGCATTAGCAGCAGCTCCAAGCAGGGATTCATTCCTGGCTTTGACAGCGATATATAGAGCAAAGGTATAGAATATAGAATATAGAATATACAAAGATCTTTAAAACGAACCATTTATGAAAATATTCCAATTACAAACTGAGGAACATAATGTAACTACAGAAACAAAAAAAAATCTTGTTTTCTAATGCTTTCTGACAATTATCATCCATCTCTTTAGATCTCTTCTTACCAGACTATTAACATCACATAAACCCACAACAAATTCTTTCTTGAGGTGTTCTGACAATTATCATCCCTCTCTTTAGATCTGTTTTTACCAAATTATTCTTCATTACACTAACTTTTCCTTAAAGATGTATGCGTTGTGCCTATATTATTTAGAAATTTAGAGCTGATGGGTAAAAGATAAGCAAATTGGTTTCCACTTCTAGACCAAAACTTACTCCACTATGAAATGAGGATAATGTAAACACCCTCTTTAATGGATTAATAATAAGTAAAGTTATTTGTTACAGAATTAAACTTTGGTCACATAACTTTCAATATAGATTAGTCCCTGGGCATTTCTGGACTTCACAGATGACAATAGAATGGGAAGTCCATAATGGACTAATGAAAACATTTGCATTGAGCTGATTAATTATTTGCTTTTGTTATAAAAAAAGTTATATAATTTGTATACTACATTTATAAGATATGTCATATCACATAAGTAACAGTGCTGTTTCAAGCTACCAAGACTTTTGGTAATATTTTAAGAAAGACTGAGAAAACTACTCCAAAATGTATGCTTTTCTCTTGGTTCCTATTATCACTGTAGTTAGTTCAATCTTTAGATCTAGACAATGTGTTTGAAAATGAAGCCAGAACTGCTCCTTCAGACACTTGTTTTTAAAAGCCCCTTACTGTTTGCTTTACATGTGTGGACATTTCACTGGACAGTTTCCAGTTTGCCCAATGCCATAGCAGATTGGAAAGATACCTGTGTCTACTCTACTGATTTGAAATCTTCATAGTAAGCAATGAACACATGGTGTGTTACATGGTTAATAGTTGCAGTTTCAAGGTCACGGTTATAGCGATTTTAATCTTTACCTTTACTCTTTTCTTTTAGATTAATTTATTTTATAGTATGTATGTTTTGCTTGCATGTATATAGGTGCATCTTGTATATGCCTGGCACACGCAGTTGTCAAAAGAGGTCATTGGATTTATGGAATTGGCATTACAGATGGCTGTGGGATACCATGTGGATATTAGAAATTACATTTGGAAACTCTGCAAAATTAATAAATGTTCTAAGTCACTGAACTATCTATCAATTTCCCTAGGGTGGAGATTGTCTATGCAATACTAAATATACTTCCCTAAAGAATAATCTTGGTAACTCCTCTTTTAATGATGCTTTCAAAATTTAACTGACAGTTCTGAATATCCTCTTACAAACTGGCTGTTTCATGAGTTTTGAACACATGTATTCTTTATGGAACACTGGTGATCTTGAAGAACTGAAAATAATTCTTTCATTTTACATGCTCCCTTTCCACCGTTTTAATTGAGAATGTAGACAACTGCATTATGACATTCATTTATTAATTTATTATTTAGCAATATAGTCATCTGTTTCTTTGTGCTATGCTGCACATACTTTGCTTTGATTCACACCCTACTTGTTGCCATTACCCATCACCCATCACCCATCACCCTTCTTACCTGTCCCATTCCGCTAGTATTCCTCACTTCTGCTTTCAGTTCCTGTTTCCACTACATTTTCTTTTTGCCCTGGTCATTAGCACCCTTCTTAAGATTCTCTCTCTCTCTCTCTCTCTCTCTCTCTCTCTCTCTCTCTCTCTTTCTCTCTCTCTCCCTTCCTCTCCTGTCCTCCCTTTCTCTGCTCCCTCCCTCCCTCCCTCTCTCCCTCCCTCCCTCCCTTCCTCCCTACTTCTCTTTCTCCCTATTTACTTCCCTCCCTCCATCTCCCTCTCCCTCTCTTGTTCCCTCCCTTTACCCCTCTGTCCTGTATCTCTTTAAATCTAGATTCAAGTGAAAACAATATGTAGTTCTTGTCTTTCTGACTCTGGCTTATTTCACATAATGTAATGATTTACATTTCCAGGCACTTTTCTGAAATTATCATGATTTAATTATTCCAGCTAAATAAAATATTATCTGTACATGTGCCACAATTCTTTATCCATTCAGCAGTTAATGAGCATCTAAAATGTTTCTGTTTCTTACTTACCCTGAACCTTACAGCAGTAAACATGACTGTGTAAGTATCTCTGGGGTAGACCTTAAGGTCCTCTAACCACATACTCTCAGGTGGTAGCGCTGGATCACGTGATAGATTTACTTTTACTTTTCTGACACAACAATGTGATGTGCTGCACAGTGGCTGCACCACTGTCTTCTGACTAATGTTTTCCCAATATTTGTAAGCATTTGCTGCAGTTTGTTTTCTTCATGCTAGCCAATCTGAGTTGTGAAAGATGGAATCTTAAATTAGTTTTCATTTGCATCTCCATAAGCATGTTGCACACTTCAAAAATTTTATTATTGGTTATTTGAGTATCTTTTTTTTTTAGACCCAACTATTGAGTTCATTGGCCATTTCATTTTTCATTGTTTGGGAATTTTTACCTTTGATATTTATTTGTTCCTTTTATATATTTTAATGTTAACATCTATACTCTGATGTTTGTTTTTTTGATACTTCCTTCTTTGCCTGAGAAACTATGAGTGTTCAGAAGAACTGTTCAAAAATGTGTAATTTTCCTCAACATTAATTTGATATAATCAATGATATTATTTACTATATTGAAATTCATCCTTTTCCTGTTTTCAGCTTAGATATCTTCCTGGGTACCCTCAAAAATGTTATTCGTTAAACTTTAATTCTGCATTCTTTTAGTCTTAGCCATTTAAATTTTCAAACAAAAATTATTTACCTCTACATCATTGCCAACATGAAAAGTAGAAGTCACAACTCATATGTAACTTAGAAAATGTTAATGGGTTGGGTGGTGGTGGAGCACACCTTTATTCCCAGCACTTGGGAGGCAGAGGCAGGCAGATTTCTGAGTTCGAGGCCAGCCTGGTCTACAGAGTGAGTTCCAGGACAGCCAGGACTACACAGAGAAACCCTGTTTCGAAAAACAAAACAAAACAAAACAAAACAAAACAAAACAAAACAAAACAAAACAAAACAAAGCAAAGCAAAATAAAAAGAAAATGTTAATGGTAAGAAATTACAAATTAGCAGTGACTTTTCTCTATCATGTTGGGCAAGTACTAGGAGCTCAACACAGTAAATTTTAATGTTAATTTCAAAAGATTACTACCAAATATAAAACATCAAAAATGTGTAAAGCTTCATAATTAATTAGATAAATTGTAGTGAACCCCTGTATCTACATAGCACCATATCTCTCACGTAGATAGGGCAGTATTGCGTAATTAAGCTGGCTCTGTTCTGTGTTCCTATATCATTATATAAACTAATCAAAATAACTGTGTATTATCATTTATCTTCACAATATTATCAGTATTTTAATTATAGAGTTGTATTGTCTTCACTGCCAAATCCTTCATCATTGTCTATTATTTTAATTTTACCTATTACTGCTAATAATATTTAATATTGAGAATGTATTTTCCATTAAACACATAGACAGATGACTATCTAAAATGACTTTTTCTACCTTAAAATGAGTATAAAAGCAGCAATCAGACTTCATGTGTCCTAATTTATAGACCAATTTATATTTGTGACTATTTTCTTGAAAATTCTTTGTCAACTCTTTACATCTCACCTTTTGTTTTTAGTCTACCAACTAGTAAGTAACGAGAAATGAACATGCTTTCTTTAAATTGTTTCATTAGCTATGCAGAAAACTCAATAACATTTTCTTCAAAGAGTTTTTTTTTTTTTCACATGTGGTATTACTGTCAGGAGAATGCAATCACGTTTTGACTTTTTATGATCTTGTTCAATCCTTGTCTGAGGGATAAAATATCGAACTTGTAATGCTGCACATATGTTATGTAAATTATAGTAGCATTTTGTATTGCTTTGACCTTTACAGCACTCTATAATTTGATTGGCTGGCTAGTCAACTTCACAGTGTTTACAGTCTTGCCCTTACTTGGATGGACATGATAAGATATTCCAATTCAACCAATCAAAAACAGAATATAAAAAAGGTCAACATAGTTTAATGGTTTCTTAAGCTACAGTTGTCTTTCAACTAACTAAACAATGCTTTCTCACAAACACTAAGAAATCATTTCAAATAACTTATATCTGACTGTACTGACCAAACATAATGAATCGTTTGATTTAATTAGGTTTGCACCAACTTTCCTGTGTAAAAATCTGATTGTTGTAGGTAAAACGCTTAGATTTTACTAAAACTACATCATCACAGGCTGTGATTTACATTTCTTTTATTCTCTAGCACTCAAGACCATACTGTCACATAGTTATCTCTATTCTCTGTATGTTTTTAAATATATGGACATTATTTCCAAACTATTATGGAATTAGCTTCCCTTTTCCTTTGCTTCATGATACTAATTCTTCATTTCTTCTTGTTTTCCTTCATACTTATCTGATGCTTTAGATTTTCTTAGGCTCAATTCATTCTTCCTTGAGATTTGTATGGAGCCGGCATTGTCCCATTATTATCCCTAGACGAGCTCTTTCAAATGTGCATATCACTCTATTCTAAATTCCATAAAACACTTTTGAGTTTGGGGTTGTGTTCTAGAAGCAAGGACACTTCATTGTTTCAAAGAACAGACCAGCCGAGACTATCTTTACTCGTTCTTTTCCCAATCCTATAATCAATGAATGCTATGACCATAAAATTTAATTCAGAGCTCATTCTCAATATGTTGATCACTAGCATTGCTTACCACTTAAATATTAAAGTTAGGTATCACCTTTACAGTTTTATCCCTGTGACTAATTACCTTCAAATACTACTGATTTTTTTTTTTACTTGTGTCCCTGGATACTCATCTAGTACCTTACTTTTAGTTTCTGTCTAGCATTTAAAGCCATATTTTGAAAATTAAAAATCAACAATATTATTACATTTTTCATTATCATCTTTTTGACACTCCATGGATCTTACAATATAATCCAACATATCATGGCTTTAATTTTTTGCATAATTTAGAATAGGTGTCCCAGCATAAAATATAATTCATTATTCCTTTCATGTTTCAACTCTACTTTCTAATGCCCTCTATGACTGCAGTGCTAGTTGACCGTGGGCCTCATTCTGGATACAGTTATAGCCCTACAATTATGAACAGCATTTTTTGATACATTCACAAAAATATTCCTAATCTGAGGAAACTATTTATATAACCAATTATCCACAGATTTATTTGGAAGCGCCAGAGAAAGATCAGTAATCTAAATGAAGAGCAAGACCATTTCAGGCAGATATGAACAATACTACATTTAAGCTATATCCATGCTTTCTGAAAATTATTAGCCAATGAGTTTGCTTATCAAGCAAACAATAGAAGAAACAATAGAAGCATTGCACCAGTGCCTATAAGAGTGTTCTTGGTTCTAGACTATGAGTTGTGTTTTTATTGTTGTTGTTGTTTTATGCGTATGTGTGTGTGTTGTTTGTTTGTTTTGTATTTTCATTTTTAAGGCAATCTGTACTCAAAACACAAGTGACATATTTTTACTTTAATTTTTATGTTTTAAATTAGATGCATATGTAAGTCTGTTTGGGTATGTGCATACATAGACAAGGTACACTTAGAAGCCCTTAGAGGATGTCAGATCTCTCATAAGTATAGTTACTAGCAGAGATTTGAACTCCTGACTTTGGTGCTGAAAACGGAACTTTAGCTCTCTGGAAAAAAAAAGAAGCTCTCCTGTATATTGAGCTACCTCTTCCGCTCACACAAGCAGAATTTAGAGAAAATAAATGTACCTAAACCCTTTGTATTCTCCAGTCTTTATGAAGTAATGAATAATTTTAATTTCCACAGTAAATTATTTCTTCCACTCTTTCATTTTTGTATTTAATTGGTGATTAATATAGAATATACTTTCACACATGTGCACACCAGATCTCATTGAAAGACTGTGCCACATGCAGGAGCATATATGACAAACAGGAAGAAAAATTTCTAGCTGCATGAAACTGAAGAGTCATCAAATGAACAACTATAAGCAAATATTTTGAATGTCAAATATCATCAAGGAAGATATGATTGTGTTATGATGTGTTATGGTTGATCAAAAGAAGCTTCTTAGAAGAGGTGCTCTTTGAGGGTGAAATCTGACTGACTATATGAGTCAGCCAGAATCAATCTATCATGTGTGCCGGCAATTTTCAATTTTCTATAGAGAAACAAACTCTTGGTCGTGCTTTTGAAAGTCTTTTGTGAGAACTCTGTTTCTGATACTTACTTGTGTTGAGCTATCCTTGACACTCAGTTATCAGCTAAAGCACAGTCCTCGACATCTCCAGAGGAACAGCCTTAACAAAGACATGCTCATGTGTAGCTCTCCACCATTAATGGCTTCTTGCTGGGGTGCAGGCTGGGAGGACTCAGTGTTTTCTTTTGCTTTGTTTAGGGGATTGACTGGACACTGAGAGCTTGACCATGCTCCAGTAAGTATATAGGCATCAAAAATTAGACTTCCTTTTTTTGTTTTCTTATGTTTTGGAGGATGGGGGCTGGGTGGTCACAAGGGTGGATGAAATGAGTGTGATAAAGGTTTATGGTGTGAAATACACAAATAATCACTAAAAATATTATATTTTTTAAAAGTACACCTTTTCCAGATAATTTAGGAAACAAAGTTCTGACTAGTACAATTTTAGCTTTTCTAAAATTTTCATGTTTTCTGAAATATCTTATCTTTTTTTAAATTTATTGCCAATGTCTCAGGAAAACACAAATTGTCTGAGTGTATTATTATACTATCTTTTTTCTTATTACATTTGAACAGACTCTAGTATATAGAAAGATTTATTAATTATTAATGAATAAAATGTATTTATACCTGAGTTATTAATAGGCAACTTATAGCATACTTTATATTAAAAAGCTATATTAAAATAGCTTTTCAGTTATATAAGTATTATCTTCCACATGAACTTAAACACATTAACATAATAAGAATACATTATATAATTTTAAGTTTATCCCATTTTTCTAAGTCTATCCTAACCATAAATAAGTAGATTTAGATGTTAATGCATTAAATTCTATTCAAATTTTAATGTTTTTGTTTAAAGAAGTTAGAGTCCAACTCCTTTTCTGAAAGTGTTTGCCAATCTAATCTTTAATCAAACTGAGTCAGAGACATCCTGACACAGAAAGGCCTTTCTGGCCTCTGTGGGTATTATGGGTAAGAAAGACTGGGTATTCTTCATCTCCCTTCCCCCTGCCCCCACCTCCTATAAACCTAGTGTAACCTGTGGTTTTGATGCTTGAGGACAAAGCATAAAATTTTAGACACTAGGCACTACAAATTCAACAAAAATCATAGGTTATATGTATTTTAATAGGAAACCACAGAGTTTGAATCAAAAAACTCAATGCTAGCAAATATTAATGACTAACTAAAGATGTGTGCAATATACATGGCTATGATAGACTTTCACTATGCTTTTCTAAAGGCAGAATTTTAGTTCTCATAGGCTTCTGCAATTTTCACTTAAGTAAGTGACAGGAATTGAACATCTGGGGATTTCACATCAGAACCCCTAGCCAACTGCAACAATCAAACAAGTTTTATCAAGTCCAAAGATTCTTCTAAAACAACAACAAGAAGAAGAAATAGTTGTTTGCTTTCTCTGAAAGAAAAGAAAGGCCTGTCTTTTGAACTTTTGAATCATATTGCACATAACTAGTCATTTCCACCTGTGGGAGCATTTTGCTGCATGGAAGTGCAATGCTTAATTGCCTGGCTGAAATGCTGACAATTTCAACGCTACAGAGTTAGGTGTTACAAGCAAACTAAAGCCTCATGAAATGTTGAAAGATATCCTATAGTGTTGTAAGAAAACTTGAGGCCACAAATCCACATTCTCTGTTGTTGTCAGAGATGTAACAAGCACCTTGTAATTTATCAGTGCCTTATATGACCCTTGCCTTCTGACTTCCTGCCACAATATCTGGGTAATTTCCCATTTGCTCACTGTAGCAATTTTTCTACCTCTTACTGTTATATAGTTTCGTGTTTCTATGCAGTTTATTTAATAACAACAGAACACAGAATAATCAAAATTCGTACCAGCAAAGCTCTTGCTAAATGTATAGTGGTATCTTGAGTGTTGGGAACCTGTGTAAAATCATCTGAACACCTTTCATGCACTTCTAACAAGATGCCGGGCGATCAAAGGGCTTTCCAGTGTTGGGGTGTGATAAAAATAAAGTTGCAAAAGTAAGTGGGCTGTGGAAATTGAATAAAATAGAAAATCTCTCCATTTTCGAACATTTTATGTACTGTATGAATACACGTGCTAGAAAACCATGGAAACTTGTGCACATTAACGTCTTCTATTTCGAGCTATGTGGTAGTGAACATTTTCAATGGAGTACTTTTGTCATTACAGAAATATCGAGTCTCTTTCTGACTCCTTCAGTTTTATATAAATGTTTCTGTGAAGTATATTAGTTTGACATATCATCCGAACTAAATGTAAAGGCTTTGAATATACAAAATATATGGACTTTTTTCTTAACACAAGCAACCAATATATTCAGACAAAACAAATTAGTTATGCAAAAATTAAAATGAGAGGTGAGCTATAAATTGGTAGGGGGTTAATGAACTCAGAGTTAAGAAATTATTTACAAATACTTTTGTTCAAATTGTACAATGAAACTAGTTGTACATATTTAATCATTTAGCCATAAAAGGTGATAACCTCTTCTTTCAGTATACATATAGGCATCGGCCACTTGCTATATACCCATAGAAATCTATTCAGAAAACAAAAGTACATGATTTAGTTCTGGTGCACAGCTTCTAAACAGTATTTGTTTGGTCTTTATTTTAGTAGGTTATTGACTGAATAATTCTATAAAGTGAGAAGATTGGGAGAGAGCACAAACAATGCTATCAAGAGACCTAAACAGTAGTTTGCTTAGATTTTGAAGCCACTCCCTGAACACATGATAATTCTCTAATTCCATGGCTGAACAAGTAACCATTTTAATTAGACTCTGAGGCAAGCAACATTGTGTCCATGGTAACAAGTATAAAAAGAACTTTGAAAAAAAAGGGGGAAAAAAGAGGAGAAAAAAATGTGATAACTGAAAATGTGTTTAAATCATGATAAAAGGATTTAAGCAGATGTTATTTTTTTCAAAGTGTTATTTTAAAAAAGAATTTTAAAGGGCTCTTGATATGAGAAAAAAATCATTTTTGGATGTGTCTTTATGGAAGATTTCTCACTCCTAAATTTTGTAGCTCAGGATTGCCATGGGAGATTTTGTTGCCTGCTGAACAAAATGGGTACTAGAATGCAGACATGTGAGAGAAAGGGAGGCTAATGTACCAAAGGTAAAGGCATAAGTGACAATGACGGAAGATGTCTCTAGTTCCATTTAATAGATTGTATGAGCATTTTCGTTAAAGACTGTATTCAGAAAATAAAAATTAAATTCTTGGAATTTGGCCACTGAATTAGTGAAGACATCTGTGTACACTGCTCATGAGAAACAAAATAAAGAAACAGGCCTTCAGTGAATAGTGTACGTCCTTTCTATAGCTTTGGACACCAAAGTATTTATCCACTACTAATCAGAAATAGTGGAAACATTATAATTGTGTGTAACCTTATAATTGTGTATCACATTATGCACTCACACACATATATAAGATGAAGAAGAAGTTGTTCTCCAATTCAGGTTCTCAAAATTAACTCACCATAAATAAAGCCCAAAGTGAGAAGAGAATACTCCTTTAAGCTCAGTTGTTGGTTTTCTGCCAATAATTACCTTGTCCAGGAACAGTGAAGTGAGTCTACCACATTGAAACAGGCAGTCACTCTCTAAAGTGAAATATCCCTCAGAGCTGCAGGCGTGTTCCACTAAACTGAGTGTAGTATAAAGTTAACAGGAAATGCAGAGAGAGGAGCGAGGAAGGCTTTGCAGAAAGAAAATTGTTTGTGCTGGATTTTCCCTAAAGTTTACATACTTACTGATTGAAAACAAATTGAACATTAGGGAAACCCAGAGTGCCAACATAAAGAAAACAAATTAATAGCAACCTGAAGCTAGATATGGCGAAGTCAACCCTCGTCTGGCTTTTCCTCAATATTGAAGGACCCTAATATTACCTTACAAAGTTATCTTCAGTTCTTTGATTTTTGGCAAATAGGTTATGTCAAAAAATTCTAGCCAAGGGAGATGATTTCTGAGGAACTAGAGCAAATGTGTATGTGTGTGTGTACAGACTACAGACACACATACATACACACACACATACATATGTGTGTGTGTGTATATATATACATATATTATATATGTACATACATTATACATAATATATATAATGCACACACTCATACATACACACACACATATATATGTATATATATATACACATATATATATTTATATGAGATTCAGTGACTTCAAATTTGCCCTCACAACTGATATTTAAATTCATATGAGTCTAAGCTTCGTAAGTTCCCATTTATTATAGATGATAAGAAGTTAAACACTATAAAGTGATTATTAATCCATTTCCATTGGACAGAGAATTCATGTCTCACATAAAAGAATGTAGCAATTATAGTCATTTCTATTTCTACACACATGCACACACATGCACGCACACACACTATTACACATGTCTAAAGACACACCCAGATAAATTCCTACACAGATACAGAAGCAGGAGCTGTTCAATAGCCTGCATGAGTTTTGCCTTGTATCAGGATTATTTCTGCTACTTCATACAGTGTGAGAATTGAGGCTTACTTATATCCAAGACTTCATTTTGTACTACCTCTATTGGCTTAGAAATAAAATCAAAATCACATGTCTTTTTCATGCTTTGGAAACAGGATACTCTCAAAGTATAAGAATAGTAGTATGTAGCACTATACTATTAAACAAGATGTTGATCTTGCTCGGAAGTTTGCTAGTCAAGCCGGGCTTGGTGGTATGTGCCTTTAATTCTTGTACCTGGAAAACAGAAGGAAGGATTTCTGTGATTTCACAACCAGCCTAGTATACAATGGAATTTTTGGGACAGTTAAAACAAAGACTAAAACTCTTTTAAAAGGAATTTACCTTGCTTTGTGTCACACCTAACAAGTCATGGCAACATATTTCATCCTTGACTCAAAACCAAGGAATACAATGAATGAAGGAATGACTGAGTGAATAAATGAATGAAACATGGGTACAGTTTTGACAGAAAACAGGTAAACTGCTTTAATGTCACCATTTCAGAGAGATGTCAGAATGTGTCCATGTGTTTTAATGCCTCTCGAACCACCAACAAAACAAAAATTCTGAGTAGAAACAGGTCACTTTACAGATATATTTTGCTCTTTAGAAATACAAATATTCTTGCAATTTCTTTAACACTGGCTCAATACTCTGAAAAATCTCCCAATGTGGCTGAGATGCGGGAGTGCTTAGAGATAACCTAGAAAAAATATTTGTGGTGATACAAACAGACACCTTACAAAACCCTAGACCTTTAAAATGTAGTAGCTGAAGCTCAAGTTAAGGGATCATTATTAATTTTTTTGACATTCCCAAGGCAATCTCAGTAATCACTACTTAAATCTTTATCGGCCTTTTCCCTTCTCACTGTAAATGGATTAATTAGAGAGACATTATCCTAGCATAAAAAGAAGTGTACATTTGGAATCTCAGGATTTGAGCTGAAATCTCAGCTTCATTGCTTAATCTCTATTAAGGCCCTGGATAAAGTGTACTAGTGCCTTTGGCTATAATATTCTCATTTTATAATACAGGCATTTATATTATTTAAAATATTATTTCTTTTGTTAGAAGATCAAATGGATGTATCGACAGACTGCATGCTGTGTATTTGTTTAATCTTCCTTCTTAGAAGTACCGTTTCAAGCATTGTGCCATAATTCTTCACTGTTACGGAAGATGGTTTGACTCAAAAGTGGCAAGGCCAAGAAGATGGGGTCCTCAGTGGTCTCTGGCTCTTTTGATATTTAAAATTTTTTGATATTCTTCTGCTTCAGAAGAAGACTAAAGACATTTTCATCCAGAAGTGACTTCCTGAATCATCTTCATGACCAAGCCTATATTCACATTATCTGAAGGCTAGCAGCAGCTGCCTTAAGTAACAGTCACATCAGTCATGCAGAGCAGGCTCTCCTACACACACCTCCTTTGGGTGCACACTGCTTTCAGAAACAGAGTTTGAGCAGATCAGGAAAACAAACTACAAAACACCAAAAAATTAACTCACAGATACAACTCCAAGACCTTAGTTTCTTAGGTTTTAAGAAACAATTTTTTTGAGGAGGACATGGATGCATATGTTTATAATCCTGCTCAGGCAGGAGATAATACGTATTAAGAGTTTGTCTGGGCAACATAGTAAGATTTTGCATCATAAAAGTAATGAAACATCCAACAACCAAAGTAGTTTTAAAGCAAAATCTCACACTGAGACAACCTCAAAAGTGAAATGCTTTTTAAAATGATACTTGAATATTCAGGCAGTCTTTTTGTATTTGTTAATGTACTATAAATAATTAATTATTTTGATAACATTTTAATTTTCAAGATTGTAATTTAATTACATACTATCTTCTCTTTCAGTCCATTTCTTCAAAGTTTTTCTATATTTTCATGTAAGTGATCAAAGCATTCTTCTATTATATGAACATAAAATAGTATAAGCTGTTAAAACATTCATTTATTTTTGTTATAATTGTTTGTTTTTTATGAGTCTTTTGACCATTACTCAACCTAGAAATCAATATTTATACCACACTAATTGATTATCTTATGAAGGCTTACATAACAGAGCAATTTTAAGGATATTTTCCTAATATTTACATTTCTAATTTCAAAATTTCACTTTCATGGTAACATTGTAAGGCATATCCAGAACACTAAATGAAAAATTATAATTTTTTTGTAAAATATCAATTTAAATTAATTTATTGGTCTGAGAAATATGTAAACATATACATATATATATGTGCTTTTGTTATGTATATGTATACATATATATATGTATATATATATATATATATATATATATATATATATATATACATAACATATGTGTGTGTGTATGTTAGATATCATTCCAGAGAAATGATACCCAAGACTGTTACTTACATATGACACACACATGAACACATATGTGTTAAAACACATGTACACAAATTTTAAAAAATATATGCTTCTTGGATTGAAACTAAGCATTCATAAGACCATAATCACTTTGCTCAATATACTAATAACATGACTGGGTGGTGTTTATGAGATTTTCTTTTTTCTTGTACATTTCTGCTATGTTTATTATACCTACATACTGAAAATATATCTCAATCAACTGGCTGATGTTGATAAATTACCATTGTGAAATAGCTATTAAATATAGTATTAGAACATATAAAGCCATATCAGCTAGGTGCAACATGCATTATGTACAATTTGCAATATTTGACATTTTGTCAACAAATAATAGAGAAATTTTATGATCTCTAAATCCTGTTACATGGCACAAAACAATTTATAACCAATAAGTTTATTGGAATTTTCTAAATTTTCTCACAAAAGTAAAAAAAAAAAAAACTCACAGCTTATATAGAGCTACACAGGCAAATAGACTCTTTTTAATTCAAATAAATTTTATTCTTTTGTTTTGTTTTGTATAGTGCTATTAGGAATGAGCTGCAGTATCACCAGCTTCTTCCAATTTCAAAATTTAAATACAGTAACATCTTCTTATTGCTCATTAAAGTAGCGTGGGCACTACTTTTGGTGCCTTAAGAAAGACTTCTGAACATTAACTATGATGTGCTTTGTCATGTTTGAAATGTAGATCATGCAGGCATGAGAGAGTGTTAAGGCATACAAGAGGGTCTAAATCCATTTTACACATACAACTTCAAATTAGACCTTTTCTCTTTTCCTTTGTTTTCTTGTCTTTTTTCTTCTCTCTTCTTTTCTTGTCTTCTTTATCTTCCTTCCTTCTTTTCTTCTCTTCTTATTTCCTTTCATGTTTCTTTCTTTATTCCTTTTGACCCTAACTCAGACCCTCACACATATGATATATTATCAAGATGCAGATAAAAGTTCTTGCAACTGCACATAGATTCATTGTTTACTAGGACAACTTATATTACTTGTCAATAACGTGAAAGTCGGCCAGAAGAAAGAGGTAGTCAAAAGTATTTTGAAGTTGAGCAGCTAGGGCTAGGTCTCTTTATGCCTCCACCCATTTAAAGATTCTTTTCACTACTTACATTATTCCATGGTGTGGAATTGCCTAAATGTGGTATCTACTTCGGGAAGACAGATACCCACTGTGATACATGCTGTTTCTGTTGTCGTTTTCTGTGGTGGAGAGGAGAGGTTAGCAACCTCAATGCAATAAGCTTTGCTTGTCATCTCTTAGGTAAGGCAATGCATAGTTTTCATACTTGTGTTATACTGGCAATAAGTCTAGATTTGAAATTGTAGCATGATTAAGGTAAAATAGCTTAACAAACTAGTGTTGCCATTTCTAAAATGGAACCAAAGGAAATCAAAGTAACAATAAGAAAACTGTCTTAATTCCCACTAAATAAATCTAAGTATCCATTTGCGTACTTGATTGTGTACTTGCTCTGGACACACATTTATTCACAGTCCACCTGAAACTTGGAAGAGAACTGTTGAGCTATGACATACTTATAAATTGCCACCTCCACACAAGATAGTGAAGATGAAAATGAATTAAGCCTAGCTAATAATATTTTTGAATAATGTCAACAAGTACTTAAACATAACATATTCTTGTCTCAGAAAGAGTCTTGATCATCTAGTTGTCTTCGAATTATTTAAGAGATACTTTCCAGAAAGTGTGCCAAGATATATGGCTTCATGCCTAAATGACATTTTAAATTTCCAATTTAGCAAGCTGCAATCAGTCTTCTGTTTTAAGAAAAAAAAATATTTACTTGTTCTTTGTTTATCATACTTGAATTTCATATAAGTCACAATTTGAGTTGCTTTTTGGTTTTGTAATTGTTTCTCTATTTTAAAAAATTAAGATCTGAAAAATGTCAGTCTTTCTGTAGTTTTAATACACCACTGTGATGTTTTAAAATGGGAAATTATTATCTTATTGGTTTTCTGAACACGGAACAAAGGGCATGTGAAATTTCAAGTTAATGTTACTCTTTTAGGTTATTCCATTTAGAATCTTGTTATATTTCTTGCTCCTGTCAAACAGCTTGCATCTGAAGTTAAATGGAAGTCACATATGCAGCCTGTGTGATCCTGAGTACCCTTTCAAAGTTCCATGGGGCTCTGCCAAGTGAAATTTGTCCATCAGCCTATGGTTCATTAGAGACCTTAAATCAGTTGAATGGGAGGTGTTTTGCAGGAAAGTATTCAAACCTAAGTTTTGCTAGCATCCTGATGAATAGAACAGTCTAGGAAAAGGAACTTTCATCTAAGGCTCCGAGGCAGTTAGGCTGGTGATAGCTAAGGCCTATAAAGCTAATTGGGCAGACAAGAAGAAGGGCAGCTCTGTGGTCTGGACACAGAAAGGACATTCCTTTAGGTTATCGGCATACAGAAAATGAAGGAAGTGATCTATAAGTGAAATTTACTAAAGAAATACACTTTAGGAGCACTTTTCACAATGAAAAAAAAGTCACAATAAACTTTGTAACTGTAATATTTGCTTCTTGTTAAAATGAACCTAGTTTGTATATAATGATTGTATTCTTCCAGTTTTATTAGTATTAACTTATACTATGATATAAACATATGATATATATATATATATATAGATAGATAGATAGATAGATAGATAGATAGATAGATAGATATTCTTTAAGTTCCCCTTAGGTTACTAATAATTATTTAATAAACTTCAATTTTAATAGAATGTAAACTACAAACAGATAACTTCTCTTGTCTTCTTTGTCATATTTTTTTCAGGCAAGCATGCTATGAACCTCTTAGCACTGGACTTTCTCTACAGTTATTTCTGTGGAGTGAGAAGTCATATGAGACAAGTATATTGACAAAAGTCAGGTAACTAGTCATGTTATAGTCACAAAACTTTAACAAGAGCTTTGAAAGAAATGAATCTTACAAAATACAAGCATACCAAAAATAGTTTCATGTAGCTTTCCAAATAAGATGGATAAGATAGGAAAATGGTCTGCAAAGTTGCTCAATTCCCAGAGATTCTGATACTCAGTAAGTTAAAAAGCATTCTGAGTAATGAACACAAATGATAAGCTATCATTTTGAATGTGTCTTCACATGCTAAGTTGTTGAGTAAATCAAAGTTTGAGTGAAATAACTATATATGTTTTAAAAAAAATGAGACTTGCTGTCTCCATAGCAGAGAATCTCACCAATTGAAAAGACTATATTTTTGTAAATTAGTGAAATAATTATAAACTTGGAAAGTGAAGATGCCCTCTTGGTCTCTGTTATACAGACAAGTGACACATGCTAGTCACAGAAATCTCATGCAGGATGAGAATTAGGACAAAGCACCATGTGCAGGAGAGGATGAGATAGTAGGCACAGAACACCTTCCTGCTCATAAAGTAGACTTCACATGGGAGGGCCTACACAGATAACACCAATGTTTCATCTGCTTATGATAGTCCATAATTAGAAGGAATACAGACATCAGCATATCACATGTATGAGAAGAAATTGCAGTATTACACTGAGAACATTGTAAAGAAGTTTTCTTAGTGTTTACTTAAGACTTGTATATTAAATTTGCAATTAAACTTAGTGTTTTACTTATAGACTTGTAACTCTTATGTTATAAGAGTTAAAACTTTTTCTGAGACTGGTTCATGGGAAGTATGTGAAAATATGTTCCCAGAAAGCAATACTGTAGTTGATACTCCAGCAGATAGCTGATGGAACTAGCTGCTCCAACGTGTTTCAGGTGGTTCTTCACTTCACCTCCTTGTAGACAGTCACAGAGGTCCTAGGCCTCTTTGATATGGGTTAAGTTCATTAGAAATTAGAGTTTCTTATGTGGGTTTAGTTGACTTACTATAATATCTCAAAGCACTCAGCAAAACCCTTGGTTCACACGTGTCACTATGACAAGCATCACTTTCCTCTGCAGGAAAAGCATAGGAAGAGTTGGTCTGAGTGGTCTGACTTCTGATGGTACATTGGTAACTGCAGAGTTCTACCTCCATCCTGAAACTTCCTAGCAGCTGCCAGTTGGCACTCATCTTAACATGTGAGTGTATTACTAATGATATTCCACGGGCTCGGTAATCGTTGCTATGACCAATGAAAAGACACATACAACAGAACTATGAATAGTATGGAATAGTATAGTAGACTCTCTAGAACACACAAAGTTCTAGTTTTAATTTGTATAAGGGTGTGTGTGTGTGTGTGTGTGTGTGTGTGTGTGTGTGTGTGTGTGTATGAAAACAACATAGTTGGTTTTTTTCCCCTTTTCCTGAGTAGGTAATTAATTATCTAAAGGAAAGATTTAAAATGTTCAATTCCAAGAGAAAGGTACACTGTACAGTTAAATTAGAATAAACATTTATTATCTTATAATCTTATAAGATTTATATGTTATAATACTATAATGCTAAATATTTGTGTTCAGGTATTTTTGGTTCAACTTTCACCGTATCTGCATCTAATTTTGTCTGTGTGCCATTGATCCTAGGACTCTATATTCCTTATTGCAGGTCATGAAGGCTTGGGTGATTTTTTTTTTCATTTACCTGCTTTGACATCTTTCATTTTGTATAAATAAATAAAGTGTCTTATTGCCTGATAAAAGGTTAATGTGAAGTTGAGAGTGTTCTTTATTCTAAACAGACTTTGTGAAGACAAAAGCATTTGAGTTGCATAGCTGAATTCAGAGTTATTGTTGGGAGTCATTGTTCACCTTGCCATCCTTGGCATCAAAACGCGTAAATCTCAGAATTTCTCTGAGAATTCACACATCTAAGGGGGAGAAAAGCAAACTACACCGAGCAGTTCTTCCACTGTGAAAAATAGCAAAATTCCACACCTACAACAAATTGCAAATTTTCACATATTTGCTTGAGGCAAACATTTGCAATTTTCACAGCAAATAAGGCTTTTGGCTTCAATACACACTTTTTAATCTTCTTTACCCCCACCTAGGGAAAAAAGTCACTCTATTTTCAGAGAACCAGAAAAAAAACACAGAAAAGAATTTACCTGTAATATCATGCTTACTATACCTGTTTTAATTTTTGTAATAACTATTTGAAGGAAAGATATATTCAAAATGAATATACTCAATTCCATGCAGACATGATGACCATGAAACTAGTTTTACTGGGACCTGAGAAAATAACTCCATTTTGATCAGCAGGAATTTTCTTAAAATGTTTCCTATGCTGTGGGGTAATAGATTTTGTTATTGTTAGTGTTATTTTGTTTTGTTTTGTTGTTGTTTTGTTTGGTTTGGTTGGTTGTTTTTTATTTTTTCCCCAGTAACCAAATAATTGTGATCAGGATTCCATTCTCTCTCTCTCTCTCTCTCTCTCTCTCTCTCTCTCTCTCTCTCTCTCTCTCTCTCTGTCTTTGTCTCTCTCTCTCCCCCTTCTCTCTTTGTGTGTGCGTGTGTATAAAACTTTTTAAATTAATATTCTCATAGAACTCTTCTCTTGTCAGAACGGATGGAGTTTTGCAATCAGCTGTGAAGTATAGATAGCTACTTTTTTCTTCTCATATTTTTTGGCAATGCTAGTTTACACTGAGAACTCATAAAATGGAGACAGTGCAAAGTTCTGTCTATGTTATTCACCAAGTTCCCTTTTTTTCTAAGATATTTTGTGGAATGAGAATGAAAGCACAGCACTTTTTTCAATAAGAATATTGTTAGTTAGACATAGATCACCTATGAGTGTGTTTCCTAAGGTCATATCACTTATAGTATGTTATTACATGAAATCTAGTAAATAGTAACAATAAATGCTTCGAGAGCTGAGAACTTCCTTTATGACACAGCAAGTCAAGTCATTTAACCTGCTCTTGGCTCAGATTTCCACAACCATGCATTCGGTTTTATTCTAATATTTGCTTAGCTATCTTATTTCATTGAGGAGTATAAGTTCTCTGTCTTTGTCTCAGGCTCTCTCTTGCCCTTCCCTGCTCAAACTATCTCCCTTTTCTTTTTCCCTACCTCCCTCTCTCCCTCCTTCCCTCCCTCTCCCCTTCATTACTCCCTCTTTCACCCTCTCTCCTTTATCTCTCCCTCTTCCTTTCTCCTTATCCCCACTCACCTCTGTCTTTCTCTCCCTTTCTTGCTTTCTCTCTTTGTTTCTCTTGGTCTTTGTCTCCCTCTTTCCCTCTTCCTCCTTCTCTCTCCCCCCTTGTGTGTGTGTGTGTGTGTGTGTGTGTGTGTGTGTGTGTGTGTAGTAGGAAACACTAAATTGCATACCCATCTGCTTCCCTTTAGGTTCCTGGTTTCTGAGAAATGCCATCTGAGAGCACAGACCAAATAACATCCTGCTTTGATGTAAGGTATAGCTTCTCTTTGAAGGAAAAAAGCCAAGGTTTTAAGCCCAGGTGTAAACAATGAATAATCTGATCAATGTTTGTCTTCCATGTCTTTCTTCTACTTCTTTGCTACCATCACTTGAGCATTTTGCCAAGTTAGATCTCAACTGACTCCTGTTATGCTGTATCAGCTTACTGCCCCATCTACTCTCTTCTAAGATAAGCCAGAACTCAGCTCCATAGCATGTCTTTTTCAAAATCCTGCAACCCTCCTATTGGTATTTCATTTTCCCTTCTGTATTTCTACATCTATGACATCAGCTTACCCATAAATTTATAAATGACTGTTTGTCACATGTGTATTCAGTATTTGTTTAACATTGAGGCCACCACCAAGGTTTTAAGAGTAACTCCAATGTTTGTGTTTACACTGAGAGATTCTGTTTTGGTCCAATTATCCAGTGAACCTGAAGAGCAAAAACTGGCTCATTTTCACTCACCACTGATTTAAAATGGCAAGCAAGTATAATATTTTTGAATAAGTTACACTGATTCCCTGTATGAAAAAAAAGTATCTGGTGTGCTGGAAATTTCATTTGTAGAAGAAGTCAGAGCAGAAAGTTCCCAAAAGGCAGGAATTACTCACATAAATGTGGTTTTTATTTAAATTAATTTTATTTGTAACTAGTACACAAGACATAAAACTATGCATATTTACAGACTGCTATATGATGATTTCATGCATTTATACATTGTACAATGTTTAAATCAGGTTTAAGCCTTCTGTCGTATCACATTATTGAAGTTTCAAGGTGAAAGCAATCAAAATCTCTTCCCTTAGCATTTTGAAATCCACGGTAAAGTATTATCATATACTATATTATAGATACAACATATAGTTGCTCTGCTGTGACCTAGTGCACCAGCACCGCTTATTCTTCTCTAACTGTAACTTACAGACACTTGATAAACCTTTTCCAAGACTTTTCACCATACCCTTCCCCAGAGTTTTCTATATTCTCCTCCAATATTACTGTGTTTGATATTCTTGATGATAGCCATGTCCCTCTGGGAGGAGTGATCTCACTGTGTTTTTCATTTGCATTTTCCTTATGATTATTCATGGTGAATATTTTTTCATACACCTGTTTGCTTTTTTGCATGTTATCATTTGAGTAAATGTATCTTCAAAAGGTGTAATTTTCTGCCACACCAGTGAAAGCGCAGTAAATTTAGAGGGAAACCCCCACTGGTATGTTTGTGGAACTTCCTCTTTCTGTGAAAAGCAGTTTCTATGGCAGCTTCCTACTAAAATGTACTAAAATGTACTCAGATCTGAACAGTCAGGTTTTCTCCAAATAACTGTGAGCTTTTTCTCAAGCAACATTATTATATTGTATATTTTAAATGCTCGATAAGAATATCAAATATTTTCCTATGAGCTTTATTTTTCTATAATTTTTTAACCTCTATTGCGTTATACCCACATCTTTCAAATGATTACATAACCAGTGAATAGAAAACAGAAACAATTATCTCTCATTATAGAATGATTACAGGGCTATGTTTAATTGAAAGGATACATTTATGTAATGTCTTTAATTGTATAGGCCTGTGTCAACTTTATGTATGTCTACTGGTGTCTGTAAACCTTTACACTTTTCCTTAGAGGCAGGCATTGTGTGACAGGTATTTCTATCCTTGCTTACACACTTTCTCCCCAGGCTTCACTTCTGTGAGGCATATTGATTTTCATCAAACAAATATGTACCTCTTAACTGAGAGCCTGTCCTATAATGACGATGTCAGTAGTTGCCTCACTTACTGAGTATTTATTAAGTACCAACTTTGAACCAATTGCTTCAATGGAGTGTCTTCTTATTTGTTCTACATGGGAACCCAAATAGAAAGAGGACTTCAACTTTATAGGTGTTTCAAGTAATGACACTACTTCTTTTACAGGTTTAGTAAATTATGTCTTTTATTTAAAAGCTGTAAAATGTTGGAATTAAGATCGGAATGTATTGGGTGCCATTACAGATGGTTGTGTGCCACCATGTAGTTGCTGGGAATTGAACTCAAGACCTGTGGAAAAGTAGTCAGTGCTTTTAACCATTGTGCTCAGGGTAGAGAACACACATTTCAGCATTTCCACTTGCCTTTACTTTCTCAGTTACACCTTTATCTATTTTATTTACTTGAGACTTTCTAGGATATAGATCTTGCTACAATTCTAGTTAGCACCCATTGTTAAAAATGTACCTGGTTATTGCTCCACAGAGGACAAAGGGTAAAATGAACTTTCTTTATAAACTTTGATTAGACTGATCTATGACTCACATTTTAGATATCACAGGCTGACTTGTATGACACATTTTACCATCCTTCATTGTCTAGATTCTTACTGTATGTTATGTGGAGAAAATCCTTCTTACATGTCTTCATCTCAAACCTGAAGCATTATCCATCAACTTAACACAGTTGTCATGTTCGGGAATGTTCCTCATCACAAAATCTAAGAGAAATGTCACCCTTCCTAACATAATATGTCTAACATCTATCCATAATATTGCTTTGGTGCATATTATATCAAATTTTCCTTTTATGTATTACCATTCTACTAGAATCTACACCCTATTGGGAAAACATTGCTACTTTGTCACCTGCAATGACGTTGATTGTCACATGATATAAATCCTCTGTTTCTTCTTGAGCTCAACTGAAATTTTAGGTAGAGGAAAATACAGAGATCTATCCTAGGATGCTTAGACACCAGCATCTTCTTCATTAGTATTATATACTATGTCATAGCAAATGTAAGATGAGAGATGATTAAATTTCTAACAATTCTGAAAACAGCTGGCAGTTACACAGGAATCAACACTCCACTCCCTTCTGTTTGCCTCTTTCCCCATTATTTTATTTGATGGTTCCAATGTCAATGGGATGAAGGCCTTGTGTTCCCTAACTCAGAGAAAAGGAAATTTAAACGTGGATAACTTGAATGACCTCCCTGAGATCATTGTGCATGCTGGCAGCCAGAAAATTGTGAACAAACTACAAGATACAAAAAGTCTTTAAAAAGTTCTGATTACTCAATTTATTATAAGTAAAAATAAAAAGTTAACTTATTGAGTCACCTAAAGCTTCATCAATAATCCACCGTAACTGAAATATATGAGATGGGAACAAAATACCTTTCATCTTTGAGTTAGAGAAGAAAACTAGACTTTGTACTTAATGTTGATACCAGATTTTTTTTTAATCAAGAAATGAGTAACAAAAAGATATGGATGATCTATTCAATAACTTTATTCCTATTATTTAACTGATGGAAAATGTGTTAGGATTTAGCACCTGAGAGCCTTTAGGGCTCATCTGTGTGATTGTTAAACAGACCTTTCTAACTGTATATCTCCAAATCTGCGATACTTTCATGTTATGTACTACACTTTGTCTTTATGTACACAATATTTTCAATTAAAATTCACAGAAACTATATTACAATATACATACAAAGTTTTTCTACCAAATAAATTCTGCTATAAACAGCTGTTCGGATCTTCTCATGTAACTTTAGTCTAAGCAACAAATTGTGCTTTATGGCATGTAAGTGAGGTTGGGGGAATCTTCATCTTAGTATATTTATGTTTTAATAGTCAAATATTTAGAAAGAGTTATTAGTCTAGTCATACATGGGAAGGGTATGAAGCTGAGATAAAATTTTTGGAAATTATTTTGGTGAGTAGAATAAGGGAAGAAAATGAAATTGACACTGATCTTATATAAAAGTTGATATTAGAATAGGCTGTTTTGTTACATGACATAAATAAATATGTTCTAATGGTATAAAATAGACTAAATAATAAAATCTTGAACAAATATACAAGCATAATACAATCAAAGAAATAAGATGCTATTTAATCATATAATAATTTAAAAGAAGAACACAAAATAAACAACTTTGAGTATAAAGCTGATTTAGACAGACTAGCTGCTTTGAATCAGTTTTGAACAGTAGAGTACCATCCCATAGAAACAGTGCAGGTGTGGCTGCTGTGTCTCATGTGCATCGATTGGTGGCACAGAGGACAGATATGCTCAGTGTTCTAACCTTTGAACTCCTGAATGGTTAGTAGCCAAATGTTCTCTGAAAAAAGCAAGCTTGAGACCACAACTAGTCGGGCAACAAGTAGGCACCTATGGTCTCCCAGGATGAGTAGCAACCTAGAGACAAGAAGAACTCCAACTGGGACTAAGGGTCTCAGTGGAAGTGAACCTGAGACAGACAAGCCTGGCAGACAGCTTCTTGGACAGGCATGGCAAGTAGAGAGTTAAACATGACCACCAGACTGACACCATAGGGCCTAGAAAGGAAGGTAGTCTCAAATGACCACCAGTCTAGTGCCATACTGGCCTTGGGGACACACCATGCTGGAGATGAACATTACGCCATAGTACATGAGGGGATCATGGCATGCCTGAGATCACACTTGTGATGACTCTAGACATTCAGAGATCCCAAGTGCCTCTAATAGAAGCAAGGAAGTAGTGGAGAAATGGAAGAGAAAAAGAAACAGAAGGCTGTGGGCACAATGAAGAGAGGCAGAACTGGAAACTCGAAGGTAGTGAGGAACAGCCTATTACGAGTAGTTGGTGATTCCACCTGAGACCATGGTAGGATCCTGGCCTGTGATGCCACCATGGGTCAAGTCTGTGTCTGTGGAATTGGACAGTTAGGGAAGTTGGGATTATCTGAAAGAAGATTGATGAGAAATAACAGTGATTAGAATATATTGGTTAAAAACTATTTTCAATAAAATAAAATAAACAAAAGAAAACAGGGGTGATTTAGGGCAACCCTTCACTGAGATTCAGAAACAGAAATGTTATTTCACAGATGTACTGATCCTTGATTAAACAATCATACAGGATAACATCCCCTAATCCCAGAGCAAAGGCTAATATGTTCCCCCAAAACCCCCACATTTCTTATTTCATGGGAAATAACCTTCATTAGTCCAAACCAAAGTTCTTATTTTCAGTATATGGTAACTAAAATATGCAACACAGAGAAAAATAAAACTACATTATTTCAATAAAATAGACATGCCATTTTAGGATAAAGGAGTAGAATATTAATAAAACTTCTAAAATGAGATATGATTCCATCAAATAAAATGTTGGAATGCAATGATATGTATGTTAACAGGTAAGATTTTTAATTAAGATAATCGAATGCCCTGGACATCTGACCTAGGGCACTTATTTTATATGGACATGAACATTTGCTGTCTGCCCTCACCATGGTAAATACTCATTAAACAATACACCCATGTGGGATAAATTGTTTGAAGAAACAAATAAACAGATAAAAAAAGTTAGGTTGGAATGTATAACATTTTTCAATCAATATTTTTGGGACTATAAGTAAGAATATAATGAAAAATTCTATACTGGCATGTGAATATTGGATAGCAAAAATAAATTTTTATTTAAAGCTTACTTGATCATATTTTAAATATCATAAAATAATATCCTTCAAAAATTAGTTCTGATATCCTTCCTTAGTGTTAAGCCAGACAAATGCAGTTTTTTTTTTCTCTCTTTCAAAGAAATGCGTTCTTACAGGAGATGAAATCCATTAAGAAAACTACAGCAGATCAAATGTTCTGGAGTCAAATTCCAACTGACAAATCTTCAACACAATTCCTGCAACTAAGACTCAGGGATCAATGAAGAAATGGAAACAGAAGATTGAAAGAGTCAGAGCAACCAGAAATGTGTTGTGAGACTGTGTTTCTACAAGTAGAGGCTCTACTAGATTGTTCTGATTTCTGTATGTGACAGTGATATTGCATGCATCAACTCTCTACAGCTTTGGATACCTGCCGAAGGCCAAAACAGTCAAAATTCCAGCATAAATGAGGTCTATTAAGTCTCTACTCCTAGCTAAGAAGTGATTGGCAGGTGATAGCTACTGAGGGAAAAAAGAGTCACTCTTCCTTTTAGAAGACTATAGATAGATAGATAGATAGATAGATAGATAGATAGATAGATAGATGATAGATATGTACATACATAGATACATATATACATACATTCACACATACATACACACATACATACACACATACATACATACAGTCACTGTAAGTTACTTATGCACCATTGGATGGTCACAGATAGATATGCATGCTGGCTATGCTAATTGAACTCAGGAGGTTAATGATACCAGTTTTTAAAAGGAAATTCATAAATTGGAATGAGGTCAAGTGGAGAGCACTAGTATAAGTTAATGGGAGGTGGTGATAAATGAATATGATAATCAAGATAGATAAAGATAAATAAATATTTAAGAATAAAAGTAATATTTGCAGGGTCACTTTTCAAACTGCTTACAAACAGCTTTTTTTTTTTTTTTTCTTGTTTGAGTTTTTGAAGTTAATTTGGTAAAGCAGTTTGGAAAATACCAACATGAATATAAAATGTAATTTTCTTTCATTGTTAAAATGGTAGAAACAAATGACTTGAAGTCAGGAAAGGTGGCATTTTAATTGTTAATTTTTTAACTCAAGAGTATTTTATTCTAGGAAAGGTAGTTTTTTAAAAATTTTCTCTCTGCTTTAACTCTTCTCAATGAGCCATGGTAATTGCTAGCAAGACATTAAAGCAGAAGGGGTGGTTTTATTTGGAAAAAAAAACAGGAAGGATAATCTGATTAACTTCAAAAGGCTTTAATTGAATAGTAAGCAGGAAGAAATGTTTTATTTGCTAAACACATGGTTCAGTCCAAACTCTGCACTCCAATGCCACATGGTCTTGGGGGGGGGGATTTAATATCGCTAACCTCATGTTTCTTATATTCCAAGAGTGGAAAGTGATTTCAGTTATAAACCTTCAGAGTTTGTGGTAAAATCAAAGTATGAGGTACCTACTAGCTGGGTACCTATCTTGTGACAAGCTCTCAACACATTGCTAACAGTGGTCATTCTAACGTTTCCATCTTTGTAAGTGAGAAAAGGAGCCAAATTTCTGACCCACCTAAGAAGAAACTTGCCAGGATCTGAGTACAAATAATGTTGGAAAGTCTGATCATTACTGAGAAGGAAAAGGCTGGATGCACCACCCTCAGTTAACATCTCCAAAATTCTTTCTTGTCTAGTATGTTGATCAAACAAAAGTTTCTTTCTCACTGGACAGTGGAGAGGCAAAGAAACTTCTAATTCTATGAAAGTATACATTATGACAAATAAGCAGATGCATTCCTGGTTGCAGAGAGCACTTTTTTCCCTGCTGAAATCAAACTACCAAGGCAAAGAAAACAATACAACAGCATTAGAACAATACCAAGAAAACAGCCAATTTTTTATGACCTGTTATCTCATTGTTTACCTCGATACCACAGGTGAAGGTTGCGTGAAAACAGAAACAATCTCAACATTCTGCATAAGAAAAAGAAACGTGTGTCCTTCAACATAATTATAGGTCATATTGATTTTCAGATTGTAAAATGTTAATCTGTTGAACATTTTTAAAAACTGGATTCCTTTTTGAGAATTTCATATATGAGCACTGTATTTACATAATTTTTCCCTTTCTCTCCTTCCACCCACTTTTCCCAACCCCCCATACTTTTCAAATACATCGTATTATTTAATTACTGTTCATATATGTATGTATATATGCATACATGTATAAGTATATATGTATATACAAATACTGATAAAGTGTTTTGAGTTAAATAAGAAAAAGAAAAAGAAATGTAGAACTATAAGGTGGTTCAAAAAAACAATGACTGTAGTTTTAATCCACAGTAAAACTTAGATTTATGGAAGTTAAACTCCAGAAATGTTTGTATTTCACTCAAAAGGCTAATGTTAAAAATAAAAGTGGAAATGAGACAGAACAAATACAGGTGGGAGAAATGGAAAAGGTGGAGCCCGAAAGCCCAAAACGTGACCAAAAATAAATACCAATAACAGCAAAAATTACCTTTGAGAAACAAGTTTACTTGAATGGGAAAAAGATCCTTACTTGAGACTAAGACCAAGAAATGTGAGAAGACCATTAATTAAGTCTATTCTATTAAGGCTTTTTTTTTAATTTTAATAATGAAAACCTTCTGATAAGAACCAGGATAGTTATACCACATAATAATGATTAAGCAGCGTAAAAGGAGCTAAATATTCCAAGTAATTATCGAACCAGCTGGGTCAAAAATACAGATTTTTATTATCAAATATTGGAATCATTAGAGCCAAGAATGAGAAGAGGAAAAAAACAAGCTGCATTTCTCCTGTTACTGAAAACAATTTTTGATATTCTTTCATTCACCAGACACTCTGTACTGAAATAGATTTATGGTGATTGACGTATTTTGAATTTTAAACATTTCTAGAAGCTTCAAATTAAAGCTATGAGAAAACAAAGTTATTCTAAAGATAGAAGGAGACAAGAAATTATTTAAAAAATGGGGCTATGAAGAAGTTGACAGGTATTCACACTCAGGAGTAAAAGCTTTCCCCAAGCAATACTTCAGATCCCTTTAGAGACCTTTCGAGCAAGCAAGGTATCAGGCCAGGACCCAGCTTCCCAGTGGTGAATCTATTTTTGGCCTAGAACACCTCAATTGCATTTCTATACCTTTCTCTCACTGTAAGCATTCTTCAAGAATATGTATTCGCTTCCACTCTTGCACTTGCTTTTAGAATGTAGAGATAAAACCCTATTTTTGAAGTCACCACATACTTCCTTCACAGGACTTGGAGAAGGTGCTCCAGAATAGGGAAGTTGCACTCATGACCTCTCAAAAATATGGTTGACTAAACAAGAACTGAATAAGAACATCAGTTGACATGCTATTGTGGTTGGGGGAATATTCACAAGTTCCCACCTCTAGAGGAAGAGCTACTTGCAAACACTGACTGTTGAAAGACATCAGTTTTACCTAGGGACAACCCTCTGAGAGGTTATCCAATTCCAAATGGTCATCTCTGAACATATGAGCAATGCTAAGTAGACTTCCCGTGTAAATATCCCTACTGTTGCAAGAGTGGCATTTTATCTTGGAAATAAACAGCAGCTGTATAATTGGACTCAATAGAAATGAACTGATGACTGGACACACTGGCTCCTTGCTCTTTCATTTTCTGTGGGTTTTGTTTTTGTTTTTTGTTGTTGTTGACAATGTTTTGTTTTGTGAAGTGTTTTTGTTTTTATAGACAGTCTTAATGACTATCGTTTATATATAGCTCTGAATTTAAAATGGATTTAGGGAACACTGAAAGAATTGAAAAGGAATGTGGGATGGGAATAAGTGGTGTAAATAAGGTACTCTCAAAGATATTGGAAAGGCAAGGTTGGCTGTTTTTTTACTGAAATGGCTTAGTTCATAGCGTGCTTGCCTAGCATGCATGAGGCCCTTTATTTCAATCCCTTAAATAACATAAACCAAATGTCATGGTATATGCTTGTAATTTCAGCTCATAGAAGGTACAGGCAGGAAAGTTAGGGCCCAAAATCATTCATACTGAGTTCAATGGCAGCCTTGAATTTATTAAGATATTTTCTCAAAGAAGAAAAAGACTGATGGACAGACAAAAAGGAAGGAAGGAAGGAAGGAAGGAAGGAAGGAAGGAAGGAAGGGAAAAAAGAAGAAAGGAAGCAAGAAAGAGAAGGGAAAAAGTAAAACAGATCCATGTCAAAAAACCAAATAATTAAAAATAACCAAAACTTTGGTTATAGCTTTTAGTCTTATGCCCTTAGGCAAATAGTTTTCTCTGTTTTGTTCTTCAGATTTTAGCCGTGAACAACACCGGGGATTTCTAAGTTGCAGTTATATTTTTGTAATTCTGATTTGTCGTTACCTTAGTCATTACAATGAGTTTTCACACTTAATATTTTATAACTATAAATCAGTTTAAGTATTAATGAGCAAAATTCAGAAATATCTGCTATCTTTATAGAACAAAGTGTACAATTAAAATAAAACAGAAAATATATTGATGAATTTATTTGACTTTTGGGGGGGAAAGGGAGAGAACAGAAAAGGTCCCTTGATTGCGGAGACCTGGAAGCCTCAGCATGTGCCATCTGCTCGCTGGAGAACCATGAAACCACTGATGCAATTTAGTCCATGTCTGCAGGCTTGAAAGCTATATGAGCAGATGGTTCAGTTCTTGAGTTCTTGATTCCTGTTCAAAAGCCAGAGAATAAGGCAGGAGGAAGGGGAAAGTGTTAGTACAAACCCAGATTTTCAAGGCCACAGGTTCAGGTGCTCCAATGTGAGGAAGGACGGGCTGGTCTAACACAGGAAGAGACTTTGCCTACATTTTCCTTTCTGCTTTGCTTTTGTTTGGGCTCTCAGGGAATCAAAAGATTTCTGCCCATGTCAGTGCTATGATCAGATTCTCTGTACTTAGTTCACTGGTCTAAATTCTCCTCTCTTCTAGAAAAACAAAAACCTCAAATACCCTCTCAAATAATGTTTTTCAAAATATGAAAGTCATTGAGTCCAGTCATATTTAATTTGAAAGTCCAGTCCTGTCACTTTGACATCAGTATATCTCTTATACCATACTTATTCTCCAATTAAATGAAATAATAAGGGAAGGATAAGATGTAGTACAGAAACACATAACTAATTAATATATTTACTGGAGCAGCATCTGCCAAGACAAAATAAATGGCTGACCTGTTACCATGTTCACAAAATAGGTTTGTTAAAAGCGACTTTCTTGACTAAGAAAGACACATGTCATGTGATCATGCTTCCTTCTGGCCATACCAGTAGTAAGCCATAGATTTTTATATTCAAATAAGGAAGACACTCCTGTGAAAGTAAAGGGGTTGACTAAATGAGCAAGCACAGAATAACATCAGTAGCTGGACATCTGAAATTAGCAAGCCTGGGAAGAGTGATCAAGTATTTTTAGCAGAATACAAATTTCTGTCCATAATTGTTTTCACTGATATCATCTGTATCACTTGTATTTATTTCTACAAAAGAAACTTTTCTAAGAAAGATACTGCTTATCCTTTCTGTCAGATTCAATATTTCATCATTTCTCTGTACTTCTTATGCTTGTTTCTTGACCCTTTATTTTATAGCACATAATTCAGTACATATTCAACTGTATGAATTAATATCTTCTTCTGTTTTCAGTCCTTGTTAAATGATATGCATTTGATGAACTAGCAGTTCTATTGACAATATTAGCCAGATTCTAATTCTCAGAAGGGAAATTTATATCTATTTTTCGGTACTTTACACTTTTCATACTTTAGCAATTGTCTTAGAGTTATATGTAAGTAAGTAAACTTTATGTTTTTCAAATTATTTTAATAGGTTTGAATATAAATATTATTTTAAAAGTTTGTTTGAGTTAAAGAATCAACAAAATACTCCTAAATAATACTAGAGTATACAAACTTAGCAACTTTTCTTAACAGAATTCTCACTCAACTTCCAGGAAGTATAACTACATTTATACAAACAATCATGGTTGCATTCAGAGTTAATATCCATATGCATGTTTTTACATTAATGAATAAAAAGAATAATATGTATGTTTTACTTAATTTTTTCAAGTAATTTTCTTTAACACAACATATATTTTGGAAGGGAAAGAAAGGCATACTTGTGATTTATGAAGGGCTAAGATTCTTTACATTTTTTTTTATTCTTTACCACAGTCTAAAAGTGAATCATTATTAGATATAGGTAATGAAATGGTATTTCAGTATACAGCATATTATCTCTGCATTTCATACCATGCTGTGATTATTATATCTATCACCAATATACCCCATATCTCAAATATGTTTTGTATAATGATCCTGAAGAAGAACATACATTTTCAATTTGTTAAAAACATACAGGGAGTAAAAGCTCAATTTCCATGAAACCCAGAAGGACGAGAGATTGACAAAAACTGTTAAAGAGTAATAGACATAAAATAATTGTGCAAACTGTGATTGGATTCATTTTAAGAATTTGTATTTAGTGATACAGTTCAAGTTTATTTTACAAATAATAGAGCTTATTATTAGGGAAATAAACAACTTAATCAACTTTCTTCTGTTGTGTGTACCCTTTGTAACTCTGAAGATGAATGATATTTTATATCAACTTTGATGAAAAGAATGGCTACAAAAATTAGAATAAACTTTCATGGCAAGTTATTTTCATAACATCAATTCTGAACTACCTAGATATTTATAGAATTTCTTTAAAATATCAGTATTAGTATCCCTAGATTTCATGTTAGAATTAAAGTCATTGGGGTTCTTAAAATAGATCTACTACTCATCTGACTTTCCACTCATTTAAAATGATACAAACAAGCTCTACATCTGTTTCTCTTCAGTAATGACCATCTTTCATGACTTTCTTGTGACTAAAAAGGAAGCAATATTATTCTATGTGATTCCAACTGTGGTTCATAAAATATGATACAGTGTTTTTTAGCCCTATATGCTTGGTTTGCAGAAAGCTTGCCTTTGTTTAAGAAATCCTCTTTTATTCTGATAATGCCATTCTACAAAGTCTCAGCTAACACTTGCATCAATAGCAATCATTAATTGACAACTGCACTGGAGAGTTACCATCAGTGTTCAATCCACTGAACTGGTTCTTTAAAGATGTCACTTCACTATACATCAGACTACAGACTAGGCAGCATGCTAACCAGTGTATCCTAAATATATGATCCTAAACCAGAAAATTATACTTTGTGAGACCAAATTGTAGACCTTTCTTTGCAAATTAACTGATGTGTACTTAAAAAACAGTATAGGCCAATAAATAGGCCATAGATTAAATTATCAAATTGTCTATTTATTCCAATTGGCAGATCTTCCTGGAACATTTTGTTATTAATTTGAAAGAATATCAATTTTTAGATAACTCCTTTGATAAGCTGCATGTATCAGCTGCCTGCCTTCTTTCCCTTTGCTTCTATTTCTTCCTTCCATCGTTCATTCCTCCTTTCTCTTTTCTTTTTTATTTCAACCTCTTTTCCTCTGTGATTTCTCTGAGACAAAATCTATCACACATATCTAGTTAATAGAATTTAAATTATAATTCATTGATGAAATTATGCCAGTTGTTTTGTCACTTAAATTATGACTTGCAGGTATTAAATTGGTGTTAAGTTTAGCAACTGTATCTCTTCTTGAATTTAGCAGAATGTCCTTAAAAGGACAGAACTCTCATATACAGTTGAATCCTGAGTTATCAATGTAACTACAATGCACACATATCTGACATGTATTGATAGGTTGGCAATAATGTCACTTGTGTTCTGTTTTAGGCATTCAGAAGAAATGATACCAGCTTTTGGAAGCTTCATCCATGCAACCTAACTTTTATGATGCCCAACATACCATTTAGACTGCTAGAGAAGAAATGTCATCACCAATCTTATTCAAATGTGAACCTTGTAAATGAAAATAACGACAGGCTTGGCAAATTATGCTCATGAGTGTCATGTTATCATGAATGTTATACAGTGTAACTGATCAATATTTAATTGGATGTAAGGCTCTTATCTTAGAATAAAACTCATATCTGCTATTTTAAATCCAGTTAAGAAACCATGGATGGGAAACTTATAAGCCCTAGGTATGAAGTTACTAATATTAATCTAATATTAATTTGCTATATGGACATAGTTGATGTCTGTGTGTATACATATATATAATTTACATATATAACACATATACTTACATATTTATATATTTACTATACTTATTATTTATATTATATATTATTTATTTATAATATATGTTATATATAATTTATAATATATATTATTTACTATTTATACTTACATTATATATATTTACACATAAACTATGTTTATATGTATACACACACACACACATATATATATATATATATATATATATATATATATATATATACAGATTCATACAGTTCTCTGTCTTCAACTTAAAATAAGTCTTTGCACAGTATACAAAAGTAAATACATAGGCTTATAACTAATTCAAGTGTAGAAAATAAGTGTCTGATGAGTACAGTTAATTAGGATGGCTATGTTCTATACTTTCTTGCCAAAGGTTCAAGGTGGCTCTAGGAAGAGGAAAAGGAGAGATTCTAATAAACAGTCTTCAAGTTCTGGAACTAACCATTGCCTTCTGCATATCTCAGAACCATTGTACTCATGAGCAGCAGTAGTAATTGCACACATTAGTTGCCCAACAACATCAAGACAGTCAACATTCTGACATGGATGGAGGAGGAACTTTAGCCACTATCTCTAGTTGAGGAGTTATTGAGAATTGAACACTAGGATAGATTTCATTTTTTTAAGGGAGTGACCCCTGGTAGTTAGACAACCCTCCAGTGAAAGGTCCTACATACCTTTATATGATCAGCATTAATTGAACTCTGTGGGTTCTGAAGACACATTTTAAGGAGATAAATTCTGAGGGGGAGTGTACAATGCATGGGTTCCAGACAGAGTTGTAAAGAGAAATAAGGTATTAATATGACCAAAATACATTTTTGCTTGTATAAAGTTTTCAATGATTAAGTATGATATTTTAAAAATAGAATGATGGCTATAAATTGAAAGTTGCTAGAAATAATTCTATGGACATATTATTGGGAGAAGTCTAAAAAGGCTGATACATGGGTCTAGATGGAAGATCACTGTAATCTGACTTCAGGCTGCAGTAGAAATGAATAAGAGGCGTGAATGTGTTAGCTTCCTATAAGGAACATTGCCTATAGAGCCTGGGAAACAGGTAATCTGTAGATACAGAACAGAGGCTGTATATATCATCCAGGTTTATTTTGTGGGCTACTGAGATGTTGGTGACATGTGACATCTGACATCTGATGAGGTTCACATTCAAGTAGAGAGTTTGACTGCTTCAGGTTGAAGCATCTGGTAGATTTCAAATTGAAGATAGGACACTAATGTTCAGAGTCAACCTACAAGCACCCTTCATAACTCATCCTAAATGGGAGAGGAAAGAAGAAGGAGTCTGTTCCTAGTCAGCCTTGCCCTGATCTGACCTGCAGCAGATTTAAGCTCAGGAAATGTGAATAATGTGATGTTTATGTTTAATTCTTAGCTCACAGAGCCATTTAGAGGAAGAGGAATCTCAAGGAAACTTTAGGGAAATATCTGAACACAGAAAATCTTGGTTCTAAATTTTTTTCTTTTAGTGGTAATTCAAATCATAGAAAATCTCCTGTGTCTTTCACAGTCCTACAGAGAAATAGCATGATTAAAGGCACTCATAAAAAAAAAAAACCTTAGATTCAGAAAAGAAAAATCAATGGAAGTGTTGTAAAGTTAGACGGAAAGGGGCCCTTCCAGCATCAAATGGGTCATTTTCTGTAAAATATTGCCATTGTGCTCAGTAAGTCATTATTGAACTTTATTAATTAGAAAATATTTATAATGAATTTTATATGTAGCTTTACCATATTTTTCATATAATTTAAAAATGCAGAAATTATAGAAAGTATCACACTAAGTTTAAAAAAAATGCCATAATTAGCAAGTCTGGGGATCAGACTCAGATAATTAGGCATACGTTCTAATAGCCATTACCAGCTAAGCTATTTTTCCTAAAATTTTTTCTGAATATAAGCAAAATCACATTAGCAACTCTGAAATGATTATGTTTCTTTCTTCGTGCTGAAAGGCATGTGGAAACCTGGAAGCCACATCTCCTTCCATATATTTATTTAACGTGACATCAAAAGCTTTGTCAGTTATTACAAATTATGAAGTTCACAATTGATGATACATTTAAAGCCAATTCATTTGTCTCTTTGATGATGTAAATGCATTGGTGTTCACTAAGCTTGCCGTGATAGGACATTAGAGGTACTTTGGAGTCATTTCATCTTGCAGTAATATATCAGGGCAGCGGCCATTAATGCCTACAGGTCCATGTGTTACATCTGCTCATGATGTTTTCCAGGGGTTAATACTCATACAGAGTAGACGTATTTCTTAGGCAAGAAATAACACACCCACAGGAGCTGTGATGGGTCTTAAGAGATTAATATCTGTGAAGCTATTCTTTCATATTTACTTCTTTAGCTGCCTTTTTTATATGTATATTTTCACTACTATTGAGGCCACTGTGGCATATTCTAGTGGTAACACTTGTCTTTTACCTTCAAACTGCAGATTTTAGGACGTATTTACATTTTTTCTTATAAACAAACCTTATTTCTAGACTTGCCAGTACTTGCACATTGAGGTTGTTTCACTATTCTTGTTAAGCCATTCTTGATAGCAGTCTAGACACTATTCTACTGTCACATAGAAAAAATATGTCACCTCTTGCAAAAGATTTGACTATCTTGCAATAGTGATAGTGATGTTTAAAATGTTATTCCCTAGATCCAGTGCCTTGCAACATAGCTTACAAAGGCTTTCTCTTCAAGAAAAATTCACACTTGCAATTCATGTTTAGTCTGTTTTTCCTATCTTATCCTTAACAGCTGGGTTATATCTGCTTCCAGGGAAATGTGTTATGTATGTTTAATACCAATAGCTAAAAGGAATGCTGAAAACTGAAAATAGCCTAGCACTGAAATTTAAAACAATCTGCCAGAGAATTTTAAAACTGTTCACAAAATTGATGATCAGGACATTAATTATTAACAAAGATTAACATGGCTTAAGGTCCAGCCTACAGAAATACAGATAATCAGTTTTGTTAAATTACAAGTTGATTCCTTCTCTTATACACTTTTATCAAAGTACCTGTAGAACAGAACCGGTCAGTTTAAAGCAGATGGAATGGTTAGGTTGCCTGAAATCAGATTATGAAGGAAGTACCCCATTCTCCTCATGGCCTTGCCCCCTTCATCCTTTCAGTTTCTGGGTGTCAAATGTTCTGAAGTTTACAAACCAAGATGGAAATGAATGGATGTCAGAAATTTTAGCCCCTAAAGCCATACATTTTTTTGGTCAAATTGGAAAAACCATTGGCCAATGGAAGCATTACTCACAAATTATTTTCAAGCCAGATGTACTAATGTTCATCTTCTACCTATGAGGCAATGTCTCGGGACACTGAGTCACAGCAAACGGTTGAGCAATTACAGACCTGCAGATGTTACAAAGATTTCTTTCATCCAGCCTGAGATTTGTTTTCTTTCCAGTTTTGTTTTTTTTTTTCCAGTTTTCACTTGTGATTGATTTTTTTTTTTTTTTTTGAACAAGCATTTTCAAATTTTAACACAAACCCTTGGCTTTCAGTAGAGTAATTTTCACTCATTCAGAAGCATCATGGAGCATTTGGATGTGAAGTTAATACGAAGAAACATAGAGATCTGTACGAGTCTGTGTAACTAAAGATAGGATGCATAGCTATGCTGTAACCAATGACCTCACTGTTAGACAGAAGTGTTAATGTGAAAATGTTTTTATCACCTCACTTCAGTGTTGGCTATCAATGGTGAGTGAATGAGGTTTTCTGACTCATCTTTCTGAAAGAACTACGGAAGTGCCAGCCAAATAGTCTCTAAGGCCAACATAGAATACTCCATGCTGCAGCCCAACAGGATGTTAGCCATGAATTTGTTTACTTGTTTACATCAAATATTTTTGAAAATGTCATTGTATTTATTTATTATTTAGGCTTTTCAATGAAGATTTCTAGTTGCAATTTTGAACCATAAAATATGAATGGCTTTTGAAACCACAGGTTTTCTGTGTACAATTTCTGTTGTTTTTAAAGAAACATTTCATTTTATTTCTTAGAGGTTTATATTAATGTACAGAAGTCAAGTTATCATTTTGAAACCAATTAGTAAGCATAAAGGGATTATATTTTGCACTAATAATGCATTTATTGTATTGAGACTATTCTCGTCATAAAATAGCTTTCCTTTTGAATGGTAACCATTTTTTCAGCTCAAAGCATAGTATGCAGACAGCAGCAAAAGACAAATGAGCCTTTCAGGTCCTGAGGATTTGGTGGCATATGCCTGCTACCTTATGGAGAACTTCCATAATGCATGATGCTAATAAAAACACTAGTTTTAGTATACAGATAGAAAACACAAGATGTGAAAGGGAGAATTTTCAAACTAATTGAGAGATTATAAACCTAAGTCTTGGGCAACAAAGGTAATTTTTCCCCCTGGGGATAGGAGTGTCCTCTGACGCTACTAATCAAAAGTTCAATGTGTCAAGTAAATTAATCATTCCAACAGAAATGTTTTTACTTCTTTTGCGATATTATGGAAGGCAGAATTCATAATGCTTTGTGCCAGCAATACTGCTTATTTTATATAGCATCTAACACTCAGGTGACTGAGATATAATTACTGAGAAAAAAAAAAACCTGTGTGAAAACATTTTTTTTTCTGGAGCAACCTGAAGAATATGAGAGACAAATTATATTTTATCTAATTAAAACGCACACACACACACACACACACACACACACACACACACACATAAAACTTCAAATGGCTTCCAAATTGGGACACGGCATCATTAAGCATTTGAGATTTGTCCAGTTAAAACTATTGACTCACGCTTTCATTGCTTCCCCCTCAAATTACTCCAGTGCCACAGCTGATCTGACTACATTTTCCATTTCTTATAAATAGCCACAAGAAAAGTATTAATTATCCTTGTACGATTTAATGCACCCACTGCCTTAACCTTTCAGGTTTCCTTAAACGCCAGCATAACAAGGCATATCCATGGCAGCAAATGTGATTTATGACAGGAATCTTTAATTTCTGTTTTTAAATATGTTACCCACCGATCTGCATACATTTAAATTCGCCTGCAACACTTTGCTCTGTCTTGAGGCTGTTGTTTAATATTCAAGGATGATTTTTGTCCACATACATTTTGGTCTGTGTCACCTCAGATTAAATTATTACTGTTTGCAGCCTTTTCGGAGCAGGCCTCAGGCCCTTATTTACAAGAATCAATGAAACAGTAATGAAAATCCATTTTTCATACTATCAGCCCTGGCCTGCTTTTATTTAGTTAGCTGTGTCTAAGCAAGCAATTCATTTTGTGCAAATGTCATGTAGGGAAAAAAAGATGAGCTGTGAAAGGGTTAATCATGAAATAAGACCTAAGCGTTCCCTCATAGTAAAAAACATCCGTAATGTTAAAATTTTTAAAAAAGCCTTTCTTAATATATGCAAAGTAATGTATATTGACACATAAGCAAGGCTTTTCATGATGAATATTGAAATATATATGCAAAGCACAGGAAATGTGTAGCATGTTATAGATCTTTCAGTGTACATTTAGAGGAAATGAACCATTTATATTCCACAATTTAGTGAATACCTACTGTTTATTGGTACAGAGCACATAGGAGTATATTTGTCTTAGTAATTTATTTAGGTAAATATATTTATTCTTCTAGGGTTTCTTGTGCTTTCCTTGGTTCTATAGTACTAGACATAAATATTTAACAATGCATTGTCTCAAATGTTATTCATGTAATTTATCAGAGAAAACAGTAGAGTTGTAATAACTTTTAAGCCTGGACCTTCTCCTAAACCTGAGATTGATTTAGAATGCAGAAAACTGAACTGGATTTTCTCTGTGCTGCTGAGAATTATTTACTGGTTCTAACCAAGATAAGGTGAAGTAGTCCTACCATTGAGAGAACTCTATCCATTCACCTCTTTTTGGATCAACTTTTTAAAGCTATTACCTTAGTGATGAAAGAAAAAAGGATTAGTGTAAGAAGAAAACATCTAATTATTATGAATACATTTCCCTACATTTGCTGACCTACCCATTTTCCTTTATACATATATGTATACATAGAAATATACATATATATTACCCCTATTGAGCATTTCTCTTGGGAATATCTTCTAAATTTTAATGCACTTCACTATAAGAATGTCTGTTCAAATTATAGCTGTGCTCTTATGAAAGTGACTTGTCCACTCTTTAATCTCACAAAAGAGACAACCGAATGAGAACATTTGGAGTTGCTGTTCGTTAAAGCCTTCTTGGGAGTATATGTTAAAGTTGAAGAAACAGGGTTTTGCCATCAGTAAACATATTTCTATTATATTTTAGATTTGACATTTCATTTGCAATGCATGGTTCTTGAATTTTCAATGTTTGTGATATGTGTCAATCTAAAACCTAATAAACTGGTTGTTTTCATTTTCTTTCTCAGCTTAGGGAATTTTCTGTAGAGCCACAGCAGAAATTCCTGATGTCACACTAGAACAGCTCCACAATGCCATTGCACTGGCAACCTCCAATGCTTGTAAGAAGGCAAGGACAAATGCCTTATTCTTAAAGTGTGCATAAGCCTGAGATCTCATCAACCTGAGTAGGTAAAGTCCTGGTGTTCTGCTTCTAACACAACATGCACAGAGACCAGACACACAATTACTAAAGCCCAGTAGATTGACATTTTTAAAGTCAGTGTAGAGCAGAGCCAACTGAATTATAAAACAGTTATTCTTAGAAATTAATCATTAAGATCTTTTATTATTGAACGAATGTCCTTCGCTTGTCTGATAAGGAAGAAAATGAATTGACTAGGTAGGAAATGAGTTGCTCCCCCGTTTCCCCATATCTTTTGATAAAATTAGCCTAACCTTGGCTTGCCACCACCTATTGGCATCTATAAAAGTCATCAAGGGCTGAAAAGACTTTCAAAAACACACAAAAAATTCAAAGAAACTGTGCTTTCAATAACTGCTTTTCTATTTCTTGAAATATTTGTCAACATTAAAAAGCTTTATTTTTAATTTAAAAGCCATTTCTCTATTCTTTTACAAGTGATATTAATTGAGCAATCAACATTGTTTTTTAGCCACTACCAAAGCATGGCCTGCATAACTAAATACATATGATTTCTATTATGACATCAACTCTCTCACCCCCACTTTTGGGGTACTCATGTTACTGTGTTATAAATTTCAACGTTTTCCAGCAGGGAGAGAGGCTATTAAGTAAATTCTAATCCTCTGTTTCAAGCTTATCATCAAATCAATCTGTCTTTCATGTTTCTGCTCAGAGTACATGATGAGGTATTATCCTATTCATTTGTTTTATGCTACAGCTAGAATGTTTCTCAAAAACTTGTACAGAGACCAATGTGATATATGTAAGGTTGTAAGAGTGATATCTGCTAATGACTTTTAATTCCTCTGTTTTATTTTCTAAGTTGTGTGTGATGGGAAGACACTAAAAAGTATATTCAAAATAAATGGTACTTTTTTAAAGGAACCAATAAAATTAATTAAGTTCTTGTCAAGAGAAGAGGATCAAGAGACTCATAGCCTGACAATTAAGTGGCGTGTTGCTGCTGCTGGTGGTGGGTATTGTTTGTTTGTTGGATTTTTCATGGTTTTAATAGAATAGGATATATCTGAGTTAAGAGACATTAAAACATCTTTTAACCCTGGTTTAGAAGAAATGCTATCAACTAGATAAAAATTCTGCTTCTTCGGTAAGAATTAATTTAGACAGTTTCAGGAACTTATAAGAAATCTAATGGTAAAAATCAAATAGACTAAGTTAAGCTCACACTACTAAGGGTAGATTCAGTGAGACCATCTGTGGTAGGAGTTGGCATGAGCCTTAGCGACAGAAGATACCCATGGCCACCTTCTCATTATGGGGGAAGTTATTGAGTACCCTTCTTTTTAAGAAACTGAGAGAGACATACACACAGAAACACAGACACAGACATACAGACATACAGACATACACATATACAGACGTACACACATATTCACAATTTTTACATGAATTTCTTGAACAAATATCAAGTAACATTCATAAAAATGTGATCAGTTTATAAGTTGGTGCATATCAAATGATAATCTGAAAATCAGTTTTCTTTTGCAAACAATATATTTTGGAAACGTACTTTAGTTCCTAGTTTAACCAGAGCATAAACTATAGTGTTTAATGAATGTTCATTATAGTTGTACAATTCTGGGGCGCAGGCCATTGATGTTTCAGAAAAGTGAAAAAAAAAGATGATTTTGATAACTACTTCCTGTTTCTGTCTTTCACTGTGTGTGTCTGTGTCTGTGTCTGTGTCTGTATCTCTCTGTGTCTTTGTCTGTGTACAATATATATTCAATTCTGAGCTACAGATAATAAAAATGGGCTGAAAATGTCTTCTAAGATAAAATTAAAAATTGTTTAACACATATAAAAGTTATTTGGTTGCTATACATATATATATATATATATATATATATATATACACATATATATATATACACACACACATACACACACATATACACACACACACATATATATATACACACACATATATATACATATATATACATATATATATGCTACATTTTATACTCTGAATAAGAAACTAAACCCATAAATGCACTACATCCTGAGAATGCTTCAAATATACATAAAATAAGAAAATAAAAAGAAAAAAACCCATATATTTGTTGATTAGAAAACTGGAAAAGAATCAGTGTCTCATGATTCACATAGAGAAAACTGGACAAAACACTACCGTGAACATGTTTATTAACTAAAATATGGAGATTAAAATCAAAAGATGCTCGGTAACGAGCATTCTGTCATAGCACAGAATGTTTTAAAGCTACAGCTTTACTTCTAGAGAACCAGGGAAGGAAACAGATCAGCACTTTCAGACTTGTGAATGATTTATGACCATTTAAAAAGAAAAGGGAAATATCAATTTCTAAATTTATATTTAATATTTACAAATATGCAAATTAGGCTGTCTCAGAGAAGTGTAGCAGATGTCCCTATCTTCTTGATGCTGATGGACTGACTAGGTATTACTTTAAAGTGATAGATTGGCAATGGGAATATGATATTCTACTTTGTTTCATCTTACTCATTTGGAAGCATTAATTCTTTTAAAGAAGATTATACATGCAATCCAAACTTGACAGCCTGGCTCTATGTAATGGGATGTTCTATTTAAATGTGAGGACATATTGATCTTATTCTGAAATATCTATCTAGTATCTATCAAGAGGATAAAGTTTGAACATTTTCCATTGTGGTTCCTGTTCCAAAATTTTTGAAACTGAATATGTTATAAAGAAAAAAATAGTATCATTTCATTTCTTGATTTGGAGACATTTTAAGCAAAAAAAAAAAAAAGTAAAAAGAACATTGAAGGAAGTTGTGAAATTTCTATACACAGGGTCTCTTAGCAGCATAGAACACTTACTGCAAGTGAAAGTGAGCCGAAGTGTCTGTTTTCCTAGTTTTTTTTTTTTTTTAGTGGATCATTTTGGTCAGTGTCTGGCCCATAAACTACTATGGTTTCAGTTATGAAAGCTGTTTTGTGGATACTATATCTGAGCTTTCATGCAAAGTAAATGATCGATGTCAATGAATTGATGTTAAGTCCTTGAAATTGGCTTTTGGAAGTGTTCTCACTAAATTATTTAATTTTCTATATCTATATATATAACAGTGGCAAACTTTACTGTTGAATTTCTTAAATAAACCTTGAATTTGACATGAAAAGTGGATGAGGTACTTTAACAAACTCATATTTGATATAGCCAACTACTGAAATAAAGAAATACATTATCTTGTGGGTGGTAAAATCAAAACTAAAAATTTATAGCGACATATAGATATATCTACATGTATGTAAATATATATGCTTTCTTATATCAGCAAGCATGACATATAGATGACTGTTTAATTGATGCATGTTTTTATTTGAGTCTAGAAAGTTCCCACTTATATATGAAGTATCTTTCCACACAACGATGAAGTGAGAAAGGTATGTGAACATAAAAAATCTTAGTTTATTGATTAGTTAATGTTTTAATTCATAGATAAAATAATTGTATATAGAATTATTATAGCATTTAATAATAGTAAAATCAAATAAATTTATTGTTTTAATTTGTTGATACAAAGTAAAAATTATCAATTATAATTCATTAGCATTGCCAGTTTAAACTGTTTTAATGTTTACGTTAAGGGATATTATGTTAAGAGATATATGCATAAATATATATTATGTAGATAGTATTGATCATTGTTAACTTCAAAAATTAAGTTAGAATACAATCCTTTAGAATGCTATAACTTCACAAGATCTATTGTCAAACACAGACAAGATATAGAAGAATTTTAATTCAGTAATACGGCTGCACTGGCAAAGGATCACATCCTTCTAGGTCTATGTGATCTGGCTGAAGTGGAGCACCTTTGTCCCTCTGGCTGGAATATAGACACATCTTTTGTATACTCCTTTAATTCCACACAATGAAGGTAAATTTAGTTTGCAACAAAGAAGGAAGCAGCCATATTTGAAAGTAGTGTCTAATTGGGGGGCAGGCAAAGTGACAAATCAGAGAAAGATTTGACAGAATAAGTCAGAAATAGGATATGCCAAACTCACACAAGAACAGATAGGAAAGAGAGTCTACTGAGGAGCAGCACAGTATGGAGAGTAGATCAATGAGTGCAAGTTTAGTTGCGTTCAGGCACTGCAGTTGAGTTCAATTGAGTTGGTGTGTTTCAGATGAATACAGTTCACTTCAGATGAGTTTGTGCAATTTCTTTCAGTTCATACAGTCAGTCGTTTCAGTACAGACAGCCTAGTTCAGTTTGTGAAATTCAGAGGCGGTTTTTTCCAAGCAGAACAATTCAGTGAAAAGCCAAGAGAGTCAGTTTGAATTAGTCAGCTTGGAGAGGAGACTTGAGTTAAGAACAGCTAAGAGGAAAAAGCCGGACAGAGTAGAGGAAGAACTAGAAAAGGTGAGATCATTCAGTAAGCCACTAAGACAACAATTACATCTGATAAATAAAAGTTACATTTACAAAAGGTAAAACAAAAACACTCCACTAGATTTAAATGTGCATTTATTCAATATTTTTGGAAGAAAAATAATTTTCTGAAAAATTTCTCTGCGCTTTAATATTCTATTCTTTTTTATTCAGAATTGAACTGCCTCTTCTCGGCAAACTTGTAATACAGTGCATATAATACACTTTCCTCAAGAGGTATTTCCTATGCTTTACTTTTGAGACTCTTTAGTTAATTGTTTGCTAATGGGAATTCGAAGTCATAAGGATCTAATTATTAAGTAACAGAAGAAGTAAGAAAAATTGCACATATTTGTCTTAAGAATAATGGATAGTATGAAACACTTACATAATGGTCATTTATATCTGTATTTGGAATGCATTATTAAAATCAATTGGTATCATATATCTCATATGAAAGACATGTCCAAATCCATGTGTAATGGCAGGGGAAGAGGCTGGGTATCAATTTTCAAGATTTTATCTTTCTTTTAAGTAAATGCTTCTACAAGAATATTTGAAAGATGAAGAATGAGTCAGATGAATCACTATAAGTAATTATAAGTTCAGATTAATTTTGAAATCTTTTTCTCAAGTACCCATATACTTTATGCAATACAGAATCGAGGAAATATGACTAGTTTTCTAGTTCGCAATTATAGACTTTGTCAAAATGATTTGCTATGAAAATATTGATAGGACATGGTTATATTTTAAGTGACATCTTTTGTGTACATCTTGAATATCTTGTTGTAAAAGAAAGGGACTTGTTTTGTGTCAATGTTGACACTCATTCTACTCAACTGTTTACCCATGTGACCCATTTCTACCCACCTGGTATGTCAGCCTCTGGCCATGTGGCTTCTCATTGATTAAAATTCAATAATATATTGCTTTTCATGGTTTGTTGTGATGAAACTAGAGGTCTTAAACACTCTTTTTCTTTGGTTTATTATTAAAAGACTGGAAAACTACTCCACTTAACAATGAGAGAAAACAAGGGAGTGTCAATAATGGAATTTCAATGATAAATGAAGACAAACTTGTCAACTTCTTGTTTTCTTTGTTTCTGTCTCTGGCTCTCTATCTCTCTGTTTCTTTTTCACATGCAGTCTTTGACTCTCTGTATCTGTCAGTCTCTCCCTCCCTTTCGTTCCTGCATCCTTCTCTATCACATAGTCACTTAATTATTATTATCATCTTCTAGGTACACTGTCTACCTTTCTACCTCCTACTTCATGTCATACTCTGAAAAGCTTTGTTTCAAGTTCTGCTTCTATAATACTCAACGTTGTCTTTTGTCTTCTAGTTTGGTTCATTTTAATAGGAAACAATAGTATGTATTTGGAAAGTTAAAAACATTTGAGAAAGGCTATTCATTCCGTGTGTTTTATATTCAACTGTTTTTCTTCCAAAGGATTCATATTTTGTTAGGTTAGCCTTCCAGTTGGTTCACAATTTTAGTAAACTTCTTCATTTCTATGGATTATCTCTTCTATATTTGGGTCACAAATATATTAGTACTGTAGTCCTTTCTTCAAGTTATCCTAAAAGGAATAGTTTACATTTTGAGTTATATAAATGTAACATGATCTAAAACACAATATAATTCTCAGAAGTATATTCCTGGCTCATGTAGTTTATTGGAGAAGATAGTACTATAAATACAATACAATAAAAATCACCAGTGTGCTACATTTCTTTAAAATCAAATTGTTTTGTTCTGTCAAGATACCATCAGTAAAATGCTAAAGACTGGTCATGTTGTTCATTAAAAGAACCCTTAACTAACATTCAGGGAATCCCGAATTTATTCCTCAGTAAACTTCTTTAAAAGTAAAATAATAAGATATGCCAAAGACTAAAATATATATATATATTTTTAAAAGACATACCTGATCACTAAATGATTGATATTTAAACTATACAAAGAACTCATAAAATTCAGCACTATGAAAACAAAAACTCAATTAAAATGTGAAAAGACCTAGGCAGAAACCTGGTGAATGAAGATATACGGATGCCCAATTATGTGTTTGAAGAGATGGAACATAGTATGTTATCAGTGAATAGCAAATGAAAATTACAATGAGATAACAGTTTAATAATTTCCTATTACAATAGTGAAAATCTATAATACTGATAACATCAAGTGTGAAAAGATGAGGGTCTCGCATCCAATGCTTCTGAGAATGTGAAATTCAATGGTCCTTTCAGAGAACATCTGAGAGTTTTTTATAACAAAAAATTATATATATTCGCCCACATGATTTGACAGTATTTACATGATTTATAGATTCCTTGGTATTTACTTCTTAAAATTAGAGACCATGCCTATAGAACATCTTTACATTTGCTTGAAGGATATTTATTGGTAATTATCAAAAACTGAAAGCAACAAAGGCATTCTTTACTAGGTAACAAAACAAGTAAGTCTTGATACATCCAGACAATTGAATAGCATTTTATACTAAAAGACATGAGCAATGAAACACTGATGTTAGCGGTTCATTTTGTTATATGACATTGGGTTGTATAACTATTTCTTCCTAGAGGGACTTTATTAAGTCTCTGTAAGTAAACAAAAGTTACAAGCCTGGAATGAAGAAAACTTACAAGGAAAAACAAGATCCGTACATCAAGCTTCTCTTCTACGGGGTGGTAATATTTCTGAGGACAACAGACTCAGATGAACCTGAGTAGCTGCAGAACTTGTGGGAAGTCCTGCACTGGTTTTCTGACTTGTCACATCTTCTGGAGGGGAATTTCCAATAATACAGTTGTCTTTGAATCATCAATTCCCTTGGAAGTAATTTGTCATTGATACTCTTGAAACTCCTGTAATTCTAGGTTCACTAAGCTATACTTGGATGGATAGCATGTGTGGTCTACTTTTGTCTGTGGGAGAAGTGGATGTTTGGTCATGTCTACCCAAAAAGTAAGAATCATAATATCAGTTGTTTGTCAAGCTTAGTTTATTCATCATTGCTATGTTGCATGACAAGGAAGAACATAGTAATTTTCTAGATAACTGTTTAATTTTATATATAACCTAAAATTATTCCAAGTTTAAAAATCCCTTTCAACAATAGAATGTAGCTTTGTATTTAAGGTTTTAATTCAATTTCTATCATTTTCTAAATCAAACCCTATTAAGTAGACAGAAGTGCTTCAGAGAGGTTCCCTTTAATTTAGTAGAGGGATTAGTCTTCCATTTTATTCCATCAGATGAGAGTATCATAGCTTACTCTTTTTATTATATAAACTTATAAATATGGTGAGTGATAGTAACTCACATATGATCCTGTAATTCCTTTAGGCCATATTCTATTGAAAGAGATCTTTTTAGCACTGTATTAATTGAGGAGCTATGGCAATAAGAATATTGTGTTGTGTGATTGTGTGCATGTATACATAAATTTGTATACCTTGCATATGTGTACCTGCATGTAGTAGTATTCATGCACATTCCACATGTATGTAGAAACCAAAATTCCATATCAAGTCTCTTACTTTAGTTCACTCATCTTATGTTTTGTGACAATGTCTTTCATTGCACCTCCTCAACTGACTATACTCTCAAGCAGTGCATTCTGGGTGGTCAACACACTCTTATACACCACCACTGGATTTTGAGATTCTTGAAAACATAGCCAGCTCTTATGTTCAAGTTCAGATTCCATATGCATTTCATCATGCTTTCCAAACCTGGAACAGTATTTTAACCTAATACATACTGACATGTAAAGTCAAAGCCAGAATAGTTACCATTCTTACAAATTTCTCACTATAAATAAAAAATCTTCAAAATCAAGTCATATTTTAAATTTAACTAAATAGCATAAGGAGATCACCTACATTCTAATGACATATTTTTTTCTAGCGTGTTGACATTAATACTTGAAACAATGAAAACTTTGGCAATTTTTACTATGACTTTCACTGAGTCTATTCTTTTATTGCAAAAATACATTTATGTCCATAATATCTCTGCATTTTAACCTCATAGCATAAATACTGTGACCTAAGCTTAAAAAAGCCTCTTGATTCTGCCTAAGTCTTTTGCTTTCTTTGTTGACTTTCCTGATTTCCTTGTCTCAGTTGCTACTTATATCTCTCTCACTTAACCTTTTAATTATAAATCTCTCTTTGTGTTCCATTCCTTTAAAGAGCAGACAAAGAGAAACCTAATAATCTATTTTCATTAATGAAAGTATTAGAATCAACTTAATATTTTCTATCTTCATTTCTTAACTCATAACCTACCTTCATTTTCCTGACCACAGAACTTTTCAGTCTTTTGATAAGGTGTTTCATGTCTCCATGTTTTAAATATATTTCTCTTTCTTGTTTAAAATTACTCCCTCTTCCTCCTCCTAAATGCATATTCATCACCTAAGACAGGTTAATGTCATTTGATCTGTAGAGATTAGGAACTTTGGGATCCCCAGAGACAACTGGTAGCTCAAGTCTAGGTCTTTACACACATGTATGAAATTTAAATCAGCTACACCACTAGACTGGAATTTCCTAGAGGAATTATTCATTTATGCAAAGCACAAGGCGCACACCTGATAAATGCTTTCTGAAAGAATGAAGGGATAAATGAATGGATCTTCATCCTTCAAACTGGGCTTAGAGAGGATGAATGACTAACATTGCTGGAAAATAAATGAGAAAGTTGCTGCTGCTGTTTCAGAGTTTGAATGTTCTTCCTTAGCAATCATTCCCCACACCTTTTCAAACGAGTTTTTAACTCTCTGACCATATTCAATGGGTCATAATATCTTCATGGAGTAGGAGAAGCTATAAATTTCTAAGAAGGTGAAAAATGATGAGTCTGGACAGAGGCCTTAAAGAGTTAATTACAACGCATCCCATATTCATCTCAGTGGAGAAATAACAGTTGTTTGTGCCATAGGCACTATGATTCTTATGTCAGTATTTCTAGAGTTTAATACTGAAATTCATTCTTGAATAGGAGGGAGAGGTGAGCTTGACTGAGTTGAGAAAAATAACAAATGCCACTGAGAAGAAGTCTGAATCCAATTATACTTGTTAAGGGAAAGAATCGTAGAGAAGCTGACATTGTCTGTATCATGAAGGTGATGATGGTACAGATGAGCAGAAGCTGTAAAATTTCTAGAAGGATGACAGAAAGGATGGTGAATCATTATCCATGGTAGTTAAGCGTAAGATAATCCTTCACATATCACCTATTGAAATAGAATGTAATCTCATTGGCCTGAAATTGACATCACGTAAGTCTACTGCACTTTTTATGTATTTCATTTCTGTATCACATCCGTTAAAAAATAATGCTCTGAGCCTTCAGACTAGTGGGACAGTCATAGAGAAAAAAGAGAGAGGACATCTGCAAATATACCTTGCTTTCCAAATTGTAACTTTCATTTTATAAGTACTTTGATGGGAGACTCTGGGTGAACCCATACTATGGATTGTGTTACAGTGTGTGATGTATACCTACAATAACTACCTGTCTGGTGTGCCCTTCCTCCAGCCTTGAGCAGGCCTGAGAGACCTTGCTTACCACAATAGACCAAGTGATAGGATCTAGGTGGAGTTACCCACCTTGGCTGCACAGAACTTAGAAGAAGAACTGCCCCTGGGCTTGCCTTGAGATATGTCTGGCTGTGACCAAGAACAGGTTATGGATTATCCCACCCATCTCTGACTTAAACCTGGAGGAGTTTGGGGTTGGCCCTTTCCCTTTAAATTGAGAGCTGAACATTAAAGCTTTGAGCCTAGATCAGAGAACTTTGTCTTGACTTCATCGCTTCTTGCTCTCTGTCCCCTTTCATTCCCAGCCCCCCTTTCAGGTGAACCCAGTTGATGTGAGGCCACAGGTGGCTACAGTCTGGTTTTCTTTTTCTGTGAATCTTCCAGTTTTGGTGACCTTACAAGCAATTTTGGGTAGTGAATTAAGACTATAGAGTAGATTTGATAGCAGAGCTATTTACCTTTTATATCATTTTGTGACTAAATTTTGTTTCCTCTTTTGTGTCATGGTTTCAGTATCTGAGAGTCTTTGTGTAAAAGAGAATAAAATCCTCAGTCACCCTTGTCTTACTGTCACATACTAATGTTTTTGCAGAGTTCCACTCTCCTTTAATTTGGAGGTCTAATTATATTTTTTTTAGTCATGTAATGAATAGAATTTTATTTCTGATAGAAACACTCATGTTCTGCTATCAATGAGACTGTGTGAATTGATTCCTGGTCCTGAAATTTGTTTAAGAATTTTGTACCAAACATAAGCTAGTTTTTCCTATTTGCTTCAAATTGATCTTCTCCTTTACAAATCTTCATGGGAAAGATGTAAAACTTAGGGAAAGCTTGACAGGCAAGTTGGTGTTGAAGGGAATATTTAGTGGAAGCTTTAACACCACAAGGGCAGTACAGTATTTTCCACAATGGCATATTAGCATCATACACTTATTTCCACATATTTGATATTTGTAAAGAGAAATAGGGAGCAGACAGCAAAACAGGAAATGAACAGAAACAGAAAAATGGAAAGACTGAAAAGTCTACATTAGGGCAGGTTGTCCTGCCTCTTTCACTTACCCACTGAAGAATTGGTACATTAGAATTTCAGCTGTGCATACTGAGCCTGATGTGAGACCTTTGGGAAAGATGCTTTAGACGCACAAAAAGATTATCTCTGACATTGAAAACGCCTGGTCTCTTGTCCTTGCCTTTCAGACTCTGTGTTCAAAGACGTTGCTCTTGAAGGCCTGGCTGCAGTGATACGCTTATAGCCCCATTTGCAGACTTTCTTATGGGTTCATAAATGGAGACTAGGAGGAGGAGGGAAAGGAATAAAATTTAATAACTGAATAAAAATGTAAATAAAGATTTGCCTAAAATTACTTGTCCAAGAAATAATTCTCCCTCCCCCTTAAGCTAATACTTTGATAAGCTCAGTACAGTGATCCTGATTTGGAGCGTGACCTTTGAAAATGCTCTCCAGCTTGATTAAAGATGTATTAAATTTGTTTAAATAAACCTCGTTGTAATGGCACATCATTTGTAAGAAGCTATTAGGGGGCTGGAAACTGTGCTGCTGTATTTGCATGAAAATGTGCCCTGCTAGAATTGAGGATCTCTCCTGAATTAACTGCAAAAGGAAACTGACACTTTCATAATTTTTTCTGACAAGAGAGAGAGAGAGAGAGAGAGAGAGAGAGAGAGAGAGAGAGAGAGAGGCAGAGAGAGAAGAAGGAGGAAGAAGAAAACAGAAAAAAGGTAAATTCTTCAGGCACTGCTAGAGGAGAGAAAGAGAGTTGCATGTCAATCACAATGCAACCCATCAAGCCTGGACTCTTGAACCAAGCAGCAGTCTCTATGTTCTTAAGATACTCTGTTAAATGCACTCAATACTATTTATCTGTCAATTACTTTGCTGCTGAAATGGCTTTATCGTTCAGTCTTCCTGTGAGCATATGAGTTGTTTGAGACGAACCAGAGCCACAAAGATGTCCAGCAGAAAACTGCATGATCATCCCATTGAAATACCATTACTGGAATTCGGTCGCTAGTTTCAATTTGAGTGTGGTTTTCATGTTTGTGTAGTAACTGTAGCATCCAAAATGCTTCCACTTTTTATTCTCAAATGAGCTGCCACTCTAATAAGAGTGGGTCTCTTCTCTAAAATAAATATTAAATTAATACCTTTTACCTTTTTAAAAATAGATTCTTCTCATATACAATACACCAGACCACAGTTTTCCTCCCTTCCACCCCTCCCAGCTCTTTATCTCAACTCATTTTTCCCCAGTCTACTCATGCTCCATTTCCCTTTAGAAAAGAACAGGCTTCCAAGAGGCAACAATCAAATACTAAAAAACAAAATACAATACAAAATACAAAAGACGAGGCAAAAGTTCTCACACAATGTTGGACAAGGCAATTCAACAGAAGGAAGAGTCCCAAGAACACGAAAAAGAGACAACTATATACCTGCCCCCACATTTAGTAGATCCACAAAAAGATCAAGCTAACAGGCACAATATATATGCAAAAGACTGGTGCAGATACTTGCTGGCCCTGTGCTTGCCCATCCAGACTCTGTGAGTCCATTTGTGCCCTGCTTTGTTGATTCTCAGTGGGCCATATTCTCCTGGTGTCCTCAATCCCCTCTGACTCATACAATCTTTCTGATTTTTCTTCCAATGTATTCCCAAATTCGATGGGAGGGACCTGATGGATCCTTTCAATTAAATATCTCTCTTGGCATAAGGTCTGGCTGTGAGTCTCTGCATCTTCTCTCATCTACTGCCAGAGGAAGCCTCTCTAACAAGGACTGGACAAAGTAATGCATAATGTCATTAGTAATCATTTCATTGATTTTATTTTATACTGGTCGTGTGTGGGTCTACTCTGTGTCTCTTGTCTATCCAGTCTCCAGCTCTTCCAAGTACTGCTGGTCATGACACCCATTCCATGGAGTAAAAATCATGTTGAATTAGACATTGGTTGGCCACACCAACAAGTTCTGTGCCATCATAGTCCCAGCATATCTTGCAAGCAGGACAGATTGTAGGTCAAAGCTTTTGTAGCTGAGTTAGTCTCCACATTTCTTTTAGTACCTTTCAGAGTACCTGCCTTCACCAAAGAGACTAGAACATATGATGAAAGTTACAGGAAGGCACAAGCTCAACCTCTCCACATTTAATAAACTCATTGCAGCCCATTGTCAGTTTGCAGAGAGCAATGCTATATCCTAGCATAAGCCTGAGTTGTTTGGGAATCTCCAAAGGATCACCTTGGTAAACGACTAAACTATGCAACTCAGTTCCTCTACTGGATGCCTTGCTTGGCTAAAATAGATGGCCAGTTCAAACTCTGTATCCTCCATTACTAGGGTTCTTTACTGGAATCTCCCTTATAAACTTCAGGAAGTTGCTACTGTACTAGGTTTCTACATTGCTCCCCGAATGCTCTCTAACTCCAGTTGTCTTTCCCCACATGCTCTCCCTTCATCCCATCCCTCCCCTTACATGATCTCTCCCATCCCAACCTGCCCCTAACCCACCAGCCAAGTCTATTCTATTTTCTCTTCCAAGGGAGATATGTGAGCACCCCCTTAATCCTTTGTCTTTACCTAGCCTCTCTGAGTCTGTATATAAGAGAATATATTTTATATTTCATACGTGTCTTTCTGTGTTGGGGTTACCTCATTCAGGATAATGTTTTTTCTAGTTCCACTGATTCTCCTGAAATTTTCATTATATATTTTTAACAGCTGATGAGTAGTTCACTATGTATATGTACCACATTTTCTTTATCCACTCTTCAACCTTTTGTCTCTTCTTGAAGATATGAGCCAGTCTGAAGAGCTCTACCCATTCCCCAGGCACCAGTTTTCCAGCTTTTCCAGGAGTAAGGAGCCCATTGTACCAAATTTCCTATCAGACCACCATTTTCACCAATATAAGAGAAGGCATTGTTCTTACTTGCTCCATCACCCACACAGTTCATAAGGGTTTTCCACTGATGTTTCTGGAGTTCACTTCTTTGTTGTTTACAGCAAGTTGAATCAGAAAATTCATGCATGTCTGGGGTTCAAACAGCTTTGCTGTTTTGGTCACAGTGCTTCAATTTTCTCTCATTCCTTCCATATTTATTTATCTATTTGTATCTATTATTTTGAAGTAGCCTAAAGATAATACTCTCACTATAGGAAGTTGACAAGTTGAGGCTCAGAACTGGCCTCCAACGGTATAATTTCCAATTGCTTGAAGCTGTGTTTCTAGTTTAAGTGTGTCTGATTGTAATATCCGTGCTGTTTTATTATACTAACTTTACGTGAGATTTACCTCATTGTGATAAAGTGAGAAACCACATGAGGAGGTATGTGAAATAATTTTGACTGTCCAAGATTCAGAGATATACAGGACAGGCTGTTTCCAGAGGAACATAATTCTATCCTGGACCATTATGTTAAAAAAGAGGGGGAAATGGGAAAGGGGATAACATTTGAAATTTAAATAAAATATTCAATAAAAAAATAATTGTTTGTTATAAATCACTGAGAGCACATTTAATTTTAACCTGTAGTACTTTTGGTTAAGTAATATTAGAAGCACAGTTTCAACATTGAAAATGTTTTATATTTTTACTAAAATTTCTTGCTATATTTTGAAATTACTGTGGCGGCAAAATTAAGTTATATATTGTAATGTGACTTGTGTCTTCTAAGTCAATAATAATTGTTCTGCCTTCTAAATTTTTGTAAAGAGAATTCAAAATACTCTAGAGTGATGATACATCTTCAATTGAGTCCAGAGGCTCCTCAGTTGACTTCTCGGGAGGTGATAGTACACACAGATATAGAAAGTCTGATAATGGCAAAGAGAAAGTAGGGCAGTAACTCAGAGGAGAGTCACCAGAAGACATGAAAAAGACATTATCAATCAGTTTGAGTTTTGAGAGAGCAAAGCCATTTGGAAAATGAAATACTAGTGTTATTTAATTACCTAATTATTATTTTCTTGACAATTTCTAACTGAAATATTAAAGTAGAAATATCCTTAAATTAAACACTTTTTAGAACTGCACGAGCCTTGCCTGTTTCTTATTGACTTGCTAAAAAATGTAAATACATAAAGGAAGACAAATCTTGAACTCTAAGTGAAATGATAATGGTAAGGTGTTTTGCCAACGGCACAGTCCTGGGAAGTTCCAGGTCTGCCAGTTCTCACATTAGTTTTCTGTTCTATCACTCTTCTATTAAAACATCCTCTACTGGGGCTGTCCTACTATAAGAACTGTGGATGGGAAATTGCCCTCTGACCCTTTAATTTGCATTCAAAGCTATATTTAATTTGTTCTGCACATATGATAGAGAAGAAGAAGCAAAATAGTAAAAGAACAGAAATGTGGCATGCGGCAGAGCCATCATTTCTGACACAGTGGGGTTGTTATTATTTCAATGCCTTAAACTTGGTTTCACGTGAGCAACTTAGTTAAGTTCATGATCATCTTCAACTTTAGCTCAGACACTTCACATGGACACTGATCCTGAAGCATTTTCAAGAGGTGACTTTTATGGAGCGACTGCATATATGTACTACCTATTCAGTAGGACATTACTAAATAAATATCCCTCACTGCGAGAGTGAATGCCAATATAGTTATATGTGCTCTTGCCCAAGAACTAAGTATGTATTGTTTTTAGTTGTTAGCTTTCCTAGAATTGAAATATAGAGTCCCTCTCCCTCCTTCTGTATCCCATCTTTTCTCTCTCTCTCTCTCTCTCTCTCTCTCTCTCTCTCTCTCTCTCTCTCTCTCTCCTTGTTGGTCTCTCTCTGTTTCTCTTCTTCCTCCCTCTCTCTCTACCTCTGTTTCTGAAACTTTTACAGGATTTAAAGAATGTCCCTGCCTCTGAGTGCTTTTTTTCTCCCTCATTTCCTTTCAGTTGTTAATTTGCCATTCCCAGCTGAGATACTTGAGTAGATAGAATCAACCCAGCTCCCGCCTAATTGGTTCATCATGCACTTTATGATAATTTCCATTCTGGATTTTGATTAGGTCAGTATGGGACTGCTTTGGTCAACGCTTGTAATGATCTGCCTATTAACTCTGAAATAGGGTCTTTGACTGTTCTCATCTTATTAGATAGCTCAGCTGTCTTAACTCTGCTAACCAAGAAATATTACTAAACTGTCCAAATGCTCTGTATCAGAATCAACCATTTTCTGTATTAGTTTTAACCTCATTTGACTTAACTTGTTACCTTAATTGACAGTTCTAACTGTTGCTAACAGGAAGGTGACAAACAAATTCCCTTCAGAAATGTTTGGATGATCAGATCCTTGCATATTTCCACTGGATAGAGTGTATCTTATTCCATCTTTCATGGAGGCAGCCATACATGCTTCTAATGTGCACTTGTTTTTAACTGGTGCGCCCTCTTTTCACCTTTATTTGTTGTATCTCTGAGAAACAAGTGAAATGATATGTCTATAATGGAGAATACAGTGTGTATTCACAGAAAATGTTTTGTCAGGAAGTTTTCCCCTGTACCCAAGTGCTCGAGGCTCTTCCCCACTTTCTCTTATGTTAGGTTCAGTATATCTGGTTTTATGTGGAAGTCCTTGATCCACTTGGATTTGAGCTTTGTACAAGAAAATAAGAATGGATCAATTTACATACTTCTACAAGCAGACTGCCAGTTGAACCAGAACCATTTGTTGAAAATTTTGTCCTTTTTCCACTGGATGATTTTAGTTTTTTGTTTTTGTTTTTGTTTCTTTCTTTTTTTTTTTTTTTTTTTTTTTTTTTGTCAAAGATCAAGTGACCATAGGTGTGTGGGTTCACTTCTGGGTCTTCAATTCTATTCCGTTGATCTACTTGCCTGTGGGTGAGTGGGGGAGCACCCTCATACAGGCAAAGGGGAGGGCATAGGGCTGATGTGGAATGGGGAGGGTGGTGTTGGAGGAGGTAATCAGGAAGTGGAATATCATTTCAGATGTAAATGAATAGGATGATTAATAAATAAATAAATAAATAAAAATAATTTAGATATAAAATTGTAAATTCATTAAGATAATATAGATAATAAAATACCTTATCTAAGTTGCCAAACTAAAAAAAATAAAAAGAAAAAAGAAATTGTGTTGTCAGTGTTGTGACCATTACTTGCATCATAAAACTTGCTGTACTGTAGACTTAGATTGAGTACAAGTTGGAGAGTATGGTTAATACTGAAAATTAAATCTAAGATCTAAACATTTTGTTGTTTAGGTTTTAGAAAGCTGTATGTAGGGAAATGAAAGCGTTAGGACAGTTCATTTTATTTTGATACTTACTGTATTACTTTTTTATTGATTCACATTCTTCCAAATTTGTTAATAATTGTGATTTACTTTTATTTTTGTGATTGATGTACACTGAGTGGTATTTTTAATTAATTAATTTATTGACTGATTCTTAACTTATTCACTTTACATCCTGTTCACTGCCCCTCCCAGTCACTCCCTCCCACAATACTTCCCCAGCCCCTCCCTTTCTCCTCTGAGTGGGTTGGGGCTCCCTGGTATCCCCCACCCTGGCACTTCAAGTCTCTGTGAGGCTAGGTACTTCCTCTCCCTCTGAGGCCACACAAGGAATCCCAGCTAGAAGAAAATAACCCTCACACAGGCAACAGCTTATGGGATAGCCTCTGTAACAGTTATTCAGGACCCACATGAAGACCAAGCTGCACATCTGCTACCTAGGTCCAGCCTGAGTATGTTCTTTGGTTGGTGGTTCAGTCTTGAGAGCCCCAAAAGTCAATGTTAGTTTTTTCTCTTGGTATTCCTGTGGAGTTCCTGTCTCCTTAGGGGCTGCCATCCTTCCTCCTATTCTTTCATAAAAGTCCCCAAGCCCCATCCATTCTTTGGCTGTGGCTTTCTGCATTCATCTGAGTCAGCTTCTGTGTGGAGTTTCTCAAAGGACAGTCATGCTAGTGCTTTTAAACCAAGTTATCTTTCTTTCTTTTTACTCTTCAATGAATTTAACAATTTCAAAACTCTTGCTTTTATATTTTGATATTTGTATCTTTGATTTTGTTACTCTTTTATTGTCTTTCTGTCTTTGATTTAAAGTGTAGATATGATTGGGCTTTATTATCGGAAAGCTAAGAACTGTTACAAAAAGCTGATTTTACAAACATAACTGAAGAAAACATATGATTTTATTTCTCCCATACAATAAGTCTCATTGCTCAACACACACACACACACACACACACACA
>JANHMN010000002.1:118420632-118451806 GCA_030674055.1 Rhabdomys pumilio
ATATATATATATATATATGGTGAGAGAGAGATTCGACTTTACCTATATATAATTATATTTCTGCACTCACTTTGCCCAGAGAAAAACAGGAATAACATGAATCTTATTAACTACAAAATAAACATATAATTTATTTTACATATGTGCATTATCAAGTAAAATACTGGATTATCAGTCACAGTTATTCAGAATTATTAACTATATTCTGTTGTGGTTCAAGTCATTTTATATGTTAGCTAAGAAACAAACTGAAAAGTGTTGCCAATCTACAAAACAGCCTGAATCATATATTCTCAGATTTTACATTATTCTATTCTTTCCTAACCTACATTTTCATGAAGGCAATTTGACCGTGAGTAATTTTGAAATTTGGAAGAATCACAGACTACAAGCTAGCTACTGTTTCTTCCCACAAGCAGAATTGCTTGCTTCTGAATCATGGTCAGTTGTATACAACTCTCATTTTTGAGGACAATTCTTTAAAGATATCCTTCTGTAATTTTTTTTGAAATCTCAGTTACAAAAAGCTTCCAGTTCTAAGAGCAAATAGAGGCAATCATCCCAAGTCATCATGGAGGAGATGCCCTGTAATTGCAGAAGAGTATCTGACTCTTCAATGTGGGCAAAGCTGCAGTTGGTCCTTCAGAGGCATGGACAACAGGTTTTATAGGGAGAGAAAACACATCAAAAGTATTGTGCTTAATTTAGTAGTTTATGGACTCTTTGGTCCTGAGATAGTCCACATCATTGGATTTCTAAGTTCATTCAGCTGAGAAATAAGTTGGACTCTAGACTCATCTGTTTACAAGATGATTTATTCCATTTCTTAGAGCTAAAACAGAATCCTTAACTCCTGGCAAAAGCCCATTATCAGTATGATAAGTAGAGCAATACTTTTCTTTCACTTGAACTGTATACCTCCAGTAAAGATCTACCTACTCACCTCTGGTATACAACCATTCCCTGTCTTCTGAACATTTTATAGACTCTTCCATTTGTAATTATTTACATTTCATTATCTTTCCGTTTAGTCTCCCACCTTTATTCAGTCTCCTAGTTTATATGCCACTACAAATTTGAATCAGAAGACTAATGTTTTATTTGCTGAATTTTCGCCAATAAGTCTGTATCAGTTCTGATACATTGGCAATGATACTATCCTTAACATCCGTAGACACCTTCTCTCACTAGAAATTTGCCAGCTTAGATAATTTCTGAGCCTCCTGGGGATCTTTAATGAATACAATTCCCTTCCTATAGCTGCAGGCCTTTGTTGAGTGTTCTATTAGTAGTAGTTGCCTTAGTAATATATAAGTGTAATACATATATATATGTGTGTGTGTGTGTGTGTGTGTGTGTGTGTGTGTGTGTCGCTGTTACTGATGATCTACTAACTTTCACTCTTATTTTATATTTTTTCTCCTTTTCTACAACTATTGTGGGTATCTTGATTCTAAGCCAATCAAAATATACCTTTCTATTTTGAAAAACAAGATCACATAAGGTGGTTCAAAAAGAGTGTTTTGATTGTATATAAATGCAGCATAAAAGGCTTGTTGCTCCTTCTCAATTTCCAGAAAGATTCATGACTAAAGCATATCATCCTTTTTTCTACACTAAGATTCATAGGAAAGTCAACAAAGAGAAAAGCTGGACAAAGAAGCTTCCTTGATGCTTCCAACCATTTAGGGTAAATGACTAAGATATCTATATTGATTTGACTTAGGAATGTCCTGTGAAGTCTTATGGATTAGAACACTTAGTCCCCGGTTGTGGACACTGTTTGGAAACTTAGTTAGAACCTTGCTGAACAAAAGTATGTCAGAGGTCATTGAGAGTTCATAGCCTCAGTTACAACATTTTCAATTCACTCCCTCTTTTATGTGTTTGTAGTTGAAGACGTGATCTCTCAACCTCCACATTGGCTTCCTCTTGCCACATTCTCTTCCTCATTATGGATTTTCTCTCTGAAACCAGAAGCATTCATAAACTCTTTCCTTTATAGGTTGTCTTGGCATAAGTTTGCCATTGCAACAGAAAATTAACTAATAAAACATCAAGATTTTTATTAGATCATTCTGTAATTCTTTTTACTCATATTATCTTTAACTAAAGCATATTCAGTTGAAATGAACTTCCTGCTTCTTCAGCTTACCTGTACATTCACATATTCTAAGATAATAACGTAAATGTATGGCCATAAACAATAAGTTTAAACGCTTAAGAAAGTCACATTGAAAGTTGTTAAAAAATAAATTTTACTCACTATTTGTTAAATATACACTCTTAAAGACAATATTAAAAATGTGCGGTGCCATGCTTTCAAAAGACAGCAAATAATATAGCAAATATAATATAAGGTTTTTAAACTTCATATTCATGCTGATAAAATGATAACGTTTTTGTACTTTTAAAAAGTAATGGCTATTAAATTATTACTTATAAATTACAATATATTTTGTTTTTAATTTTAGAAAAATTATCCTTTATAGTTATTATTTGCATATTATCTCATCTAGTTTCATTGCTAATATTAGGTATAGGAATATAATGATTTGTATTATAGATATATAATTATATTTAAAAGTATATATAGTATATATACAATATAAATATAATGTATAATGTTATATGTAAAGAATTGTACAAAAATGTTTTGCATAATTTTTTTGATAATATTTTTATTGTATACAATAAAAAATATTTATTAGGTCAATTCAAATATAAATTGTAATTATTAAACCAGTGTGCAAAAATTTAAGTGTCATTATTTTCTCTTTAAAAAGTCAATGCACCAGTAATTCCTATTGAATACTAGAATTACAAATGAAGCTATCAACATTCTATGTCTATTCACCATGTAAAGAACTGGTTCATCATTTTTACAGCAGACCCACAGGTGAGAAGTGAAGCCATGAACCATGTAGTATGGAGAAAAAATACTCATCCATTATAGTCAATCATACAACATGGAATTAGATTATAAGTGTATCCAGAATTTCAAGTAACAATACAAACAGAAGCAAGAAAATGAAGTTTAATATTTTGAAGTTTGACGTTTTGATATTTAGCTTATTCTTTGAGAATGTCAAACAAGTATTCATAGTATTTTGTTCTTATCTACTTCCCAATACCCCACTTCTACTACTATTGAATTTCCCTCCATCCCACCCTCCCAACTTCATGTTCTCATTTTTTTTAAATAATCCAACATCTAAAATTCATGCAATTCAAATGTGCATGTATGTGGAACAATACTTTATTATACACAAATTTGATGCATATATGTTCTTTTCATGAGATGATTTCACAAAATATTTATTTCATCTTTCCTGTTTGTAAATATTTCTACTCTTCAAAGAGTTGTCATTACTAAGCACTGTGCTTTCTATCAGTGGGAGCAAATTCATCATCTCTTCATGGGATTCTGGTGTAACCATCTTTTCCTTTAAGGACGTAAAACAGAAGATACAACATTTCATCTCTTGAGGCAGTGTTGGTGTATGTCACAAAGTAAACCTTCAGAGACATAGAGTATCTCATAGGACATCAGAGAATTTGAGACCATATTAGACACACTCTCATGTAATAAAATATATCTTCACTGTGTAGCTACTCAAACCAACATGTAAGGAAGATGTCACATGCTTTTGTTTGGAGGGACAGTATTCTGTATAGAACAATATCTCTTGATTGATATACATACTGTCTACTGGAAAAAATATTCAGGAAGTGTTCAAACATACGACCATGATCTAAATGGTGCCTTTGCTCAGTGTCCACTGTAGTGAATTTTATCTTCTCTTCATATTAAGGGACCTTTATATGCTACTGAGTTAGATATACCTTAAATGTAAAAATTTTTTTGTTTTTAATTTTTCCCATAAAATAAACATAATGACTTTATTAATAAATAAGTTTTATTAAATGTGATGTCTATAGTTGAATGATGATTTCTGTATGAGTCAGGATGTTATCTGCTTTTCCTCTGCAATGAATTGGTGAAATATCCATCTAGAACCCCATGTCTATGCAGTTTCTGATGAGGCCATGCTGCATCTACACAGGGAACACCTTATCCTTGTTCTGTATCTGTGAGTGCTTGGGGTGGGGGGAAACCTGGTTGAAGGTCTGTTCTCATGTTTCCAGATGGGTGCTGGGGAGCATAACGCCCCCTCATGAAAACTGGCTTGCTACTCAGAGAGTTGCCTTCTGTCCTCTAATCCAAACCCATTCTGCATATTTTCCTTACCAGGATTTAAAGAACATACTCTGTTCCCATCCAAATGTGAGAAGTTGAATTTCAAAATAAAATATGTCATAATACAAAGAAACAAAAGAGAAGGGCTCTCTTATTTCAGTATCAGTTAGCATATAATTATTTTCACTGGTTATATAAAATAGTATGAATCCTTCAAAACTCGTATTTGTAAGAAGATTAATACATATTTTAATCTTGTCATGCTGAATTATTTGGAATGAAATGTCAAGGAGGTATTTCTCTCATATTGTCAGGTCCAGTCTTGGCAGTTCAACAACTGCTATTCTTTAACTTTCAAAGAAGTGTAAATTCTACTTTATTCTTCCTTCAAAAGTAGAATATCTCATTGTTATTCTAGTTAGCCCCGATGGCCTCTGTAAATGAAAGAGAGATACGAAACTATGTGAAATTACGCTGACTTCTCTTACCTCTTCTTCATAACTCCAATTAATTCATTAAAAAGAAAATAAATAAAAGAAACATTTTTCATGGTTAAGTAAACAAGAATCAGAACTTTCTGCTCTATGAGAACACTCATAATTCTTATCAAAACAAAATCAGTATCCCAGTAAGTAAATGCATCAGACCACTTAACTACAAAAACCATGCCTAATTTCTTACTAATCAGGTAAGTACTAATCTAATGAAATTCCTTTTGCTTGGATTACTTATAGCCAAGTGCTAGAGCTTCTGTAAACAGAGAATAAAATTCAGGAGTGTTCAAAGTATAGTTATTTCACTTTATATTTTATCTAATGATAAGCCAAAGATGGTATCTGTAGTAAACACTTAAAGTTTTGATGTGTTCTTCTGACTGGGGTATACATGCATAGGATGACATTTTGCACATATAATTTAGGTGGATAAAAACATGGTCAAAATCAGTAAAAGAAAAGTCCCAAGTGTTTTCACAAAAAAGAAAAAATACTCCAAACACAAAGAGTATGTATGACAAGCCATGTTGAAAATAAAAGCTGCCACCAGAAGCATCTGGCCTCAGAGGATCACATGAAACAGGTTCTAGCAGTTCCCCTGTCCCGCATTTTACTGTGATTCATAAGGATGTTGATCCATATTCTATATGAAATTCAGAAATGAAAAACATAAAAAAGATAGGAATTCACAACATTATAGTGTGAAAAGGTTTAACTTGCCTGAGAACCAAGAGAATACTGTTTTCTATTTCAAAAGTTAAGAACAGAAATGTTCACCTGCAATTATACTCAATTTTAATGACTTTCCTTGAATTCGGTCCTTAACAATTCCATGTATGTATATAATGTGTGCTGATTGCACTTACTGACACTACATCGTATTTCTCTCCAATGCCTCTCAATTACTCCCGGAGGTAGTTCATCTATGGTTGTCTGTGAGAGAGTAATTTGAAGTTATCTGGTATTACTAGTGGTTGTCTCTGACCCAGAATTCAGGAGTAGCCAGTAGTTCATCAGGATAAATTAGGAACACAGAGCCCCTCTCATGATTGATTAGGAAAGAGCCAGTTATGTGTAGGCCCAATGCAGGCTAGTTCTTCCTGCTATGAGACTATGGCTAAAATGACTATATAGTTATCAAAGAATAACAATTTATGTCACTTCCTTTATCATCTGGCATGCTTTCTCACCACTCTTCCAGGATGTCCCCATATAGGATATGGTATAAATGTAAGGTTTAGGACTGAGCTCTCAAAAATCATTTATTTTTCAACACCTTATAAAGCCATGAGTCTCTGCATTCACTACTGTTCACTGCAAAGAGAAAGTTCTATATAGGTAAACATAATTATTTAAAAATTACAATGACAATTTAGCTAAACATGATAGTAAATTACCCACATAAAGCTCAAGATCTCTTTAGCCATGTTTTCTGACCATGTTTATAGAAACAGTCATGCATTGTCTTGGGTAGAGTGAGTTTCAAACCCAATCAGAGAGTGACTCATTACTCCGATAAAAGTTGATCTACGTTTGCCAGTGCATTTTGCTTGTCATGTTGGTATTATAGTTCATATGGTTCAAAGTTTTGATGCCTTTTAGCATCCAGAATCAATCTAGCACTTTCTGGAACTATGAAAGCTAGCTGTCAGAGAAGATATCAGATCATTTCAAGGTTGCTTTCTCCCACATTGTTTGGGGGTAGGATGTGCATTTCTGGACTTTTCATGATCAGTTTTTCATTAGGATCTATCGCAAATATGGCACTAGAACTTTTGTTTGTAACCCATCTCTTTGGGGAACAGTAATATCCAGCCATACAACATAACTTCCTTCTCATTACTTTTTAAAAACACATTTTAATTGGCTTACCAATTAATACTATTTTCATACATACCTGGATTTTAGTTAATTTTATATATCCTTCTATATCCATCTTTTACTTAATCTTTCTATCCAGTAACTTTCTTTCTTACTTATATGGTGCCTACATTTTGTTATCAATCATGTCTTTTCTATTTCACCTCTAATATACCCTTTTTATTTACCTGGTTTTTTATAGAGGCTGCATTGACAAACATTGATCTAAATCTTTGAAGCTAAGATACACTTATGAGACCAAACATGTACTGTTTGTCTACTTGGATCTGGTTACCTTCCAAAGTATATTTTCCTAGTTATATCCATTTCCTGATTGTCGTTTACTTTCAAGCTGAATAAAATTTCATTGTTTACATGAACCACATTTTATTACCTGTTTATTAGTTAATGGGCATTCAAATTTATTTAACTAAATATAGGAATAGAACAGTGATTAACACAAATGTCTAATTATCTTTCTGGTAGAATACAGAATCATGGGTAAATAAATGCCTGGGAGTCAACTAGCTTAGCATGGAAGACAGTTCAGTCAGTAAAGCACTTGCTGAGCAAGCAGGAAAATTTAGTTTGATTCTAAAACTGACTTCTGGCCTAGGATAAAACATACACATACGCGCACACACACACACACACACACACACACACACACACACACCACGACACCATAAAAAATTAAAAGTATTAGTGTTTCCAATAAATTTAAATTTTAATGTGGTCTAATTTACTCTTTCAAACTAAATATGAGGATTCTTATATTTATCTTGACTTCTGATTTTTGCTCTGATAATAAGATAATGATATCTTTGCTTTCAAAAAAAAAGATGTTTTAGATTATACAATGAGCCAAGAACACACCATTGGGAGGAACTTGGTCTAGACTTTTCAGTTCCCCGTGAGAGCAACCATCTGTATTTATGGAACCTGGAATGTGCCATCTCACTCTTCCCTGTAATTATCATGCAGCAATGGATCTTTCCACATGAATTCAGTGCATATGTAGGAGCTAAGCACACCTAATTGAAAGTGCTACCAGTTGTCTGTTCTAATGAGCTGCTAGCTAAAGTGCAAAATATCAAGGGATTGTCTCTTCTTTACTCAGAGACCTTTAAATATCTTGGAGAAAGGGAAACGGAAGTTGTTGAGCAATATTGCAATTGTGAGTTCTACCTTCTGCCTCAGCAAAGTTTTTCCTGTCATGTCATTTGCATATATTTCCCGATCCGTGTTGTTTATTCATGAAAATTGTATTATTATCAAAGTATATTTCTCTTCCACATTTAACTTGATACTACTCAGTATGTGTCTGGTCTTAATTTTTCTCTAAAGTTGTTTTCTAAACATATATTGTCTTTCTTGATTTTATGATAGGTTGTCTTAGGTGCTCATATAATGAGATGAAACTAAAGCTGTTATTATCAAATAGACATAAAAATTGTAAGTGTGACATTAGCCAATTAGCAGTTCTCCTGCATTTCAAATGCTTATTATCTTTTCAACTCCTAAAACAGTACAGCTGAGTCTACCTTACACAGATGAATTAGTGTTACTTCATTCCTATAAGTAATTCTGAATATTGTAGTCTATTTCTTCTTTGAAGGTTAAAATCATATATGCTAAATAGTTATATGTGAATTATCTCTCCTCACATGAAGAAATCACAATTTTGACTAAAATTTTAATTAATGTCATGTGCTAATGAGTTGATTTTTCTGAAATGGGTGTCAGAAAATGTGGCAGGAAATGCTATCAATAGTTTTGAAATTATTTTGCATATAAGTTTGATATTTATTTATCTATAAAGAGCCGAGGACATTTGTGTACTTCGCTGTCTAAATCATTAGACACAATTATTCCAAGGCATGAAAATAAATCATAAGCTGTGTGAAGGTTTGTAATTTTTGGAGAAGTATGATTTGTAAATAAAGTAATTAATATTGCCTGAATATTTGCTTAATATCCCTTGCCCTAAAGAGCAGGAAGACACTGGTCTCCTCTAACAGCCTTTTCTACATCCCATTTCTACTTAAAATAAGAAAACCAGAAAAATAAATCTAATTATGTACATTTTTATTCAGCTTGCCTAGTCTAGAGAATACCATAGAAAAAGAGGATTTTTTGTTTGTTTTGTTTTTATTTTTAAAATCTTCAATTTTTTAATGCAGTACTTCTGTGAGAAAATTTGATGCTTTATATATAAAAAGCCAAGATTGGTACACTCTAGGCATGACATCAGTTGACTATGTGTAACATGGATATGCTCACGTTGATGAAAGGAAGATAACTCTTTTCCTTTATTGTTGGTGCATTGTATATAATTAAACAAGTCATGACCACCAAATAATACGAAGCTGTGTGAGTGAAACATAGAGTAGCAAAGATACTGGACAATATTTCTTTTCCTAGACATGTTCCCGATCCTCATACAGTATTCAGTCGCCAAATAGGCACTGATCTCAACAGGCGTGGTCATTTGAGGACTGAAAAAGGAAAAAGTAATCTTAAGTGCCTGAAGCCCTTGTTGGTATCTGCTTTTTAAACAAAAAATTATTATCTTTTGCAGTGGGTGAGGCTGTAAATTCCCAGATAAAAAAGATTGTAGGTAGATGTTATCTAACTATTCCCTTTACCTACTACCTTTACTCCTGTTTGTACCTATTACCCTTTTCTATTATCTTGTTCCTGATGCAGTTTAGTTGACCTCTTCTTTGTGCCAGTCTGACAAAAGAGGGAAGAGAATAGAGCTCTTTTATTTTTTTTCATAAGGCATGCATCCTGTCATGAAGTTCTATTACGTTGGAATCATTGAAACACACTCATCTTCCAAAAATCTCCATGTCCAATCACACCACACTGTAGGTTAAGATGTAGTGGGAGCAGCTGGAAGGTAGAGGCAAGAAGATAGCTCAGTTCCAGGCCAACCTGTTCTGTAGAGTGAGTTCCTGGACAGACAGAACTACACTTAGAAACCTTAACTTAAAAAAACAATCAACACTTGAATTTGGGGATGTGGCAATCCAGACTGCAAGTCTATAACAAATAAAAAAGTAACATCTTTCCATTTTTATTAATTAATTTTTTGTTTCACTTTATATCCCTCACAAAGATTCTCCTCATTCCTCTCCACCCAGTCCTTCCCTTTTCTCTCCCTTTCCCCTATGTCTTTCACCCTTTCTTCTCAGAGAAGGGGAGGCCTCTCATGACTATTAGCCTGCCTTGGCATATCAAGTTTCAATAGAACTATCATTGGTGCATTATATATAATTAACAAAGTCATGACCAACAAATAATACAAAGCTGTGCAAGTGAAAAATAAACTAACAAAGATACTGGCAAATATTTCTTTTCCTAGACATGTTCCTGATCCTCATACAGTATATAGCCCACAAATAGGCACTGATCTCAACAGGCCACATCTTTTGAGGCTAGACAAGTCATCCTAGTTAGGGGAAAGGAATCCAATGACAGGCAACAGAGTCAGAAACAGCACCTACTCCAGTTGTTAGGAGTACCACATAATAAGATCCTAGCTGCTCATCTGTTACATATAAGTAGGGGACCTAGGTTCATGCCATGCATGCTCTTTGGATGGGAGTTCACACTATGAGCCTTTATAGGCCTGGATTATTTGATTCTGTATGTTTTGTTATGGTCTCCTTGGCCTCTCTGTATTCTTTAAGCTTTCTTCCCCATCTTCCACAAGATTCCTGGAGTTGTGCCTAATGTTTAGTTGTGTGTTTCTGCATCTGTTTCCATCAGATGCTGGATAAAACATCTCAGAGGACAGTTATGCTAGACACCTATCTTCAAGTATCGTAGAGCATTATTAATAGTGTCAGGGGTTGTCCGTCTCATAGGATAGTCTCAAGTTGAGCCAGTCATTGGTTGGCCATTCATTCAATTTCTGCTCCATTTTTATCCTGTACGTTTGTAGGCAGTATGAGTTTTGGGTCGAAACTTTGGTGGTTAGTTTGGTGTCCACATCCCTCCATTGGAAGTCTTGCTTGGTTACAGGATGTGGACACTTCAGGTTCCGTATTCCCTGTTTCTATGAGTTTTAGCTAGGATCACCTTTGTAGATTCCTGGGAGTTTTGCCTATCCTAAGTTTCTAGCTCATCCCAGAGATGGCCCCTCTTCAATATCAGTATTCTATCCCAGTTCTTCCTCCCACCTCATGCCTCCTATTCTCATCCCCAACTCTTCCCCACCAAATGCCATCTCTTCATCCACCCTCAATATCTCACCTATTTAATCTTCTCAGTAAGACTCAAGAGTGCTCCCCCATTGGACCCTCTTTTTTACTTAGCTTCTTTGGGTCTAATAATTGTATCATGGTTATTCTATAATTTATGGCTAATATCTACTCATAACTGAGTACATACTATGTGTGTCTTTCTGGAACTGGGTTACAACACTTAGGATGTTATTTCCTAGTTCCATCCATTTGCCTTTAAATATCCCTGTTTTTAATACCTGAGTCATACTTTACTGTGTAAATGTTCTATTTTCTTTATTCATTCTTGATTGAAAGACATTGGTGTTGTTTCTAGCTTCACTCTGTTGTGAATAAAGCTGCTGTAAACATAGTTGACTAAGTGTCCATGTGGTATCTTGGCACATCCTTTGGTATATGTCAAGGAGTGGTATAGTTCAGTCTTGAGGTAGAAATATTCCCAGTTTTCTGAGAAACTGCCAGATTGATTTTCAAAATGGTTGTATAAGTTTGCACTCCCACTAGCAATGGAGGAGTGGTTCCCTTGCTCCACATCCTTTCCAGCATGAGCAATCACTTAAGTTTTTGATCTTAGGCATTCTAACAGGTGCAGACAGAATTTTAGAGTTGTTTTAATTTGCATTTCCCTGATGACTAAGGACATTGAGCATTTCTGGGGAGAGGTTCCAGAGGGTCTAACAGGGCAATTCATGATGAGATTCCTAGCTGTGGGGAGGATATAGATCATGAAGTGGCCATTTCCTGTAACCAGGGAGGGCTCCTAGTGGAAAGATAAGAAGACCAATCCCACACATTAATAGTGAGAGATTTCAACACCCCACTATCACCAATGCACATGTCATAGAGACAGAATCTGAACAGAGATGTAATGGAACTAACAGGAGTTATGGATCAAATGGAGATAACAGATATCTATAGAACATTTCACCCAAATACAAAAATATGCCTTCTTCTCAGCACCTCATGAACCTTGTCCAAAATGGACCATAGATTCTGTCAGCAAGCAAGCCTCAACAGATACAAGAAAATTGATATAATCCCTTCTATCTTAATAGATCAGCCTCAGTTGAAGCTGACTTCAACCACAACAGAAACAACAGAAACTCAACAAATTCATTGAAACTGGATGACTCTTTACTCAGTGACCACTGCATCAAGGAAGTAATAAATAAAGACTTTCTAGAATTCAATGAAATTAAAAGCACAAAATACCCAAACTTATGGGACACAATGAAAGCAGTGGTGATAGGAAGTTTATAGCAATAAGTTCCTTCATAAAGAAATTGGAGAGGTTATCATACTAGTATCTTAATAGCACACCTGAAAGCTCTAGAACAAAAAGAAGGAAACACACTCAAAAGAAGTAGATGCCAGGAAATAATAAAACTCAGGGCTAAAAAATCAATAAAATAGAAGGAAAGAGAACAATACAAGAATTAATGAAACCAAGGACTGGTTCTTTGAGAAAATCAACAAGATAGACAAAACTTTAGACAAAGTACCTTAAAGGCAGGGAGAGAATATCCAAATTAACAAAATCAGAAATGAAAAACAAAAGATACTGAGGAAATCTGAAGAATCATTAGGCCTTACTTCAACAGCTTCTATTCCAAAAAATGGGAAATCTACATGGAATGGATGATATATAACACATACCAAATTAAAAGATCAGGTAAGCAACTTAAATAGACCTTAATCTCTAAGAAGTCTTTAAATGTCTTCTGACCAACCAACCAACCAACCAACCAACCAACCAACCAACCAACCAACCAGAATAACAAACAATAAACAATAAACAAAACAAATCAAAACAAACAAATAACCCAGGGTCAGATGACTTTAGCACATAATGTGCTAGTATCGATAGCTGTGTCAGAATTATCTTTCTTGGACTTTGAGTATTTAGTCTCTGTAAGTCTAAAAATCCAGCACCAATTATTTTAACTATTTATGTGTACAAGAGGAACATGGGTAGTCTTAAGAGTATAATACTCCGCAAATATTTTTAATGAACCTATATTTATATTATTATTCAAAATAGCCACTGTCCACAATTAAAAAGCAATTTTAGGAAAAGTAGTATACAATTATGTAAGATGCAAGGTAAGACATGTCCTATCTTTAGAAATCATCATTATTTCTTTGAGTTCTAATCCATTACACGAACTATCATGAAGAATGTGGCCCAGAGATCATATTATCTAAATGAACTTTTATGTACTTTGGCACCTATGGAGTCAGTAATTTTATAATCACTAGGATAAATAAAATATTTTACAAATATAACCTATAGACTCACATTATGATTTAAGATAAAAATACTGTTATTGAGAATTGCAGTATTATTGATACGATTGGTTTTAGTGTACTTCAACTTCCTTATACTGTTTAGTCAGATTCATAGCTTCTTTGTCTTCCTTTGGATGAAAATTTCCCTTAGTCTTTATTGAGCAAATTAAATAAATACATTCAAATGAGACTGTATAGAACAAGACACAGACTTTGGCATTGGGAGAGATAAGATTCTAAGTCGCTCCAGATCATATAATAGATAGCAGATATATTTCTTGTACTAAAGGAAATTCTCAGGTGTAGTTTAAGTTTCTCCAAATACAAAAACTAACAACTAACCAAGATATAATTTTGCTGATAAGTGCTCCCTAGGAGGAATGTAGTTTATATATAACCTACCTTGGAACTTTAGTCATTTCCTTGTATTTACAAATTAACAAAATACATTTTGTAAACTAATGAATTTCTGAATTTTCAGTGTCCACTCAGAGTCTATTTTCAAGATCTTAGCTTCTTGTCTATCATTTTCTGCCTTGTGCTCAATATACTTTTCTACACTGTCTTTCTATAAATATTACATTATTAAGTGAAGGCTCCATTCTCTACAGACACCCACTAAATCTGTGAGGACTGCAACAATGATGGCAGATAGATTTGGAAGAGGAATAAACTAAAATAACAGAAGTAGTATATTGGTTAGTTCTATGTCAACTTGATATAAGGTATAGTCTTCTGAGAGGACAATACCTCAGAACAGAAATATTGTTACAAGATCTGACTTAGGCAAGACTATAGGGCATTTTTTTATATATAATTAATGATGGATAGGAAATGTTGAAGTCTATTGTTGATAATAGTACACCTGGGCTGGGGTCTTACCACATCTGGACTACATATATATATATATATATATATATATATATATATCGCTGGCTAGGCTAAGCAAGTATGAGAGCAAACCAGTCATCAGCACTCCATGGTTTCTCCATCAGCTCCTGTCTCTATATTCCTAGGTTCCTGTCCTATTTGAGTTCCTTCCCTGAGTGCCAACAATGATGGACCATGATATTGAAGTGTAAACAAACAAACAAACAAACAAACCATTTCCTCCTCAGCTTGCTTTTAGCCATGCTTTTTTGTCACAGCAATGATAATTTAAACTAAGATAACTTAGGTGTACCATATTTCTTCTAAATTGTGAGTTCTAATGCCGTACAGATGAGACACTCTGAAGACATAAGCTAATTATCCAAAGGAAAAAGGACCTTTAGGTATTTGATAGGAGGTATAATGAAACCTTGACAATGTAACTTGGCAATTTATACTATATCATGTTGATACCACAAAACATTGAGAAAGCTTTGTATAATCTGCTATAGAATTGTCCATTGCAGATTCAAAAGGAATAAAAGGAACTGCTGGGAGATAAGTGTAGTTGCTGCCACAGTTGAAAAGAGCATCAATATTGTGGCCAACATTCTTCAGTTTTAACTCCAAGAGGACAGATAAAAAAAAGAAGCAAAATTAAATTATGAAATAAGGATTTGGGGTAGCAGTCTATGTTGCACATGACTTAGACATGATTTTGTAGAATGCAAAGTATTACTAAACAATAAGCATGATACAATGAAACTCACAGGCTATAGAGAAAATAATTCTAAGAATCTTTATCTTAGGAGTACGATTAGCAAGGGCGTTAGGATTTATCCATGCCCATTTCTTTGACATCCTTTATTTTTCTCCCATTGATGGGTCTTGAAGTTGTATGAATATGTTGTGCAACATTTTGCCAGCCTTATTTAGAGTTGGACTAGTTCGCTTCAGAACTGAGCAGTTCAAATACTAAGAAAGAGTATTGAAGCCTCCTCACCAAACAATTTCCAAGGTCATGATTGCAAATATTGAAAATTGTCTAATTGTATTTTCTGTGAAACTTAAAAGCACAACCTTTTTTCTCTAGATGTTTCACATTCTTCTGTAGGCTTTAACACATAGATTTCTTGCATGTTCCTGTAGAATGAGCTATGAAAGATCACTGATAGAAACACAGGAAAACAAAAGTTGCTATTGAAAAAAGAAAACTAAAAGTCATAGAGAATTACATAATTTTCATGGAATATTTTATGTAAATATTTTAATTTTTCTTCTCCAGAGCAGAAATCAAGTTTTAAAATTATACTGTTTACATGCTCATTCACTGATTAAATTTAGTATACTTACCCTTTGATTGTTCTTTGATTTTCTATTGTTAAGAGTCTTATCCATTTTAGTCTTGCAGTGAAGCCATCAGTACTGAAAAATAAAATAACTTGGATTCCTTTGGAACTGTCACATTAAAGGTATGATAGCTATTGTCCTTTTCTCCCATTTTATTCAAAGAAACCTTGACAAGAAAAGGTCAAATAAAGCAAGCAAAAGTGTAGCCTACTTAACCTTTTAGAGTTTATTGTATGTGAGTATGTATCTGATCTGTGAAACTAGCCTATTCCCCACAAACTTGAACTGAGCCAGGAATGTTGGGCTCAATATTTCTTGTTATCTTTCCAATAGTACTATCTTGGGAAGAGAGTATTTCCAAGAAAGCATGTTCAGTTCTGGAAATGCTAATGGGTTGGCAATATTCCCCCAAGTATTTCTAACTTGAGGCAAGGAATGAGGGCAGAGTGCAGCTAGTTACTGAGTTGTGGTATTTGCATTTCCTAAATTCTCCAAAGTACTTATCTACAATTCCCTAGTGCTTTGCTTTCCTGTGAAACAAGTCCATTCCTGGGAACTTGAAGCAGCTTACATGTTTAAGGTGGTGCTGAGAATACTGCTCTTGTCTCTATGCCAACATAAAACTCACACACACACACACACACACACACACACACACACACACACACGCGCGCGCGCGCACACACACACACACCCTGAGATCAAACATTGTTTTCCAACCAGTAAAGAGGAAGTAGATTCAGATTTGAGTTTCTTTAGGGACAAGATCATGCTGAGAGGCAAATGAATGGCCACTGTGGGGAATTTATTTCTCCTGCTGAAAAAGCAAATGCTAATAATAATTGAGGTTGATTTGCAAAGTGCACAGCTTCACAACAATCATATGATACCTAGTAATTCTGAAATTGAAGTAAAAAAGGAAGCACTTCAGAAGCCGGAATTATGAAAATCAAGAAGTTGCTTAAAATATTTGAGGGTGTGCTTAGAGAATTAAATGCCATATGCTTTCTTCGCTTCTGAAGAGAGACTGTGTTTTCTCTTGGAACAAAATGCACACGCAGGTGTTTGATAGAGAGTTTAAAAGCTATCAAGAAGAGCCAGAATGTTTGGGGTTTGGGGTAGGAGGTGTTAATTTGGGGAAAGTGATGTGTGCTGGGAGTGGGATGGAGGAACAAACAGTAGAGAGAGAAAAAACATTTGCTGTTTGTGAGTTGTGTAGACTTGTTAGAATTAGAATCTAACACCTGACTTTAAACTTACCTTGTTCATGAAGTCAGATTAGGATGCTACTTCTTAATTTTTTTCCTTTGGAATCATTGATATTAATGAAATAACAAACATTTTCTTGTTCGTAAGGTAGGCTCAATTTGTTCCATCTACAGAAGAAAGTAGATGGTTATTATCCATCTTCTGATGAAAAAATTAAGGGCATTTATATGCTTCTTTCACTGCTAAAATAATTAATTGACACAAGTCATCAGATATTAGATACTTGAAGTATCATTACTATAATCTTGTTGGCAAAGCATACATTATGTTGTGTTGGAATCTCTGAGACATTCTCAGTGCAAGCAGATCTAAGGTCTTACAGAATAAACTTTGTCTAAATTTTCATATTTATAATCTGAGAATATGAGAAAACAAGAAAAAAGTGGGAAAAATGAACTAGAGAGAATTAGGCACAGTCCACATATATTAGGATATTACAATGACTTTTGTTACACCATGCAGATTATAACCATTGAATGAGACATCCTGAGTTCATTGCAGAAATAATAAATTCAGCCATCGCTAACGGTTACATAAAATGAGAAGATAGTTTAAAACAATTGGAAGGATTATTTGAAGAAAGAGTTTATAAACTGATTTGATAAAGCACTCCTCATCTGTAATTAATTTCCTTTATTCTTCCTTTTATTCTGAAAATTTTCATAAGTAAAAGTGGCTAAAGATTGAAGGAAAAGTTTTTATATTAAATGCAGACGTGTAAGAGCAAAAGAATCACTCATGGTTAAAATAAACTAATAATTTTAATCTCACAATTATTTTGATTATAATTTAAAAAATCCAAATTAATTGTCTCAATGTACTGTTTTATACACACACACACACACACACACACACACACACACACACATATATATATATATATATATATATATATATATATATATATATATATAATTTGTATTTTCAAAAGAAATTCTTAATATAATATACATTATACTTCATCTTCTGAGATTAATGTATAAAAGTTTCATGGTTTAAAATTTGGTGAAAGGTACACTTATTAAAATGTTGTAAAACAAAAGTGACTAAAAAATTCTCAATAGTTATTTTGTGATAAATCAATGGCAAAAATAAACTGTTAAAATCTAATAACAATGATTTCTGCAAACATCCAAACTCACTTTTCATAGATAAGAATGCAAATCATCTTTACCTCTGAGAGTTCTGCCGTGTGCACACACAGTTGCTGTTTGCAGGAGGCCCTTGCAGGGGCTCCGCTTAATGAACCCACCCTGATTTTCAGCCTGCCTGTTTTTGATGGATTTTTCTTAGGAACTCAGAAGAAACTCCTAAGCAGTAAGGAAAAATAACATGTTACTTAGACACAGATTTTTGAGATATTTGAATCCTGAACAAATTTAAAAGTCTATAATATGTGTTGTTTTTGCTCCTAGTCTCAGTATCTGAAAATATCTGTGGAGTTAAAAGTGTTGAACTTTTTTGAACTTTTTTTTTAAACTGGTAAATTTCCAAAACAGATGACTCAATATCAAACCATCAGTACAACCTGTGCTAATGTTCATTATTTATCAGGTCTGCTGATCAATGTGCCATACAGAAATCAGTAATGAAAGCACAACAATTTCCTCCTCTGATGCTTTACATTTGCTTATTATAATGTAAGAGGAGGACTTTCTTTCTCCTTTCTTAGATTTGTGATTTTAGTCACAAGATATTTATATACAGACAAACTTTATAAAAATTGCTTAATCTGAACAATTTGACAACCTTAAATAGTTAAAAATTAAATATGAAAAGATGAAGACTGTCATATTTACATTCATAAGGGTATCTACTTAAAACAGTAGACTTAATGTTATAATGGATTACTGCCTTACTTATTTTTATATTTAATCACAGATTAGATTAGGTGAGGGAATATGATAAGACTGGCAAAAATTTTGGCAAATAGTCTTTTTCAGATAAAAGATACAAAGGAGAAATTCTCTGTTAACATTAAGTTGCTACTTAATGGGTTGGGAGAAATGGGTTTGCTGATAAACACACTGACTGCCCTTGAAAAGGATCTAGATTCTCTCCCAGCCCCTACACATCACTGTCCACAACTCTACTCCAGTAGATCTGACAACCTCTTCTGCCTTCTACATGCATTGGACACACATGAAGGACATACATGAAGACAAACAATTAAACACAGCCAATAAAAATAACTAAATCTTTAAAACAATGTTGTTTTTACCTTGTTTTCCTTCTCCTTTTCTCCTAATGGTTTAGATGGTTTGAAATACAGGAAGGATTGATTCTTTTTTCCCCGTCATAATCTACTGGAAACTTATTAGTGATAGTAATAAAATATATATACATTTGCATACCAAAATAGTTACTATAATGAAAAGACTAGTTCTGTAACTTTTTTTTTAAAAGTCAGAATGTGTATTATTCTATGTAAAGTCAAATCTATTAATTTCAGTAATTTTCCAGGTAACATTCTTGAAGAGTAACTAATAATTAAGATAATTTGAAGTCAGTACTCTATTTCAAAAATATATACATAATTTCTAAAGTGTGTGGGTTTATTTAACTAGAAGAACAGTAACTAGTATACTATGAGCCAAGTTTGGCTGACTCAGTTTAACAACCTTGTGATGTGATGATGTTGGCATAATGACATCATCTCTCTCTTGAGAACAATCTCTGGAGTGCAGGTGGCAGAGCTAGACTGATCTCATTGGAAAACAACAAGTACACGCTAACTACCCATCCCTGAGTTTAGAGCTACATATGTTGCCCATTCCAAGCATGGGAGTAAGGAACCAGGCAATGATACTTCAATACTGAATTTTTGATACACAATTATTCTCCACCTAATTTTTTATGTGACTATGAAATCATCTGTTCTACAACCATGTAAAGTTATAAATAGCTGCACAAGAAATTGTAGAAAGGCCTATGTATTCAAAAATACCACTTTTCTGACATCACTTTATCCTTTCTGTGAGCTAGACAGTACCATAATTTAATGAATATTACATATAGCCAATGTTTGGTAATATCAATAGTCAGGAAGCTAAGGTACAAGGATTATGAGTTTAAGGGACTACTGTAATGAATTCAAGTCAGCCTAGATGATACAGTAAAATATTTTCTCCATAAAGAAAAACTAACAACAATGATAAACTGGTAAGAATAAGACATAGTGGGAGCTGTCCCTGAATCTGTTACCTGCCTTTGGATCCAATACTTCTAAGTGGGCCACCTTGTCTGGCTTCAGTAGGAAAGGATACAGCTACTTTTGCAGTGATTTGATATGTCAGGGAGGAGAAATACAGGGGTTCCCCCTTTTTAGAGGAGAAGGGGAGTGGAAAAAGGGGATAGGGTATGTGTTGGAGGGTACTGGGAGCAGGAGGTTGCTGATATTGGGATATAAAAATGAAATAATTTTTAAATTACAGTTTTCTGTATATGTGGCTTTATCCAATATGATAACAATAATTATGTTACCAAAATATATAATTTAATTTTGATAAAAATAGTTATAATACAAATAAAAGTATAATCTAATATTTTACAACTATGTACAGAAACAAAGAAAAATTGAAATGAAAGTTTTCTAAAGAGAAAAAGCAGGTAATGTGTGTCTAGAATATCAACACATGGGACAGAAGTAGTCAAGAGATTTGTGAATTCCAGGCTATTCTGGTCTACAAAGTGAGTTTCAGACAACTCAGAGATTCATAATGAGACCACATCCACTCAGAAAAAGTAAAGGATTCTACTTTAACAATCAATTGGTACATACCATAGTTCAAGCTACTCAGGACTTTGAAGCGGGGTAATCAGTTAGCCCGTTTGAGTCTGGTAACATTGTGATATTGTATTTTTAAATAAATAAATTATTCTAACTTAACTGTTGTCACAGATCAGAGCTGAATATATTGGATTATATTCAATATATATGACTTACTAGTGATTAAAGATTTAAAAATAACTTGAACCTGATCCAAGTTCTACTCAATCTTTAGTGTTTTAGCACTTCTATGTATCTGAATCCTTGATGACTGAATTTACACCTTTTAAATGCCTATGGATGGTTGCAACATCAAGACAATCTTGAATTCTGAATGGTAGATTAAGTTACAAATAAGCTTAATATTTATTATTGAGTACTTGTTAATTCTTCAATTTTCAATACAGTGCTAATATTCACATTCAGTGAAAACAGATGGATAGTTCTCGGCTGTGCTATCTGTGCTCAGATGGACTCTCTCCTTAGATCTAAATATTTTAAGGAAATAGAAACTATGTGCTTACTAAAAAATAGAAAAAATTTCTCCTTGGGAAATTAGTTCTGGGTTGGTAAATTAGCTGGAAAAACAGAACATGGACTATTAGTAACCTTCATTTGAAAACCATATGACAATCAGTACCCACCATAGAAGGTTCCCCAAGTCACAGTTCTTCTGTGTGGATGGCCAGTAGAGAGCCTTGTAATGACAGATGGTTTACTTAATTACAGAATTAAACTTGATGTTATTGAGACATGATTTCAGTGAATAATATTTTCCAGACAGGGTTTAATAAGAAGCTTGTGGTTGTGTAGCTCTTGCTCAAAAAAGGGAACCTGGTTGCAATGACTACCTTCTATAATCAGAGTATGAGGGCAGAGGATGTTAACTTGACCGGCCCCAAGCACCCAGTTCCAGTAAGCTTATCAGGGTCTAACAGTGACCCCACCCTAAGCATTGTGAAAGAAGAGGCTGTTGAAACAGCACCTGGCATTTCACACTGAACTTCAATAACACTCGCTGAGTCAGTGACCACAGTGAAGGGAAAGTACATGGGACGTTGAGCGGGCCTTCCTGGGTAAGCTCTGGTGCTAAGTATGGACTCATCAGAGAAATCACGGGGTTCATATGCAGTGAGGGTTAAGCAAGTTTTAAAACCCTGAACTTTAACATTCAAAGAAGGAGCATGCTTGTGTAGGAATAGGCACTTTTATTGTTAGGCTTTATACATTTCCTCCTGGGGGAAGAAGAAACTGAGAGAGCATCTGACATGAGTAGCAATCAGATTTAGAGTAAGCATATTTCCTCTTGATATTAGCAATAGCTGTGTTTTCCTGCATTTAAAAACCTTGACTGGGTTTAAGGGAAGAGAGAACATTTATTTACCTGTGAATATTATGATTCTTTTGTTTATAGATGAATAGAATTCTGTGTACATGCAACCATTTCATTATCCACTGATCAGTTGAAGGAAATTTAAAATTAAATTGTTTTCATTTTCTACCTTTTTGAGTTGTTCCCTGCCATACCCACTCTGATTTCCCTTTTTACACCTAGCTCTCTCCAGTTCCCACTCTCTTCACACCTGAACATGAGTAGTGAACATGGCTGAACAAGTATATGTGGATAGGATGTCTATTCCTTTGGTCAGAGGCCAAGAAGTGGTATAGTTGTGTCATATGGTAAATCTACTTTAGCCTTTTGAGAAAAACTCTACACACTGATTTCCAGAGTGGCTACACAAGTTTGAAATTCTATCAAGAGTCAATGAGGCTTTCTCTTTTCTCACAACCTTGCCTGCATTTGTTATCTTGATGTCTTTTTCATTTTAGCCATTCTGACAGAGGAAAGATGAAATCTCAAAGTCATTTTAACTTGCAATTCCCTAATTGATAAAGGTGTTAAATACTTTCTAAGATATTGGTTGCCCATTTTTGTATCTTCTGAGAACAATCTGTTCAGAACCATAGCTGTTTTTCAAAATGGGTCATTTGGATTTTTTGATATTTTATTGTTGTTTTGATTCTTGATATATTCTGGGTATTACTCTTATGTCAAATATAAAATATTTACATAGCTGTAAAATATTCTCTCCCATTTTGCTGGCTTTCTTTATACTCTGTTGAGGTAGAAACTCTTATAGTTAGACAGTTAACCAAGATCCACAATGATGAATATTACAAGTCCTCTCTTATTTTTGTCTCTTAGCTCTACATCTATAGATTTGCATCTATAAGCTAGAGTAACTAAAGAATTCATGAAAGTAGGAAGGTAAATGAAAGCAGACAAGTGCTCAGGATAGTCAAACATGTGTTCTATAAAAATAAATGAAAAAATGATGGAGAGGAGCTTCAACAGGGACAGGAGGGGGAAAAGAGTAGAGACAGAGAGGGAGAAAGAGGGATACATAACTGTAAAGATTCTTGCTGGGCAGTCATGGCACATGTCTTTAATCTCAGCACTTGGGAGGCAGAGGAAGGTGGATTTCTGAGTTCGAAGCCAGCCTGGCCTACAGAGTGAGTTCCAGGACAGCCAGGGCTACACAGAGAAACCCTGTCTTGAAAAATCAAAAAAAAAAAAAAAATTAAAGGTTCTTTAAAAAGATATAAAATATCATGATATTATATATACCTAAACCACTTACAATGCTACCTCCAAGAGTCAAGGACAAATACCAAATATCAGACATGAGAAGCCTCCTCATTATCGTTGGTGAGGAGAGTCTAAAAGATCTCCATAAAAATATAGGATACTGCTGTCACCTGCTCTTGCCTACTAGAATTTGAAGATAAGTGTCTCTATTGTTGAAGATATGACACTCCAGACATAGACTCTGCTTCCTGGAACTGACCCAGGAACCTCCTTGAGGACTGACTGCCATAGTATCAGAAGGTGCTATACAAACTTCCAAGTGAAAAAAATACTCATTAATTCTACCACCTGAAAAACCTAAAAACCACAATAATGACTATATTGGTAAAATTTCCACAAAGGTGCAATAGTGTCATTTTATAATGGGACTACCAACAGTTGTCTAAATGAACTTAAGAACCACTCAACAAGAAATAAAATCATGTCTGGTTCTGTAAATATAATCAGATATACATGATAGGAGAGTTCCTAGACTGGAGAGGAGAACCTACAACTACCACATTTATAAACTAGTATAACTATCCTAACTGCACTCTACATATTGTCCTTACACTCACAGATAAATGTAGCTCTCACCCCACACAAAGAGTTTTGTTTTTGCAACAGTAGACCAAAACAGAAATCCACAGCTCATTAAAATGCAAAGAAGAACTGACCACTGGATTTTGAACATCAGTTGATAAACCTATAATACAAAATCTGCACAAAAGACTCTAGCAGTATTGTGGAGGAGGACCAGAAAGATTGTAAGAGCCAGAGGAACAGGAAGCCTGCTATAACATTGTGCCTTCAAGTTAGGACAGGGATGCTGTACCTATGGAATTCAGTAATGTAGCTGCCAAAGATTTGAGCAATTATAACAATGGGTAACATTCCAAAATATATGGAAGTAATTACTGCTATAGGAGGAACTATAAGCAATTATATAAGCTGTGAGATGGAAAGAAGCATCTTCCTCAGGATGGAGATCCTCAATTAGTTATCCAATACCAAAGTGTCAGCCCTAGAAACATACACATGCAAGCAACATGGACTAGACTCAGCAGGTTGTTGCATCTAGTCCTTCATTTATATGTAAAAAAACAGTATGTTAAAGAAGAGAAAGGTCCATGAAGAGAGTGAGGAATATATGGGAGGAGTAGGAGGAATATTGGATACTTTGTAAAATATAATAAATAATAGAGTTAGCAGATTTTATGTGGGATCATTAAAGTTATGTAAGCTTAAAGTTAGTGTAACTGAAATGTATTGTCATGGGTTAAGAATAATGAAAAACTAGTGTAAACCTTGCTGGAAAACTTAAAAGGCCACAATTTATATGAACTTCGTATATGTCTAATTGAGAGGAAGACAAAGTGACAGAATAGAATATACCCAAGTCTTTTAGAGCAAAGAGGAAAGAAGGGCAACATAAGAATGAGCCCTAGCACAGAGAAAGAGAGGGAGGAGGCAGGTTTACTTGGACAACTGTAGAGAGACAGGTTGCATAGAGAGAAGAAGCTAGACACATGGGAAAACTACAAAGGTCAGAGAATGAGAAGGAGCCAAAGGATTAGAACATATTGCCCAACTTAGTATGAGGTCAAGCAGAACAACTTAGTGAGAAGCTGAGAGAAGCCAGTTTGAGTCAGTCAGCTTAGAGAGGAATTAGAGACAGAACAGCTCACTTAAGCCAGTCAAAGCTCAGAAAGAACTGGAAAGCATGATCATTCAGCAGTAAGTCTCAGAGGCTGAAAAAATTTCACACCTAAGGTAAATTGGATGGAGGCAAGTAGCTTTCAGAACTAGGCCTAGGTTACCAGTCAGAGGTGGTAAGCCTCAGAGACACCAATTTTTACAGGAGAATAAAAGTTACATTTACAAGGTCACATTTGTCTATTTTTTTTATCTTAGAGCATAAGCCATTGGTGCTCTGTTCAGGAAGTTTTCCCCTGTGCCCATGTGTTCAAGGCTCTTCTCCACTTTCTTTTCTATTAGTTTCTGTGTATCTGGTTTTATGTGGAAGTCCTTAATCCATTTGGACTTCAGCTCTGCACAAGGAGATAAGAATAAATCCATTTGTAGTCTTCTACATGCTAATCTCCAGTTGAACCAGCATCATTTGTTGAAAATGCTGTCTTTTTGCCACTGGATGGTTTTAGCTCCTTTGTCAAAGATCAAGTGACCATAGGTATGTGGGCTCATTTCTGGGTCTTCAATTCTATTCCATTGATCTTCATTCCTGTCTCTGTACCAATACCATACAGTTTTTTTTTTTTATCACTATTGCTCTGTAGTACAGTTTGAGATCCAAGATGGTGATTTCCCAGATGTTCTTTTATTGTTGAGAATGGTTTTTGCTATCCTGGGTTTTTGTTATTCTAAATGAATTTGAGAATTGCTCTTTCTAATTCCATGAAGAATCAAGTTGACATTTTGGTGGGAATTGTATTAAATCTGTAGATTACTTTTGACAAGATGGCCATTTTTACTATATTAATCCTGCCAATCCATGAGCATGGGAGATCTTTCCATCTTCTGAGATCTTCTTAAATTTCTTTCTTCAAAGACTTGAAGCTCTTGTCATATAGTTCTTACACTTCCTTGGTTAGAGTCATACCAATGTGTTTTATATTATTTATGACTATTGTGAAGGGTATTGCTTCCCTACAAAATGGCAACCAACAGATTGGGAAAGGATCTTTATCAATCCTACATCCAATAGAGGGATAATATCCAATATATTCAAAGAACTCAAGTAGTTAAACTCCAGAGAATCAAGTAATCCCATTAAAAATGGGGTACTGAGCTAAACAAAGAATTCTCAACTGAGGAATATCAAATGGCTGAGAAGTACCTAAAGAAATGTTCATCATTCTTAGTCAGGGAAATGAAAATCAAAACAATCCTAAGATTCCTACCTCATACCGGTCAGAACGGCTAAGATAAAAAAAACTTGGGTGACAGCAAATGCAGGAAAGGATGTGGAGAAAGAGAAACACTCCTCCATTGTGGGTAGGATTGTAAGTTGCTTCAACCACTCTGGAAATCAGTCTGGCAGTTCCTCAGAAAATTGAACATAGTACTAGCTGAGTACCCAGCTATACCACTCCTGGGCATATACCCAAAATATAATAAGGACACATGTTCCACTATGCTCATAGCAGCCTTATTTATAATAACCAGAAGCTAAAAACAAACCACATGTCCCTCAACAGAGGACTGGATATAGAAAATGTGGAATATTTACACAATGGTGTACTACTCAGCTATTAAAACACTGACTTCATGAAATTTTCAGGCAAATGAATGGAATTAGAAAATACCATCCTAAGTGAGGTAACCCAATCACGAAAGAACACTAATTGATATGGTATTCACTCACTGTTAAGTGGATATTAGCCCAAAAGCTTGGAATACCCAAGATAAAATTCATAGACCACATGAAGCTTAAGAAGAAGGGAGATCAAAGTGTGGATGCTTTGGTCCTTCTTATAAGGGGCAACAAAATACTCATGGGAGCAAATATGGAGACAAACTGTGGAGCAGAGACTGCCCCACCTGGTGATCCATGCCATATATGGTCACCAAACTCTAACACTATTGTGAATTTCAAGAAGTGCTTGCTGACAGGAACCTGATATAACTGTCTCCTGCAAGGCTTTGTCAGAGCCTAACAAATATGGAGGCAAATGCTCGCAACCAATCATTGGACTGAGCATGGGGTCTGTAAAGAAGGAGTCAGAAAAAGGACTGAAGGAGATGAAGGGGTTTGCAACCCCATAGGAAGAACGACAGTATTAACCAACCAGAATTCCCCTAGATTCCCCAGGGACAAAATCACCAACCAAAGATTACACATAGCAAGACTCATGGCTCTAGCTGCATATGTAGCAGAAGGTGGCTTTGTCTGGCTTCAATGGAAGGAGAGGGCCTTGTTCTATGAAGGCTCGATGCCCCAATATAGGGGAATGCCAGGGCAGAGAAGCAGGAGTGGATGGGTGGGTGGGGGAACACCCTCATAGAAGCAAGCTTCCGGGGTGGGGGGAACCTGGAAAGGGTATAACATTGGAAATAAAAATAAAGAAAATATCTAATAAAAAAAAGAAAGAGTGAAAAATGTTTTCTTTACACCTGAGTAGTCCCAATTCAACACTTAAGTCTTAGAAAAGTTCTTGGAGAGTTGCTGGTATTCAGTTCCTATTGTAAGGAGAACAAACTAGAGTCTGATGCCAGTTAATGCTGATGGTAACTTCAGTAAACTTGCTCTGACAGGAAGAAGCAAATAATGCCAGCATCAGTGAACAAGCCCCCCCCCACCAAACCTATTTATCCGACACTGCCCTTTGGAAATTACCACACATTTGGAAAAGGAATCTCTCTAGGCTTATCTTCAGTATGAAAGCCCGGACAGAAGATACCTAACTGTATCTTCTAAGTGATGCTAAATCTTGTCAAGTTTACAATTGAGATCAACCATTAATGTCAGGAAGCGTAATTTTATAACTTAGTAACTGTGAGTAGTGAGGTGATAAATGACACATGGAGATGTATGGTCAATGCTACTAGACGCTGACTGTGATTTTGGGTAACTACACAGAGGTACCATTCTTGATTTAAGATTATTATATTTTTGAGACAGAATTAATAACACTGTGGTTAAGCACACTTGCTGTGTAATCATGGAGGTTAGAATTTAGATCCCAGCACCCCTGGAGTATGTTAAGTAGCACACAAATGCCTGCAACTCCAGCTCTGAGGGATTTCACGATCTTTTCTCTCCTGGGTGCCCACAGGTATATACACTTATACATATCCATGCACAGAAACTTACAAATCATACATGAAGACACACATCTATTAAAAGTGTATTTAAATTACAATATTATCTTAAGAGGTCATTACATTGATTTCCAGAATGGATACAAGAACTTACATTGACACTGATGATAAATGTTTTCCCTTATACTCCAGCATTTTTGTCCTTTGTTTTCTTTATGATAATCATTTAGACACTTCTACATCTCTAGCACTGAAGGCTGAGGAAACATTTCAGAAGAGTGGGCAGTAAGATTGTAAATTCCAGAACAGGGAGTTTGCTGTGAAGGTCTGTTTTCTAGTAATGACAGAAGCTACCGTATAGACTCTTATTAATTTGACCACCTAAAGATGATCTGAACAAGGGCAACAGACTTCCTAAAGTGGGTGGAGGATATTGTTAGTTTTTTACATGCAAATGTTCAGTACATTCAACATTTTTTCTCTTAAAGATAACATATTTTCCATGATATTAATACATTTCTAGAGATTCATGGCTGAAGATTTATGCATTTATATCTGGGCCCCCTATTTTGATCTATTGCAAGCCCTGAGTTCCAGCAGATGAATGGAAACAGGCAACCTTAGGAGGTGAGACATGGGGAGGACCCTCTAGAATATACAAGAGACCTGTGAAGTGAGAGAATCTCAGGACTCAAAGAGGGGAATCTTAGATGAAATGCCCAACAGTGGGGAAAGGGAACTTGTAGAGTCCACATTCAGTAGAAAAATAGGGCAACAAGTGAAGGGATGAAGTTGTCATCCCACAGTCAAAGACTCTGACCCTAAATTGTTCCTGTCTAAAAGAACAGCAGGGACAAAAATGGAAAAGAGACTAAGAAAAAGGAGGTCCAGTGATTAACCCAGCTTGAGCTCCATTTCAAGGGTAGGCTCCAAGTCTTAACACTATTACTGAGGCTCAGCTGTCCTCTGAGAGACCCAGCAAGCAGCTGACTGAGTCAGATACTTACATCCAACCAATGGACTGAAGTCAGGGACACTTGTGGTTAAATTAAGGAAAGGCTGGAAGAAGCTGAGGAGGGGGGTGACCACACAGGAAGACCAGGAGTTACAACAAACATGAATCCCTGAGATCTCTCAGACACTGAGCTACCAACCAGGCAGCATGCACTGGCTAGTAGAGGCCATTGACACATATACAGCAGAGGACTGCCTGGTCTGGCCTCAGTGAGAGAAGATGCGCCTAACCCTTGAGGGACTTGAGACCTCAGGGAGTGGGGATACCTTGAGATGTAGGGGGTGAGTGGGTAGGAACATCCTCTTGCGAAAAGGGGGGAGAAGGAATGGGATGAGGAACTGTAAGAGGGCAAATGGCAGTGGGATAACTACTGGACTGTAAAAGAGAAATGCAATAAATGTAAATGAACAAATAAATAAATAAATAAATAAATAAATAAATAAATAGCATTCTTCCTATCCTATGGGTCTACCCCCTATTTCTTTCTCATTGTTGTTCTGACCAATGCTTTAAGCACTATAATAAGTAAAAATGGTGAGAATATGTAACCCAATTTTTGATTTAAAAAAAAGTAAAAAAAAATTAGTTTCTCCCAGTGCAGTATAATGTCAGCATAGCTTTCTTCTATATCACATTCAAATATAGATATGATATTGCTGTGTTTATTTTTAGCACTTTTACTGGTATTCAAATTCATTAAAATCATTTTTCTGCATCAAATGAGATGATCCAGTGTCTGACATTGATTTTATGTATGTGCTCTATTACATTTTCTGCTTTGCATATGTTGAAATATAACTAATGTCAAATAAGTTCACTGATGGTGTGTTATTTGGTGTGTATATGAGATGAGTGCATAGGTTTATTCTTAAATATATTCATAGGAGAAACAGGCATATGCATGTCAAGGACTGTATAAGAAGGCCATAGGACAACCTTTAGTGTTTTGTTTGTCTTGGCTTTCCACATTGTGTGAGACAGAACCTTTTCAGTGTTTTTATAAACCACTATGTGCCTCAAGCTAGCTTGTACCTGAGCTTTCAAGGATCTTCTGTCTCCATCTCTCATATTGTTGCAGAAGCACTGAGAAAACAGACATATCCTCCTATGCCTGGGTTTCCATGGAATCTGGAGCTTAGTCGGGTCTTCATTCATGCATGGGAAGTACTTTACTTACTGAAGATAAACCTGGCTCATTGAAATTAACTTTGACACGAGAAAACTTTATATAGCAGCATTTTAATTACAGAAAGAAATGCTATTGAAAATATACATTTACATTTCTTAGCATCATCCATTCTTTGCTAATTGTCATTCATATGCAGGTATTTGTCAAGTTTATTTGATATTGTTTTCAATTTCTAATTGAACACTCCTGTAAAATGTAAAGGGAGAATTTTAATTTTAAATAAATGGTGCACAGCTCAGCTAGTTCCCAAGCTGCTAGCTTTGCCGTCAGTTCTGTAGACTCTATGGCTCCAAGCATGGTTCTCAGCTCAGAGCAGACCGTGCCCTCCAAACTCAGGGTACCCAGTACAAAGAAGAATCTTAATGCTTAAAGATTGTTCAGTGGATTTATATATCAGCAAATACCCAATACACAATATGCCCACACAATTAGAATTGTTGCCCAATATCTAACCTTTTGACATGAATAAATTCCTTGAGCCTGCTAGAGACCCACACATCCGCCCCTATTTTTCTTCTTCCTCCTTCTCTGTTCTCTCTTCTTTTCTCCTCCTTTTCCTCTCTCCTCCTCCTTCCTCACTCCTACCTCTTCTACTGCCCTATCACCGAGCTCCACTGAAAATACAACGTAGCAAGAAAACATCCTGCTACAGGTAAATGCATTTGGATTTGGAATTCTGTCAGGCCATTTTCTGCTCCATTTTGACCAAGATACATCTCAGTAAGTGGGAAAATGGTATACCATGCAAAATACATCATTTTCATTGATCATTGCCAATACCCTCAGACATGAATGGCCCTGTGGAACGATGTTCAGCAAAAGTCAGTCTTGTATTTTATGTTAAGTATAAATGAATTTTTTACTTTTTCAAAGGTATGGAACAACCTATTTAGTAAACTTTTCTAAAAAATTAGGGTTGTTTCTATTTTAAAAATCCATTTAAACTATATATTTATATATAATATATATTATATGTATGATATATTTTAAGGTAAACAATAGCATGATTCCTTATGAGTTTTCAGACATCCTTTTTGTTAGTTTCTCCCCATTCTTTCTTTTGTATTTACATCAATTCCCAGTTCCTAAAGAGCTAACTCTTTTCCCATTTCTCTGATCAGTAGCTAATCTCCTCTTTATTGTTCCCCAGCTCCCCTACACACACACACACACACACACACACACACACACACACACACACACA
>JANHMN010000002.1:118451816-118552520 GCA_030674055.1 Rhabdomys pumilio
CACACACACACACACACACACACACACACACACACACACACACACACTCACATATACTCACACACTGGTCCTTTAATACTTTCCTGGTTTCTCCAGTTAAGTTACTTCAGTTAATTTTTAAGTCCATTATATATATAAATTTTTATCTTAATGCCTCACCTCAAACAATTTTAACTTTATAGTCCATTTAACATGATATAACATAGAACTTTATCTGACAACAATACTTTATAATACCTAATACTGGTTCTAGTTCATGGACAAATATTCAGAAGACTTGGGATTATTTCACTTCTTAAGAGAAAAAATAAAATGTTTTTGGAAGTTCAACTTACCATGATAGGTACTATTTGATTTTGTTATATTTTGCTTAAAATACCAAATGTATAACAATAAAAAAAATCTTTGAATAAAAGAAACAATAGTATAAAGTATTTTGATTGGTTCCTATACATGCAATTGTTATATTATTTTCTGTATATGCCAATAATGTTTTAGATTTGTCATGAATACTTTTCACATCTATAGTTTCATGGTAAACCAATATTACTAGAATCCAAATATAATCTTAATTATGCTTTTAGACATATTCTTTCTTTAGTAACTAATGCTGTCACTTTAGTTATTTAAAGGCCATAATTAATGAAGATTCTATCAGATGTCATATGAAAAATTATGGGAGAGCAATGAGTTTCAACAATTAGAAGCAGAGGAGGACCTAAAGAAGTCATGAAATACCATGCATGACTTAGGTCAGTTATGATATTGCTCTGAGACTGGTCCTGACATCCAAAAACAATGATAAACTCAATTTTCTGAAATGATTACTGTGCATTTGGGGAAAGGTATAGTTTTGATATAATCTTAAAATTGTAATCATATGATCAGGACATCTGGAAAATAACAGTCGAAATTAAACTGAACTTTGTCTGGGTATTGCAATTTTTACATGGCTCTGTCAAATGTCAGGCTTCCCTCTCCCTCACCAATTTCAAAGATGTTTCCCCATGATTTCTAACAGTGAATCATCCTGTCCTGTGCCAACCATCTGTTTTGTCTGCCCCCTCATCGACTCAAATTAGATGAGGGGGGGCAGGGCAGGTTCGCAAGAGCAGCCATTAACACTGGGGGGAAAGAAGATTCTGGCAGCAGACCTTCCATTGGAAATTATGGACTATTAAAACTGGCAAGAAGAAACTTCCAGGCAGACTGCTTAAGGGGAAAACACAACTAAGAGCAGAAAGAGGTGGGAAAAATATCAAAAGTTCAAAATAGCAATATAAAAATAAATATCCAAACAAAATTCAGAAATAACAAAAAGGGCAAAGGGGTGCAGCCTAAAGTGACAAGCAACACAGCAATACGTCTTGGCATGACAGAAAGTCATGTGTTTGCCGTACAAATTGTCACCCTCCTTATTTCAAAAATTAGGACACATGTAGAAATTTTACAAAAATGACTTGCTGTTAATTGTTTGATACTGAAGCATGATAAAAAGAACGGATGACAATCGAACGGGATTGCATATGCATTAGATAGTATATGTGATTCCAGAAAAATCTCCTAGATATCATGTGAGAACAAAACTAAGAAGACTCTTGTGACTCATACTTTATTTACTGGTAAAAATTATTGTCATTTGGGCATGAAGTAGAAATTCGTAAATTCAAATGTAAAGTAGAAATTCGTAAATTCAAGCAACTAGAGAGATATATGCTATTACTTAGCTATTACCAGTGATTTTTAACTTGAATACATTAGTAAAGGTTTAATAAACAAATACAACTTTTAATAATGTACTATCCAAAATATATAATGAAGAAAATATAATTGGACAGGAGGATGAACAAAATGATAACTTCTTTATTTACGTAAATAAGCTATTACATTTTAAGTTAATGCACTCTCACCTATCAGTGTTCCAAACTCTGTGTGAATCATGTGAATAAATTTTATGATGCCCAATTCTGTTCATTTTTCAATAGCTCTGTGGGTTTGTATTTGACCAAATGCTTGTCGTATGTGGTACTGGAATTTGAATCTAGAGCATTGGGCAGGATAGTTAAATGTTCTGTGGCTGAACTATGCCATAGGTTTTCAAATATTACACCTTTACTATTGTACCTGTGCCCTTCCCCCAGGCCTAAGCAGGCCTGCAAGTCATTGACCACGACAAGACCAAACAACAATAGGACCTAGAAGGAGGCATTGCCTTGCCAGTCTTGGTGCCCTGAGGTCTGCTACAGAGCTAAGAAGAATGGACTGCCTGCTGAGCTAACCTTGACACCTTCCAGACTACTATCTCCTCACCTAGCCCCGAGACTCTGGGGGGTGGGGCTTCCCCTTTATATGTGAAAGCAAATTATTAAACTTTGGGCCTTGATCAGAATATTTTGTCTTGGCCCCACGTTTCTCTCGCCCTCCTTCCCGTTAATCCCTAGGCTTCGTCTCAGGAGAACCTGGTGATCGGTGATCGTGGCTGCAGGCAGCTACAGTACCTTTCCAAAAATATGTAAAATTATAAAAAATACAATTTATTTGCAAATTTGTATTTGCCACCTCATAGGAATATTTTAAATGTCCTGGAAGAAAAAAAAAGAGAACAGATAATATGTTTTTTTTTTCTTTTAAAAGACAACTATCTTCATTAAGCCTATAATGTGGGAACCTAGAGGGGAAAGAGACTCCATGAGAAAATCAAGAGAATCAAATAATCTGGACCCCTGGGGATTTCCAGAGGCTGAACCACCTACCATAGAGTTCACATGGGTTGAACCAAGGGCCCCAGAACATATGTATCAATTGGGTAGCTTGGTATCTTGGTAGCTTGATAGTTGTTATGAGTCCCCCAACAACTGGAACAAGAACAGCTCTTGACTTTGTTGCCTCACTGTGAATCCTGTTCTGCTGACTGGGCTCTTTTTTGGCTTCAGTGGGAGGGAATGTGCCTAATCTTACACTGACTTGATGTGCCAGGGTGGGGTCTTGTAGCTGCAAATTTGGCTCCTAGGGATTACGCTCATTGCATCTGCCCAATAGCTCTTTGGATTTGAGAATCACATACACATACACACACACACACACACATACACACACACACACACACACACACACCAGCTAATTTTAATATGCCTTGACTAGCTCAATGATTGGGCACTTCTAAACCTTCTCGAAGCTAGCACACATTTCCCTCTAGTATACTTGATTTAAAACCTTCTAAATCTATATTTTATCTTTACTGCCCTGTTACCTTCTGGGCTACCCCTCACTCCTCCCCCCATAGAGCTGCTTCCCTTTTCACCTACATTACTGGATAATGTGTTTCCTGCAGTTTTTGAATTTGATCCCTCTGCCTTTGAGTCATGAGGATTCTCTTCTTTCCCTCTCTTAGTCACTTGCCCATGAAATCAAGATGTCCTGCCCTGTCTCCTTGCCCAGACATTGGCTGTATGGCAATTCTTTATTATCAATCAAAGCCAGCTCTGGGTAGGGACCTTCTGGTCTTGAAGCTCGTCTTTTGAGAGCCAAAATAAGACAAAGCATTAGAAGCAATTCCACACAGGGTCTCCTGCTCCTCAGTGGAGTAGGGGAGGGAAAAAAAGGAGGTGGTGTGTGTGGGGGGGAGTCTGGAAGGAGGGAGTGTCATTGGCAATCAGGATATAAAATGAATAAAAAACAAATTAATGGAAAAGTGTAACTGTTATCTTTAAAAAGCTTATAGCCTAATTTAAAGTATATGTCATGCCATTACAGCAATGTAGCCATTTTTTTTAGGAAACCATCCATTCCTACTCATTTTGGAGTACTGATCTTTTTTTATTCTTTTTGGATTTTCAAGACAGGGATTTACTGTGTGTGATAGTTTGAATGTGCTTGGCCCATGGAGTTGCTTTATTTGGAGATACGGCCTTGTTGGAGTACATGCGGCATTGTTGGAGGAAGTGTGTAACTGTGGGCATGGGCTCTAAGACCCTCATCCTAGCTGCCTGGAAGCAGTCTTCTCTTAGTAGCCTTCGGATGAAGATGTAGAACTCTCAGCTCCTCCTGCATCATGCCTACCTGGGGATTGCCATGTTCTCCCCTTGATGATAATGTACTGAACCTCTGGCTTATGTGTATAAGACAGCCCTAATTAAATGGCTTTTAATAAGAGTTTTCTTGGTCAGGGTGTTTGTTTACATCAGTAAAACCCTAAGACAGAAGTTTTTACCAGGGACTAGAGTATTGCTGTGATAGGCCTAACCATGCTTTTGTTTGGAAGAATGTGGAGCTTAATGGACAATCCTAGTAGGAATATGGAAAACTTTGTTACTGAGAGTGATTTCAACTGTGCAGACATGGCCTAAGAGGTTAAATGGAAAAGAATTTCAATATGTGGCATACAGACTATCTTTGTGGTATTTTGGTGAATGTGACTGCTTTTTGCCTGTGTCTGAAGAGTGTACCAGAGATTGAGATAAGGAGGTGTACATTTACATTGAAAAAGGAAGTCTCAAAAAAGGCCAGCAGAGACTTTGTTCTCTGGATAAGTCTCATGAAGAGCATTTTGAGCAAGTGTAGCAAGTTAAGAAAGTAAAAATTTAATATAAAATGTATGGTTCAGGTAATAAAGGGACACCAGGAAGTGAAAAAAAGCTGAATCTTGTATTCAAATAGAAAAGGTGATATGGATCTTGAGGAAGAGTGACCATGAAAAACTTAGACCCAGTCATGATGGTATATACTTTTAAATCCCAGGAGGAAAATCCAAGCAGATCTCTGAGTTTAAGGCCAACCTGGTACAGAAAACCTGGTGAAGAAAAGCTTAAGTCCAGGTGTGGAGGTACACAGCTTTCATCGCAGCATTCAGGAAATAGAGCCATGTAGATCTCTGAATTCAAGGTCAATCTACAGAGCAAGTTCTGGGATAGCCAAGTTTAGGAAGAGAGGTAGTTGGAAAACAGAAAACTGGTAATAAAATAAAGAGGGTCTTCTTCCAGCCCCAGCAAGCACAAAAACTCAGCAGTTTTGGCCCTGTGGCTCTGTCTTTAGAGTCAAAAATAGAAGGGAATACTGAGACAATTACTGTTGGTAAGCTATAGCTAAGACATTTGTAATGATTAAGAAGAGAGCAGAATCACTAAGGTGAAATCATCTGGGAAGTGTTTTCTGGGAGCACAAAGAAGCTGTGTTCCAGAAATTGCCAAGGTTGTACTTCATGCTGCAGCTGGACTTGGTAATATGTAAGAGTCACCCAAGTGGTACTGGTTTTGAAGGTATGAAGCGCTGCTGAGGCTTGACACTATGAGAGGCCAGGTAAAGACCATTGGTAAAGATACAGCCTCAGTTTTAGTTAATGGCCCAAGACTGAAAAGGTCATGCAAAGAAGTTGAGGACTGGCACCATGAAGAGAGCCTATGAAAAGAGATCACTAGTTGCAGTTCAAGACCCCAGTGTATTGGAGATGCCAGCATCATAGGATAATCACCAAGAACAGCAGCAGCAGTGGAGTTGAATCAACCAGAGTCTATAGTGCTACAGAGGGCAGAGTTGGAGAAGTGACACAAGCAGATGTTTGATTTTTGTCTTTCTCACATTATTAGAAGTTTTCTGAGTTCTGCTAAGCATCTCTTGTTCACAATTTTCCTCACATTTTAATAAAGTCAAGGGCTGGAGTTGATTGAGGTAGGTCCATTTACATATATGGAGGCTGGGCTATGAAAGACATGTGTAAGAGGAGATGATGCTTAAGAAAACTTCTACTTCTGATAGCCCTGAGTCTTAAGGAAGAAGTCTCTAAAGACATGTTTCACAATACAGAGAGTATCATTATATTAACTTCCTACATCACTTAGCAAGTTGCTTAGTCTAGTCATCATCCAAGGAAAAGGGACAAAAAAATCAATTTTGGGGGTGTGGTGGTTTGAACTAGAAATGTCCCCTAGAGTTTTGCCAGCATAGTTTTCAAATTGTCATACTGTAGATAGGAGGTAGGAATGTGATTAGTATAGGAAGCACATAACTGAAAGTTAGCTTAGGATAGTTTATAGCCTGGCTCTTATTCCAATTCTGTCTCTCAAATTTGTGCTTCTTCCACCCGACCTAATGTCGCTGCCAAGATTCTCTACCATGCTGAACTCCTTGCCACTGAAACTGTAAGTCACTGTAAACTTCTTCCATGAGGTACTTTTGGTCAAAAGATTTCTGAAAGCAATTAACACAATCAGTGATATATATAAAGATCTCTGTGGTTGTGTTTTTAAAGCTCTGCAGTGGAACTTTTGAATTCAGTTGGTAGACAGTTTTCCTGGAATACATCAAAATCCGAGAACTGGTGTTGTGGTGTATATCTGTAATTATAGCAGAACAGGAAGGGAAGCAGGAGGCTTAGAAATTCACGATCATCTTAAACATATATATATATATATATATATATATATATATATATATATATTCATATGTATATAAAGAAGAAGAAGGAGAAGGAGAAGGAGAAGGAGAAGGAGAAGACGAAGACGAAGACGAAGACGAAGACGAAGAAGAAGAAGAAGAAGAAAGGGAAATAATGCACGATAATTAGATTTTAAAAGTTTTAAATGGACAAAGTGTATAATAAGACAGTGGCTCATTAACCCAGTTTACCTAAGATTTGCAGAATTTTTTGAAAGTGGGACTTTTAAGGTGTCAACTACAGAATACTTGATACACATCAGAGTTTGATATCCATTCTACATTTATTTTTTACAGCCCAAGAAATGAGAATGTAAGGAAGAAAATGAGCCAGTTTCTTTATGAAAGCCTAAGATTTGTCAGAGTCAAAAAAAAAAAAAAAAAAAAAAAAAAGGGAAACAGAAACCTGGAGAATCAATTTGACTATGATTAGATGTATAGTGTGTTTAGTCCAGCATCACTCAAGTGTTGGTGACCTCCAAATATTCATTTTTCACACAGGGCTTGTTAATGGAGTACATTTTCAAAAGAAATGGTGAATTAGATGCAAGCACATAATGCTACAAAATTTCTGAAAATTCTTAGTATGTGGACATGTCTAAACATCAAAACTATTAGCAATTATATAGCATGACCCTATCATAAATGCATGTCCTGAGTTTGTCCTACCTTGCTAATTTATTTTGAGCATATGGATATATTAGTTCAGGTGGAGACAGAAGTACCTAGTTAAGTCATAGATTTCCAGAAATAGAGTCAATTTTGTTTTAAATAAAATAAAGTAACAGACACCCGAGCTTAAATGATCTAGCTAAATGTCTGTGTGGGGAAATTCACACATCCTCCACACTTTCTGCTTCTCTCTAATCACAGCCATTAGTCTTCCCATGCTTTTGAATATCAAATTCACCTGCAGTACAAAAATAGAGTCCCATTCTTGTTTCCCTTATTAAGACCCTAGCTACAATCTAAAACTCAGGCTTTGCTTTTATTAAGTGTCACTGCTTTCATTGAGAAGAAGAAGGTACTCTAAATGACAATGTCAATCCATTTTCTTAAATTTATCCACGAGACTTAATTATACACAACATGAAAACAAGTTGGGAGGATGGCTCAACCTCAGATGGTTCCTTTCTTTCTTTTCTAACAAACGGCAGTTTTATCTCTCAAGTCCTTAAGTGAGCCAGAGAACATAAGTTAGCAATTCTGAGGTTGGAATTAAATAATAAAATGAAATAAATGGAAAACTGGTGCACCTGGCTTTTCAGTCCATTCTGTAGATCATGTGCTGTGTGCCTTGAAGTCGGGAAAGGCCAGATTCCTCACCTATAAAATAAAAGATGATTCCTGTAGGGCGCCTTTTGAAGTTGTGTAGATAAAACGGAAAACTGGGGTATATGTATGAAAGGATATTTGTAGGATGTTACTGTTTAGATCAGGCCCTGATTGTGATAAAAAAAAAAGGCATAGCATTCCTTCTGATACTTGCACTTCTGTTCATGAAGTACTTTCTCACTGGGTTGTTTTTTCTAAGTACCGCATTATTTAGTTCAAACAGCTATTGGGTTAAGAGGGAGTATTCATTTTGTAGATTAAATATGGGGGGGGGGGCAGTGTTAGAAGAGCCTGCCACAAGAATACATACCTAATGTGGAGGAAGGGTTAACTAAATTAATGAGTTTCCAAAATGGAAAAGTCACTGCGGAAAAAAAAATTTCTTTTCTATTCCCACTTCACAGTGTAATAATATGGCGGGCATCATAAACACCTTCTACATTTGATTGTAAGAAGATTTAAAAGAGCCAGACAGTGGTGGCACACATCTTTAATCCCAGCACTTGGGAGGCAGAGGCAGGCAGTTTTCTAAGTTCGAGGCCAGCCTGGTCTACAGAGTGAGTTCCAGGACAGCCAGGACTACACAGAGAAACCCTGTCTCAAAAAATAAAATAAAATAAAATAAAATAAAATAAAATAAAATAAAATAAAATAAAATAAAATAAAAAGAAGAAGATTCAAAAGACCTAATATAACATGCCTAAAAGCCTGATGCAGTATCAGTTGCTATTTTTATTGGACATACAATTAATTTATAAGGACTCTTCTTTTAACTCAGGGGGAATATTTGTCAGCCCTCATACGTGAACCCTTTCATTCACAATTGAATGAATTTCATTTAAGAGATCATCTAAGTTTATATTACTGAATTAGTACAGATGAGATAAATGAGTCTATTTGGTCAAAGCAATTACATAAACAGGTACTAAGTATTTAATAGGAGGAGTGTATTTTAAGCCTACTTTTCTGTGTTAGTGATGTTATGCTGTGGACAATTCCTACATCTTCCTAATATACAGCATTTGAAGAATATGTTTCCAATGAGTTCCTAAAATTCTGCCTAACTTTTTCCATTGCAGTTAGAGGGGGAAAAAAGATTGATGTTTCTTTGACCAAGTGTGGCACATTTAATATCTTGGAAAATGGAGATTTCTTGAAGTTCTCCATAGATATATCAGGAGTTATCACCAGGCCTATTATGAATAGCTGATCTGTTGCAGTCAAAAGTTTTATGTTTATTTGTGCAATGATTTTCCATACCTGAGAAATTTAAGTCTCATTTCTTTTTCTTTTCCATTTTTTTTGTTGTTGTTGTTGTAGTTATGTCTCTCGGAACAAAATGTGTTAGTATAAAATTACTTATTTTACTGCTTTCCCTAAATGTTCATTCTTTTGATCTACTTATGTTATCATATGAGTCATATGGAACTGCATAATTTACAAACAATAAACATTTATCTATCATAATTTTAGAGGCTAGTAGGGTCGTAATCAGGTTGCCAGCTAGATTAATGTCTAATGAAGACATCTTCCCTACACACTAACACAGTAGAAGAGAGAGAGTTAACTGGCTCCCAGCAAGTCATTTTATAAGGACAAATTGCATCATTGATGGCACCAATTTCTTGACATTAGCACTTCCTCAAGTCTACACTCTTAATGCACCTGCACTGGTCAGCCACTTTACCCATGGGAACTCCACAGGAGACATTCAAACCCCAGGATCACACTTGTTCTTTTATTTTTAGCATTGCTTGCTATTCAATGCATTTTGCATAAAATATTAGCTAAATAAAGTACAATTTAATATTATTTACTCCATGTATTTTTTTTAAGCACAGGGTTACTTATTATTGATCCAAAAATAGAAAACCATTTATCCAAACAAAAATGTAAAAGAAATAAATGTGAAAGCATTGATGAAATTTAGGCCACGGATGCAAAGAGGCTGACTGCAGATCTTCACCTCTCTATTTGCTTCTCCAAATTTAATTCCCCAGTCTCATCCTCAGCTCTGTAGAACACTTGCTTGTGATCTCCCTTTCTTCTCCGACCCCCTCCTACAACCAACCTTCCTTATCTCAACTCATCCCATTTTCCCAGCCTTCAAAAACAGCAGGTGTTCCCTGTGAACACACCAGCTGACAAGATCAGGGAAAGAAAACAATGCCTTATTCAGTCATCAGAGAAGCTTCCTTCTGCAGCAGATGGAAACAAGTACAGAGACCCACACTCTGACAATACTGGAGAGAGAGAGAGGTGGGGGGAGACAGAGATTCCCTCCCATTAGATCTCAGGGAACCCTGTGAAAGAGGAGGAAGAGAGAGTGTAAGGGCCAAAGGATTTGGAGGACACCAAGAGAACAAGGCCCAAGAATGGGGCTTTTATAACTAAGGGAGACTGAGGCAGCATGCACAGGGCCTACTTGTCAGCAGTCTGTACCAGGTCCTCTGATGGGCATCATGACTTTCAATACAGTGTTTTTATGGGACACCTGAGTATATGAACCAGCGAGTTTCTGATTTTTTTTAACCTTCTCTTGAGCTCTTTTCCTTCTAATTCCTTCTTGTCCAATTTCAATGTGATTTTTTTTATTTTTGGTTATTTGATCTTATATTTTATTGTCATGTCTTAGAAGCCTGTTCTTCTCTAATGAGAGACAAAGAGAGTGGATCTAAATGAGAAAGGAGGTTTGGGAGAAACTGGGAATAGTAGAGGGCGAGGAAATGGTAATCAGGATATACTCTATGAGAAAAGCATCTATTTTCAATATAAGGGAAATTTTTTAAAAAATTGTATTTGAATTTCACTAATTATTATCATAATATATGGTCATATTGCTGTTACTTGAGACACACACTAACAAGTAGTCCACACAGACATGGTAGGAAAGTCTTTGGTGGAAGACGAGGCTTGAGAGAGTAACAATTATAAGAGACGGGTTTTTGATTCATTTTTCTTCCACTCCAAGAAAAGTAAAAATTAGCATTATCCACTGAAAACACACTAATGTAAGAGATATAATTGTTCTAAGAACTTAATAAGTGTAACAACTCTAGAATTTGAATATCATTTAATTGTGCTAAGCCATCATGTGTAACAGTCTGTGTCATATTCCATCCTGAAGGGAAGGTCCTTAAACAGGAAGGTAAACAATTTCAAATAACATCAAGAAGTCCCTGGAACTGACTGAATTCACCAGGCCTCTCCCTTTTGGAGTAAACAATAAAAGCAGAGAGTTCCTCTCTGACTAGGGAAGCCAAGCTGCACAGAAGAGAGAATAAAACTGCCCAGAAGAAGCAGTAGCCAAACTGCCTGGAAGAGAAATAGGTGAACTGAGGCACCTGGAAAGGCCACTCTCCACCATATTGGGCTACTGGAAGCTGTATATTGTGCTCCAGGTTCCCAGATGTAACCCATGGTAGGGTGGGCTTTGGCCATGTCCTATCTTTGAGTCATTTATGCTCCTGCAAATAACCACTCACCCATAATCTTCTGAGTAACCACATAAATCTCATTGCTTCACCAAATTTGGATGTGTTGGTATCCATATTTTGGTATGTTGTGAGCTCGCTATCTGGAGTGGTTAGATATGTGTGCTACATCTCCCAAGGAACTGTTTTGTCACACCAACTATGTACACTAATAGAATGAAGGGATCCCAAAATAAAAGCCCATAGCTACACCAACCAAATTTTTCACATAGGAGGGAAAACACACACTGAAGAAAAGACTTTGCGAATACAACTTTAAATCTTCCTTAACAAATAGAACTACAGAGACTGGGTAGTTTTATACTGAAGAATGAAACTATGTCTCAGTATCTTCATCTGTAATCAATCAAAAAAGGAAGAAAATGTTAATATAAGACTCAAAACTCTAAAACTACTACAAAAAAAGATTAAGGAAATGACTTCACTTTCTGATATGTGGGGACAGTCGGTACTTTAAGAAATATTGGATTGTGCTAACTGAAAAGGCTAGCAAACATTATACGCTCAAGTATGGGAGAAGAATCTATACCATCTAGATAGTTTACATGGGATTATTATCATTCATATATATATATATATATATATATATATATATATATATATATATATATATGCAAAAAAATCCTAACTAAATTTGAAAAAACAAGTTATCCAATCAATCAATAAATGAGTTAATAAGATGAACAGAAATTTTCCACAAGATAAAATAAAAACGTCAAGGACCTATGTGGAGAAAGTTCACTACCCTTAGCTATCAAAGAATGCAAAAACTCTACATTTAGATCCCATTTTTTTCAGTGAGTATGGGTATCTTTAAGGAAACAAAGCATTAGCTTTGCTTATCACTCTGCTGCATCACCTCCTCTATAGCATCTTCTGCTGCCAACCTTACACACTGAGTCTTTTTAAATGGAGTTTGAACAAAGAAATCATTTCTTGGTAGATAAAACTGGTACCTGGATGCATAGAGTATTGAATGAAAATGTTATGCTAGGTGTGAGATACTTCCCGGTGAACTGTCTTCCAGGCAGGCCTCTAAGACCCACTGTATACATATAAATGTATACCTACACATACACATATACATATGTGTGTATGTGCACACACAAATGCCACTGCTCATGATTCCCCACCAGAACTGGTTCTTGGCATCATATTGCTGAAAATGCTAACACCTGTTCATAAAACAGAAAACTTAAGCGGGAACTGTGCTAAGAGCTCTTTCCATGTTTGATGTCTCTCAGTGTACCAAGAGGGTTCAAGCATGGCACTGGGCACAATTGTTATTAACATTTACTCACCTGTAGGTTCTGTGTGCATTAATACTGAAGAGCTAGACAAGATGTGCCTACCCATGTGATAGTGGTAAATTTGGAATGGTAATAATCACCTACCTATATTCTGATTAGATTTCATACTCACTCTACAACAGGAAATACACTTCTGGTACTATGAGCACAGTTGAAAGCAGGTGTCCAAGGAAATCACAGGCTCTAGTAAAGAAGGTGCTGCTGAGATTACTCTTTTATTTTTTATTTTTCATTTATTTATTTTTTTGCTAGATATGTGATTGATATAATAAGTGACAACTAAATAACTATGTGCATTATCATAGTTAAGGTTTTATTGCTGTGAACAGTCACCAGGACCAAGTCAACATTGATTTGGAGCTGGCTTACGGATTAAGAGATTCAGTCTATTATTATCAAGACTGCAGCATGACGATGTCCAGATAGGCATGGTGCAGGAGAAGCTGAGAATTCTATGTCTTCATGTGAAGTTAGCTAGGAGAAGACTGACTTCCAGACAGCTAGGACTGGGGTCCTAAAGCCCATGTCCACAGTGACACACCTACTCATCGTCCCCCCCTCCTAATACAGCCATTCATTGGACCAAGCATATACAAACCATCACACTATGCTCTATGTTCATAGGACAGTACTACTATCAGCATTGGTCAAATAATCACTGCTGGGCCATGAGAAACATTTTCTTAAATAGCAGAGCCATAGGTTCGGCTCACATGGTAGTCTAAACACCGTGCTTCCACACTTCTATGAACAATCCTCGAGGGCCACATTGAATCGTTTAAAAAAGAAAACAGTAGAAAAGCAGTTTGTTGGGAAAGGGGAAAAGAATTATTGTATGTGAGAAGCAGATAAGTGTAGATAATCAGAGATAAACTTTTATGTTTTATAGAAATGTCTGTACATGCCATAATGAAACTCATTTTTGTGTGTACTTAGTGTATACTAGTATACACTTACATAAGCCAGGACCATCTTTTTAGTGTTCCTGCCCTCCCATTAGTCAAGAAAATGTTCCACATACTTGCATATTGACAATCTAATGGAGGCCTTTCCTCAGTTGAGGGTTCTCTTCCCAGATGGCTCTAGCTTACCAAAAACTGACAAAAAAAAAAAAAAAAAAAAAGAAAGAAAGAAAGAAAAGAAAAGAAAAAAGAAAAACAAAACAAAACAACAACAACAACAACAACTAACCAGGAAAGTGGGGAAGGAATCCTATAATGACTGGTAGAAATAGAAGTGACTCTATGTACACTATGAACACCAGACAGGATGTCCTTATTAAATAGATATATAGAACTATCATATGCTCCAACTATACCATCCCAGTCATCCACTCCAAGAAATTTAAAACAGCTTACATCTTATATGCCTTTTCGGTATCTGTGTTAAAATATCATAAACAAATTAAATTAGGGAAGGAAAGATTTATTTTGATTTATATTTTAGAGTGCAGTCCAACCATATCAGTAAAGTTAAGGTAGCAGGAGGTAAAGCCAGTTCAGCAAACTACATTCAAAAATCAAGAGAGACATGACTGATTGTGTTTACCTAACTTCCTCTGTTTTTTATGCAGTCCATAACTACAGCTCAGAGATTTCTGTTCTATTAAGGTAGTCCCTTCCACCTCAATTAGTTTAATCAAGATAACCATGCCTTAAAGCATGCCCAGATTCTCAGGATATCTCAAAAATCCTTCCCAGGATAGTCTAGAGACTTCACTCCTAAGTGATTGGATAGAGGTTTATTAGGTTCCTCAAGCTGAAAACCCTAACCACGATAACATAGTAGAGAGATACTTGTACATGCATGTGTACTGTGGCACTGTTCATAATACCCAATTTGCAAAATTAACCTAAGTACATACAAATGGAAGAAAAGATAAAAAATGGTATACACAAAACATACAATGGAATTTTATTCAGTCACAAAAATTAAGTTAGCTATATAAAGAAATAGTTGGAAATTTAGATAGTAATATTATAAAATAAGGTGGATTATGAAGGGCAAACATCACATTTTTCATAAATGAATCGGAAAATAGACGTGTGTGTGTGTGTGTGTGTGTATCTGTGTGTGTATGACTAGAAGCATCACATTTTACAAAAAAGAAAGAGAATAATGACAGGATTTTTTTTTCTAATGTTGATTTTTTTTAACTGCTGAACATTATTTTGTCAGTCTGAAAATAGATTTATTTCATACAATATATTCTGATCATGTTGTTTTCCCACTCCAACTCCAAGATCTTCTCTGTCTCCCCACTACTCAAATCCACACTCTTTCTTTTCTCTCTTTTGAAACAACTAAACAAGAAAGAAAGAAAGAAAGAAAGAAAGAAAGAAAGAAAGAAAGAAAGAAAGAAAGAAAGGAAGGAAGGAAGAAAGAAAGGAGGAAAGAGAGAGACAGAGACAGCAAGAGAGAGAGAGACAGCAACAGAAAGAGAGAGAGAGAGAGAGAGAGAGAGAGAGAGAGAGAGAGAGAGAGGAGAGGAACCAGAATGGGAAAAAAACCAAGCAAGTAAGAAAAAAAAAGAACAACAAAAATCCAAAGAAAAATTAAAGAAGAACATAGATGACTATAGATGTGTAAAAACAACACATATGTGCACACAAAATATCTCATAACAACACAAAATCAGTAACCTTAGTTATAAACCAATATCTTCAGGTTTTAAAAAAAAATACAAAACCAAGCATTATGAATCAAAAATATCTCCAAACACATCATTTTATTTTGACCTTTTAACACTGAGCATGGAACCTACCCTGAAGTATGGTTTGTATATATATTGAAACTGTTGGAAGAAAGTATTTTTCTTTTCTGAGTTATTATTAATTGGAGATAACTTCTAGTTTAGGGATGATGGCTTGTGTCTTCTTTTCCTCTTAGCATTGAGATCCCAACTGACTTAGACCTGTGCAGGCCCTCTGGATGCTGCCACATCTCTTTGAGTTCATATGGGTACCAACTCTTTGTATTTAGATGGCCTTGTCTCCTTGGTGTCTTCCATGCACTCTTGCTCTTGCTATCTTTTTTGCCTCCTCTGCTGCCAAATTCCCTAAGCACTGATGTGAAAGATTTAATAGATACATCCCACTTATGACTGAATGTTCTAAGGTATCTCACTATCTGTTCATTGACCAGATGATAGTTTCTGTGTTTCTTTTTGCTTACTGAAGGTAGAGGCTACTCTATGGTGGCTCAGCAAAGTACTGATCTATGACTTATATAATGTTATTAGGCATCATTTTATTGCTATGTTCCATTAGCAGAATGGTTTTATTGGTGTTTCCTTAGGTCCACAGTTCATTAATTCTCAAGGTTTTGGTCACTGGGGCACTGTCAGGTGTGGGTTCTTTATTGCACAGTCAGACATTTAAAATTTCATTGAGCATAACTGCTTTTAATGTTTTAACTGCATTAACAGCCTATTGTATACATCTATATAAACATGTGTGTATGTACAGTCCACATTTCCTATTCCTTTTTACATATTATTTGATTGAAGTATTCTACAACTGTTTTCCCAGGGAATGATGATTCTTTTATAAGTAGGGGACTGTGTGCCAAGCTTTTGCTTGAACTATTATAAGCATCAAAGTGGGTAGTGACAACCATACAGTTCTGTGATGTTCTTTGGAAGAATTTAGTATGACTGTATCCAAGTGTTCTTTCTTCTCTGGGCCCCAAGTAGTGTTTGCTGGAAATATTCGTGTATCTTTTGGCACTTAAGATTTTAGACATCTCTGAATTGTAGTCAATAACTGCAAACTGAGACTGTTTATATCTTAGCTAGTAATGAGTGAATTCCAACCTGATAGCAAGAAATTCTGTGGTTCCTTGTTCCGACCAAGTTCCCACACCTAACTTTATGGGAAGATAAGATTCTACTCCCATTTTCCAGGTTATAAAACTTTACATAATGACAATGGCTCTCTGAAAAAATCTCTTTTGGTTCCCGTGCCGCTATATGCTATGATCTGGCAAAATGACCTAAGAAACTTCAGAACACGTTCCATATTCACATTTGGTTTATATAACAAATTCCCCTTTGTATCCTTATTTACATTTATTTGCCCTTGCAAATAAATATCTGGCATTAATACCTAATCTCCAGATGCTAATACTGAATACAGATTGATATCTTTTAACTTTACAGCCTGTTACACAAAGAAATGTATTTCTTATTAACATATCCTTCAAAGATTTTTTTTCCTTTGTTTGAAAGAGGATCTCATGTATCCTAGGCTCACCTTCAACTTATATTTAGCTAACGATGATCTCAAAGTTCTGATCTAAGTATATAGATATTTGTTACCATGTTTATCTTTATACAGATGGACCCTAAATCGAGAACTCCATGCATGTTAGGCAATCACTCCACTTACTTAGCCATATTTCTACACCTTCCAAGTGTCCATGAATACAGTCCCTTTAAATCATTACAAGAATTCTAATTACTAGCCACATACTTTCTAAGAGTAGATCTAAGAACTGGAAGATGCCAAAATTTTCTCAAGGAATTTTGTCTCCTACATTTATATACAACCAATGAAGAATTCTGCCTTATCAAAAACAGACTAAATATGAAAGCAATACTTATTTTACAATTGCAAACATGAAGAGTATAGCACATAAATCGTAGCAGAAAAGAAAAACATACAAACAACAGTTATATAAAAAAGTACTTAAGTGCACTGGAGGATATTAAAATTTGACCAAGTTACAAAGATAAAAGACTTTAAAAGTGTCCAAGTAAGAATGATAGGAACTGTTTATCTAATAAAGTGTGGTATTGGTATTGGCTACTTATGAGGTCAAGGACATGGGACGGGTTGTGGGGAGCTGGTCTGGAGCAAGTGTAGGGTCATGGTATGCCAAAAGCTCAAAATCTTGTGCTGATATTGGCAGAGGTAAGCTCACTCCACACTGCCATGAGCCTGTGTGCTCCAATGCTGCATTTGTACTTTTGCCATCCAAAGGAGATCTCATAGCCTGGCAGCCATGTTAAACTTCCTCTCCTCTTAAGAAGGTCATGTCCATCAGCACCTGCAATCCCTCTTAATGCAAAAGAGGCACTCCCGGTGCCATGGTGCTTGTCAATGATGTACACTTACCCCCAAAGCCCCTACCGACCCACAAATATTTAAATAACCTTTGTTGCCCACAATAAATGAAATGTCTCACTGATGCTGACTGTCAAGTTTCTAGTCTCCTTAATGTCACAGCTACCTAAGGTCTCTCACTGCTGGCCATTCCAACCTCAGTTCCCCTCTGAGGGACACATCAGATGTTACAGACAGGGAGGCAGAGCCTAAATAGCAATTACTGTTGTAACAAATCCAAGAGTGTGCACATCCCATAGTTTTACTCAAGGGACACTTTGATTGTATCAGTGCTCTTTGTCCACCTTGTGAATTCCGGGCACAGAATTCAGATTAGGTTACTTTCATAGATAGTACCTTAAACTACAGAGTTATCTTCAAAAGAAATTTAAACGATGCCGGAAAATATATTAACCTTCCATGTTACACCATGAAAGACATGAAGTTTCACTAGACCCTTAGTTATGTCTCTGAGGGCAGCCAATAAAATCTTAAGTACTAGCCTGCACTTGGTATGGAGAAAGCAGAAACTTTTACCTATATGGACAGAAAAACAAATTCAGATGAGAGTAAAACAAAATTCTTACAATAGTCTTCAGAATTCAAATAGAGAGTGAATGACTTGACAGCAGTCTAAAACCTTAAATATTTACAAAAATATGATAACTCAACAACTGCAGTGCAGTCAGAAGGTCATGCTTAAAACTTGAATGAATAGACATGACACAAGGGAGCTTGATAATGTGTTTACTCATGAGGATAGCATTATTCTTCAAGCTTCCTATGATTTACTTAACTCTTAGAGACATAAAAGTGAAAAAAGAGAAGAATTCATAATGAAAGGGAGGCCCCTGGTCCTGTGGAAGCTTGATGCCCCAGTGTAAGGAAATGCTAGGATGGTGAGAAGGGAATGGGTGGCTGGATGGGGGAAGCAGCCTCATAGAAGCAGGGGGAAGGGGGAATAGAATAGGAGTTTTGCAGAGAGAAAACTGGGGAAAGGGATAACATTTGAAATGTAAATAAATAAAATAACCAATAAAAAAAGAAAAAACTGCAGAAAAATTAAAGCTGTTTACATCTATGACTAAAGTTTTCACTTTTTTTCTAAGAAAATAGGATAACTTAATTTTATAATAAAAGAGATGCATTTAAACATTTTGCATTCAAAATTTGTAGATTGCTAGAAGATGGAATAATCATGCCCATTGGCATGATTTACCAATATGATGTACTTCGACATAACTATAAGACTCATAATGAGGGTGACTCCATGTGCTTGCAAAATCATTAGTAACATTTTACTTTTGTTCTTCAGTGTTCTAGTTATTGTTAACACATAATAAGAAAAGCACTCATAGAATATTTATTAGCTATAACAAATGGAGATAGGTTTTAAAACTACATCTAGTATTTTCCATATACTCAATAAATTATGTGTATCATTTTAAAGTAGTAAATATGACTATAATAAAATGTCAAAAACATTGACTCCTGTAGGAAATATATTTACTCCTTAGATAATTTTTGAACAGCATGGTTTTCTTTATGAAAAAAACGTTTCTGAATAAACCTTGCCCCATTTCTGTCCTAATAGGGAAAAAAATTAGAAGGCTAGTATAATACTTTTATGTACTTACAAATTTGGCTTCATATTTGAAGCCATCTTACCTATTTGAGAATATTTACCTAGAGCTGAGTTTTATCTGAATACAATAGCTTTATGTTAGATACAAAGTGGACCTCAACATGGCAGTGCCACTGACTATGTCCTACATGGCAATCTGAACTCAGATCAGGCTAGACTCTGCTACAGGATAAACAAAACTTAAACTGAGCATTCCTCAGAAACCTTGTGAAGCAGGTTTTCTGTTTGTCAGGAAAAGCCATTACTTCCTTTATTTACCTCCCACAGCTAACTCCCTCTGGAAAGAGCAAGTAGATCACCCAAACAAGCCAGTAACTGATCAAAGGCCCCACACTAGTACCCAGAGTATTCTGACCCATACGACACTTCCTGCTACTCTTAACTTACTGGCCATTCCAGACTCATATACTCCTACCCAGAGAGATAACCCCAGTGGTTTGAATTCCCCAATTAGACTTTCTTTTTGGCCATGGAGTGATCAAGTTCAGTGGTTTCACTGCACCCTGCTTTACTGTTTACTCATCAACCATGAATTCAAGAAGATTCAATATTTTGCATGTGTTTTAAGCCCCAAATTTAGCTGAGTGAACTTGGATGTATAATATTTACGCTTTGTTGTTCTATGAAAATAGCTGCAAAATGTCACCAAAAAGTAGGTAGGTTTATTTTGTTTCACAGTTATGGGGGCAGGGTCATTCATAGCGATAAGGCATAGCGATAAGACAGAAAAAGTGGCCCTTCTTGCCTACATTTAGAGTCAAGAAACAGAATGAACAGAAAGTAAATTTCAGCCATAAAACCCCAAAATCCACCCTTTCTTTCCTTCTTCTTCCAGAGAAGTCCTAACACCTCAAGTTTAACAACTTCACAAAACAGTTGACACACTTGTGTTACCAGTTGGGGACTAAATGTTCAGAGTCTAAACTGGCCATTCAACACTTAAAACATGTTGGTTGTAAGATAAAGAGTAGAATGGTAAACATCTGCACCTCATCCTGACATATTCTCTTATTAAGAATATTATCAAACTTGGGAGTCACAAATCGAATTCAAAGTCAGGTCCAATAAGCCAACTAAAATCTTAATAAGCCAACCAAAAGAGCAAAATTAAAAGTGGAAAGTAGAAAGAGGATATTTATTCAATTCAGTGTGCCCACATTGGGAAGAGGGGCAAAATGGTCTAGCAAAGGTGTCAAATATGTCTTTGAGTCATTAAGTGATTTCAGCTGAAATAGAGGGCGTGCATATGCTCTTCTAAGTAGTGCTGGTCACACTGTGGTCCTACCCAGCACTGAGCCGTCATTATGTCAGCTTCAGTCTCATCCTGCAAGGTTGTCTGACAAATCAGTAGGACTATTTGAAATATTTTTTCAGAAGACATGATACCCAGGTGGCTGGTATCATTTCTTTCTCTCTGCGTGGAATTTCTGACAACGAGAGTGAGAGACATTTGTATGTAATTACAATATTACCCTTTCTGCCGTGCTGGAAACAGGACTTACCACCGAGCTGTATACCCTAGAAGTTTTTGTAGAAGTAGTGCTGGCTTTTATTGATGAAGAACAATGGGTTCCAGGTGAAGGCTCCAATTAAAGACAAGACATCATAAGCTGCCAAACTATATCAGCAAGTTTACAATAAGTATTTTGATATCCCATACTATTTTAAGACACAACTATATATTATTTTTTCTTATGATGTGTGCTGGTTTGGAGAGATTGAGCAAAGAGATGTGTAATTAGACATCAACTCATTCATTTTTCAAAATCCAGGCAAAGAATACCAGCCATATGCAAACTGAAAGCTCAGCACCCAACTCTGATCATTTCACAGAACAATGCCTACTCATTTCTATCATATACCCTGGTCTTCAAACAAGATTTCAACCTTGAAGTCCATTTCTCTATGCTAGCCCTTGGCAATCTCATGTAGTCCCAGCTTCAATTATCAGCTCTGTGGGAATGACTCCCGTGGATAGCCAAATCATTCTTCCTTTGTGTTTATTTAAAATCCCAAGTTTCTTTGAAGATCCCTCCCTCCAGGCATGCCACTTTCTGAATCCTTTTGTTCTTGTCATCTACAGACCTTCTGGGTCACCTTGAGGACATTACTAATCCAGTCTGTCCCCATTCCCTCCCATGATTATCTTAGGTGGCATCATTGCCTGGTGTTACATTCCTTAATGATATTCACCTCCTGTTAATCCAATCTTGAAAGCAAGCAGATCCTTTGGAATACTTCTGAAGCTAATTCATATCAATTGTCTTTAAGATTACTGAGAAGAGGGCCCATGTATGAATCCATTTGTACACTCTAAAAGACTCTCTATGTTTTACAATATCTTAAGTTTGGAATGTAGTACTTCCCTCTTAAATGTATCTATTATCTCTTTTTCTTTTCTTATCATTCTGTGTGTACTGTAATGCTTCTTCTCACCCCTTATCTTTATTGTCTTTCCACGAACTGTAGCATTAATTTCTCAGTCAAGCCTGTGCCTCCATTTAGTGTTTGTCTTAATTCCAAGACATTTATCCCATCATGTGTCTATTAATTTTGTTTTCTCTTATTTTGCAAGAATTGTATCATCACAACAACATTATTTTGGTGCCCTCTTTTTTCAGTACCTTTCTTAGATTTAAAATTGGTTTGGAGAAATGTTTATGCCATGTTGCTATATACATGCCAATAATCATACACAATTTTCCAGCCAGTGAAATATATATGCATGCTATATGTATATTTGTATATCTATCTCTATAATCTGTTTATCTATGTATATGTAGATAGATGATAGATAGTGTGTGTTGCAATTTAGTTTTTGAGTAAACCTTGATATATTGACATTATTATCACTATTTTTATGAAGTAAAATTTGTTTTTTCACGAATTCAATAGGAATGGGTATTATGGTACCCATATTGGTATTATGCTGCCTAAACAATTTTGAAATTCAAAGATGAAAGAATTGATCTGGTGCCTCCTGTGGAAACAGAACTTAAATGAAAATCTGGTATACTTTATTTAGCCCAGAGTCTTACATAAAAAAAGCACCTATGTTCATACACAGGATATTAAGAAAAGGAAACAACTAAACAAGTCACACAATCAAGGAAAAAGTCCAATGTAAGCTTATCCTCATTTATCAAAGTATAGACACTTGACATAATGTGTTAATTCATATAAATAAGTACCAAAAGTTGTGATTTTTTTTTGATTTCTGAGACTGTCTGACTAAAGTTTCTCAGATATTCTGAACAGACTTTCATGGACCATACTATACAGTGAGGGAAAGCCATTGATTCGCTGAAGTTTCTGGTGGATTTATACCATGTGAGCAAAAGCCGTGATTTCCATTCAGCCTCAGACCCATTCTTATTTTATTTACTTAGGGTATTCAGTGTTCTCTTTTCTTCTAGGAAAGTGCTGGCTTTAGACTGTAAAAAGTCTAGCAGACATTCCCCTAGGTAGAGCCTGAAAAACTGTCTGATGCTCTGCAAGGAACAGTACAGAAAAGATATAACTTCAGCAACTGAGTTTAAGAAACCAGCTCAACTTCTGGACGCACAAACCAAAAAGTTATCTTGAGACTTCAGAATTTATCCCGATGATCAATCTTTTGTTTCACAATTTTAAGTCATTTCAAATGCGAATGCACCTGAATGAAAATAAGATCGAGGTTATATCAGCTGAATACAGCTGAGAAACATGAGGTGTATATAGTCACTGCTTTATAATTATGTGGGCAATTGAGAGAAACACAAGAGTCATTTCTACAAATGTATTCAGTTGATAGTTGTTATAAAGAGGACAAATTCCAAGATACTGAAAACATCCAGGTTAGTGAGTCACCTTCCCAGAAAAATTGCTTATAGTAATATCTTTGAAAGCAGTGGTTCTCAACCTTCCTAATGCTGAGACTACATAATGCAGTTCGTCATGTTGTGGTGACCCCAACCATAAAATTATTTTTATTTCTACTTTATAACTGTAATTTTGCTACTGTTATGAATCATAAGATAGATATCTGATATGCATATGATCTTAAACAACCCTTATGAAAAAGTTGATTGATCTCCTCCAGTGAGGTCACAAGCCATAGGTTAAGCATCACTATTCTAAAGGATCCAAGGCAGTACATGGTTTAGACTAGCATTGCTTTCTATAATATCAGGCTTCATTGAAATGGTTTTGCAAAGTTATATGATTCAGGAAGAGGCTTAAGTATATTACGACATCTGCTGTTGAAAGTGTATCTTTTTAATAGAGGAAGAATAGAATAGACAAATTTTTCTTCAGTTGCATGGTTTCTAAGAAATGTAAAATCATAAATAAATATGGAGGACAACAGTGCAAATGTATACACCTTGTGAGTTATATGCTTTAAGTAGATATGCTTTAAGGATGTTAAATGTGTGCCAGGGAAAATGAATGTACAAGTGCCTACTAACATAACAACTTTTAATTTGCTCCAGAAAAGTTTCCAGCTGAGTACATAAGCCATTTTGTTTAAACAAGTGACAGGAACTAAAGATACTATGATAACTAGTCGGGAGAAGTGGGGCGGGGGAGATGTCACATCAGACAGGGCAGTATAGGTAATTGTTTCCTCTGGAGAGTTGTAGTCCTTATGTTATCACTGAAGTGAAACCTAGGTTTTAGGAAAATGTTAATATGTAGGTATGCATAACCCGCATCCAATCAGCAAAAAGGGCCCAGTGCATGAGTGTGTGAGATGAATTATATTGATGCCTGTTATAAATCCCTAACATAGCTCAGGAGATCAATTAAGATGTTCAAGCAGCTACAAAAAGGATGATTGAGGCAAATGGTAACATCAGGATGACCATATGGTATGGGGAAACTAGAACTGCCTGGATGTAAAATGAGAGCCATTGGAATTCCAGCTACAGTCTAACTATACAGCAAAGAGAGCAGAAAGAGGCAGCCAAGGAAAATGTTACATAAAGAATAGCCTGTGCGGTGATAAAGACAAATGCTGGTGTTTCCAAGGCAATTAACAGGTGGTAGAGACAGGACAAATCAGCAATGCTTGATCTTGCTTCCTCCCCAGGTCCTGGAACTTGACAGCTCACTAAAGGGTCTGTTATTGGTCAGAGCCATAACTGCGATTTTTTTTTTTAAGTAATGGGAGACGCTGAGAAAAAGACTATTCCTTAAATGAAACCATCAAAAATTTTACTTCCTGTGCTTTATTCAGGAACAGAGCATGTTAATTGTATCACTCTCTGTATGATCCCAGACAATTCCTCTTAAGACTGCCCAGTAGGCTGTTCAGCTATAAGCCATCATCACCCCAGGAAACAATGGCCTTTGGAAAATTTAGCTCACCTAGAAATGCATTATCAGGTGATAACAGCCTTGCTAGCTCATATCACCCCAGTAAGTTGTAAAAAGCTTTCCTCGTGGAGGTTTTCTTCAGACTGCTGCTCTGTGATAGGCAATTTAGCCTAACTTTTCACAGCAGTGCTAAATCCATACTTACTAATGATTCTGTCATATGGTGAAAGGAATACACTGAAAATCTTCATCAATTAAGGATATTGAAATAGAAGAGCTTAACCCAGCCCTTTAGATAAAACACTGCCTTTGTCAGGTACACTGATCTTTCCATTCATAAATAAAGAAACCAATAACAAAGCTGGCTCTTAAATAGAGACCTGAACTAGAGAACATTCCATGACAAGAAACAAACAGAGATCTTTAGCCAGCACTGCTTCTGTAAAGCTTCATTTTTAAGATTAAACAGGAGTTTCAGAGCAAGGTTTGGGAAGTGGTATTTAGGTGAAATTAGGCAAATTAAGTGTTGACATTGGCTTCTTAATCTTCACAATTCAGATATAATTCAATCCTTCATAAGTTGCTATGACAGATATTTTTCACTGCTATGACCAAAAATATTTTCTTCTGCTCACTTTTCCAAGGGCTCTGGCCCATGGTTGTGAAAAAGGCATGGCAAAGCAGTTCATCTCATCTCTAGAAGGGTGTGTTATGAAAACTCCCCATGCCATGCTCATTAAGGCAAAACTTTTGTCAAATGAAGCAATAATTTTCCCCCAAGTATACTGCTTTTGAAAATTCATACCTTCTTGAATTTACCATATAGATTTCAAGTACTTTCTGTGCCCTAGTCCCCAAAGCAAGCAAAATAAATTGTAGTTTACATTGATTTTTAAGATACAGAGTAGAGAATTTATGCAGTGAATTATCGTTACCCAAATTTTGTGTACAATGAGCGTTACAGGAGATGGTTAGAGGAATGAGGCCCCATTTCTCCAGCAATATTAAGGTCAACTTCTGTGTATACAGGGACAGTACTAGGGGTCCAGTCTTGATGAGATAAGTCTGAATAATATTGTGAGTAGCAGAACACAGATTCTCAATAGAATCCATTAAAATACACTCTTACTACTGTTATGTTTGTCATTGCTACAGAATTATAGGCATGGTACTGCAAAATATTCTTTATTCTTTTTATGTGGCTTTGGGTCATGGTTTCTGGATATAGAATACTTGCTTTATGAAAAAGGTGTTAGAAGAGTCATTTCTTCTTTGTGTCATGCTATTTTGTTAAGAAGGAGGTAGGAATATTCATTTGCTCTGCTAGTCCATGGGGACTCCATAATAGTAATTTTATTCGGGTGGGGAGGGTCCCTGCCCTACTCTTATCCCATTTAGCTTCTGAGTAAACAGCATAGAGACATCAGATTTTTAGTGACAAGCTGCTGACACTTTGCTGGGCAGTTTCTAAGCTATTCTAATCTGACTAGTCTAGTAATGACCAGGTAAATGCTTGTTACTTTTCAACTGAGTGTTGCTCTGTTCCTTGTGTGTGCTCAGGGTGAGCTTCTGTTGGCCATGTGCCCATGGTCCATCCTCATGGTCCTTCAGACTTCATGACAACCTCCTTCTTTCTTTCTCTTTTGTCCTTCTCACAGTCCCTATCTAAGATCCTCTCATTTGATCCAAAGTGCTACCTTCCTATAGCCCCTGCCCAGTCACAGGCTCTAGATTTTTATTTACTAAACAGAGAGTATGGGGGTCGGAGGCATTCCTTATAGCACAGACTCAGTAGCTGAATATACAGCACACAATAGGAACCTCAACAGCTCTGTTAATTTAGATGTTGATTAGAGAAATACCCCATTTTGTATTGTGTAAGTAATCATGCATTAAAGTAAAGCACAAGTTGTATGTCATATACTATCATACCATTATGTATTACGATCTACGTTTCAGAAAATGTAAAGGAACTATGTAGAAGACACACTGCTGGGGAAGAAAAGCTCCTTAGCAGCTATCTGACAGACTACTTCCATTCTCTACTGCTTGTTACCAAATAGGTGAACGACCTTCTGAAAATGATTTTTTAAATTCATTAATATCAAACTTCAATGTCTTTTTCTGTGAAGTTAAAAAAAAAAAGATCCTTTGGCTTGTTACACAGCGAACTAACTTAGAAATTATGCAGTCAAATATTAATTATACCAAGCCAGTACTCATTAAAACAATTGGTATCTAAAAGAGGTAAGCTTTTTCTACTTTTGAGTCTACCAAAATTACAATTGTAGAAATAACAAGAATGATTAAATTTTAGAAAAAAAAACATTTTAAATATTCATATCTTTAGAGTTATACATAAAGTATTTTAAAACCTCCCTATTTCAATAAATTTTGCTTACTATATCATTAGAAAGATTTAAGTAGCTTACACTATTGAAGGTGAAATAATCAAAATTAGAAGGGAGGAAAACTCATTGTGGAAGGTTATTCACAGCACCCTGTGATCAACATACCCATTTTAATTTTTCTGATGCCGTCTCTTTTCTTGTGAGTTCCCAGTGTCCCAGAGAAGTTCTGACTCAGAAGGATCTACATTCTTTGAGTTGTGCTTCTGAGTTATTTGAAAATATATGCTTGTTGGGCATCAATGAGTGGAGAGGCCCTTGGTCCTATGAAGGCACAATGACCCAGTGTAGGGGAATTTAAGGGCGGGGAGGCAGGAGTAGGTAGGTGGGTGGGTGAAGGAACACCCTCATAGAAGCATGAGAAGGTGGATGGGATAGGAGGCTTCAGGGTGGTGGTGGTGGGAACCAGGAAACGGGATAACATTTAAAATGTAAATAAAGAAAATATCCAATACAAAATTTAAAAAACAAAAAAAATGTATGCTAATGATAGAATTGTCACTAAGACATATATAAACCCATAAACATACTCTGTTGATAGTGTTTTAGATTTAATTTTATGTGTCTGAATGTGTTAGTATCACACATGTGCATGGGGCCCATGGAGGTTAGAGAAAGTATCAGATTCCCTAGCACGAAAGTTGCATACAAATGGCTTTGAAACATCACACAGGTAATAGGAACTAAACATGCATCTGTGAAACAGCAAGAGGTCTTGATTGGTGAGCCATCTCTCCAGCTCCCATGAACAAATGCTTATCAATTACATGATACTCTGAATTAAAATATGTAACAATCAGAAAGGGAGATTATGACACTATTATTTGTAAAAATAATGTGTTGAAAGTTTAGACAAAGTACAGAAGTATAATGTATTAAAGTTTGCTCTTTGGAAAGTCCATATATACACATGCTGAATTTCGCTTATTTTTAATCCCTAGTAACACAGCTCATCCTCCTCTCTGTCCTAAAACCTTTCACCTTCACAATAAGCCCCCTCCTATTTAGATGTCTTCTTTTAAGCACTGAAGATAATTAAGAGTTACTTGTTTGAGCCTGAGTGGGATCATTTATTATACATAGGCAAATTACCAGTGGTTACATCACTACAAAAGATGACTTCCCTCCCCCAGCATCCATTAATTTCTATAAGTCCTTTAATTTTGTCTAGGTACTGTAACCAATAACCAGAGCTGCAGTGCATTCAGGGTTTAACAATCCATAGTCACTTATTATCTGTACGTTGACCCACTGTGATTCTCTATATTAGCCCACTGCAAACGAGAAACTTCTCTGATGAAGGCTCAGAGCTGTACCGCTGTATGTGCATAAGCCTTCAGATGGGAACTGGAGGTTATGTCTACTTAGTGAAACAAGAGGAGAAGGCTCTTCCTTATGACCCATTACATCCTCAGCCATGTGCTCTTTGTCAGGTTTACAGTACAAAACAAGAGTCCCCTCTCATTGAGAAGGCCTAAAATCTAATAAGAAAGTTGCTGGTTATCCCAATACCAGCAGCCATATCATAATGCACCAATGGGCATACCTTGTCAGTCAATTTAGTCAAGATCAGTGTATCTCATAGGGTCCTCAGTTGGACAGGAAGGACCATTGATGACATATTTCCCCAACCAGTTTGTATAGCTCCTTCTCATACAATGAAAGCTACCCAAAAGGGAGGAAACTCCCAGCTCAAATATAGCTTGATTTCTCAATGTAACCCATGGGTGTGGTGTGTTTAGCAATACGTCTTATGATCTTAATCTAGTGGGCAAATCAAAGGATTGGGAATAGTCTTCTAATATTTTGTTGGCCAATGGGACTTCCTTGACCAATAGTTACTTGATATTCATCTTATTTTTTGTTTTAAATAACCTAGGCTTCTGTGATGAGAATTACCCACCCATACAGGGTACCTTTGTTCAAACATTCCAAAATGGATTTTTACAGAATTACAAAATAGTAGGTTTCAATGATGCTTTTTCATATGTATGTAGTTTAGGATAACCCTTTCCCCGTACTTTCTCCTTCCCTTATTCTCTCACCATCATCTCCAGATAAGTATTTCTGACACTAATATTCCCTGAACTGTTCTACCTTTGTATCAAATGTATTCTGTGGGCACACATTCTTTAAGGTCTCTTGTTACCTTTCCTTCTAATGACCCCATTTTAGCTCCTGGCCTTCATAGACACTCAAGTTTAAATATACTAATCTAAGAATCCAAAGCTAGGATCAATGAATGTATGAGACAGAAAATGTAAAATTTATCTGGCTAAGCCAAGCTGATTTCATTCAATATATTTTTTCAGTTCCATAATTTCATATTTTTGTCATGTATGTACTTATATTTCATTATTCATCATCAGCTGTTGGGTAAACAAGCTCATTGCACTCTTTGTCAATTGTGACTAGAGCAGTTATCAAGGGTGTACAAAAATCTCTGTATGATACAGTTTACAGATTTAAAGGGATAAGTCATCTAAATTTTGACTTATGAATAATAAATTATATCAATCAAACTAGTATTTCCAATGCCCTCATATGTTTCTTCAAATTTCTTTGAATTTCATCTCTTTCCTTATACATACTATATTCTGTCAATATTGATCATTTTCCAACACTTAATAAAGTAAGAAAGATGCATTAAATTTTCTCCACTTTGCCTGGATAAGTTTAGCCATCATGATTAGAATTATTCAAAGTTATGTTAATAAAGATTTTTCAGATTCATATCTCATTGTCTAGATGTACTACAAATATTTTTATCTGTTTGCCAGTTGTTGAAAACTTGGGGTGCTTCCACTCTCATTCATTTTCAAGTATGGGAATTTGGCTTGGGGTGTGGGCTGTAGCCCTCGTTAAGTCAGATCCAAGAAAGCCATGGTTGGATGGCTGTGGAAGGCATATGTTTTATTTTTCACAAACTATTAAATTGTTTTTCAAAGAATTTGTAACATGACATATTCTCATCAAAAGTATATGAAATTATAGTTGTTTCATAACCTCTTTATACTTTATGTGGTGAAAGTATTTAATTTAGCCATCAAAGATATGCATATTTACATCTTATGATTTATATTTGCATTCCTTTGATAACTTTTCAAGAATCTCTTTATATGTGTGTTTAATGTTGACAAATATTTTTTTTCTAGTATCTGTGAGAACATTTGTTTTATTTTCTTATGATATTTTTCATGATAGAAAAAAAGAAAAACACTTGAAGCCTTCTTTTTGAAATACAGATTTAAGCTTTTGGTTGGAAAATATCTTGCTTGATTCCAACCTTAAGCTTGTTTTTTTTGTTTGTTTGTTTCTTTTTTGTTTTTTTAAAATCTAAGTAGTAGTGTATTTTAAAGAAAATTTGTTTATATTTTTAATTTTAATATTTTTGAGAACTTCATGATTGATACTGTATTTACATCTTTTAATTAATTTATGGATCTACTGCTACTAGAATCAGTTAGTGTTATTTCTATGCTTAGCGCTGACTATGTGACTGAATAATCAATTAGGCCCTGGAGAAAATTGGTTCTGCCCTCACTTTGTAGCCATGGACTGTTTTAGTACTTTTGATACTGTTTAGTATCAAACTTCTTTGATGAGCACTGTCTTAGTTACTTTTACATTTCTATGATAAGACACCAAGACAGAAGGAACTATAGAAGAAATAGATTATTTGGACCTTAGAGTTTTAAAGAGTAAGTCCATGACAATAGTGGTAAGGAATATGTATTAGACAGGTAGGCATGATTCTGGGGGAGTAGCTGGGAGACTATGTCTTTTCAACAAACAAGGTGCGGAGAGACCTAGCTGTGAATGCAATGGGCTACCAAAACATAAAGACAACCCTCAGTGACAAATATCCTTCAATACAGACACGGCTCCTAATCTTTCCCAAACAGTTCCACCAACTGGGAACCACATACTCAAACATTATGGCACTAAAAGTTCCATTCATATTTAAACCTACTAAAGTGGTAAAAGTTACATTTATCTAGGTATAAAAGGATGAATCTTTAGAATACGACTAGAACTAAAATTACAAAGCTTTAGGAGTATCATATAAGTAGGTTCTACTCTAGAGCTTATGACTTCTCCAACCATGAAAATTGTCTAGGTTTACAGTCCCAGACATGAGTTCCCTGTATTAAAGTTCTACCCAGACAGCTGTTGGTTACCTCTAGGATAAAAGTGCATCTATACCACCATGGGGGATATGTTTCTTTATTGGTCTTGTGGTTTGTATGGCTCATAGCAAGATAAGACTGCTGATTGCTTTTCACCCTTGGCAGGCAACTTGCATAGTAGCTCCTTCAATACATAAAATTCAGTTTTCAGGTAGGAGGCTTCTGAGTCATTTCCAACTCAACTCCTCTAAACTTTGTGTTCACATATTGTGCTGTTTTCAGCAATAGAGCCTTACTTTTAAGTTCTGGGAGGCAAGCAAACAATAAAATTTTGACTAGACTGATGTTCTTATGTAAATCTTGTGCAGGTGACATGTGCAACTGTTATGGCAACATTTCACAGCTTTCCTACCCATTTCCTGACTCTTGTATTCTCTCTTCCTCAATTCTACAGTCAATACCCTCTTTGAGATTATGTGTTCATGAAGCATTCAATTCCATATATATTAAATATATTATGTATTTATTATGTATATTATAATATTGTGTGTTATATCTCACTGTCAGAGAGTAGAATAATTATATTTGTCACTTCTTTTAGGAAAAAAATGAACAATTTCAGGCTAACTGCCCTACCCAAACTGATATTTTAGATGGTCATCCCATTTCTCATTTTAATTTTCTATTTATTTAGTCTAAGGACAATTCCCTGGAAACAAGGGAATAAACACCCCAAAATATGTGGCATTCATGGTAAGTTAGCAGGGAATTCATCATATGTTTCTGTCATTTTGTATCCTTGAAAGAGACTTACCACTGTAAATGTGTCTTAGCTTAATTACTTCACTTTAAAGATGCTAAACCTAGAGATACCCAGATGTAAATTCATTCCTGAATGTCTACATTCATAGATTCATTCACCCTAAAGCACTAAAATTGCTGAAAGCATACCTCAGGAAACGAGGCACTCTCTGATATCTATTAGGCTGAATAACAATGCTGAATTTCCTCAAATAAATAGTCAAAAGATTTATTTAAAAAAACATGTGTATGGCTTACATATATGAATGTATCTGTGATGCTCAGGGCCATCAAAAGCTCAACTTCTTGTTTGAAGGTTAATTTTAATAAGGCCCTGTGGGTTCTTGGCCCCATGTCAATTTGCATGGCTGAATAAATCTTCCGATACAAATCTCCTGATAAACATTTCAGGGTTTCCCAGCCTGTATAGTCACAATAATTAACCTAAAGTTTCCGTTGTCACATAATTCTATATTATCTAAGGGGACAGGAAAACATCTGGACCCTATCATCTATAAAATAACTTTTCATTTGATGAGGTTTCTATTGTTTTCCTTAGACCATTTCTCCTTCAGATTAAGCAATGTCAATTTTTTTGTGCATGGTCCCCATTTTTGAGAACTTCGTGCGTGTTCATTTCATCATACTGCTGGAGCCCATTTACTGACTGCTGCCGAGCTCCCTGTTGCTCTGGGTTACCTATCTCCATGTAAATGTGTCAAGCTTACACCCCTAAAGCTCCGCATTCTCTGAACTTCTCTGTGTCTGTTTTCAAGGGCACACTTCCACTTGCAATTTCACAAGAACGACTCTCACCTTTCCTTTTCTCAATAGAAGTATCTTAATTTCTAAAATAGTAGAAGATTAAAATCAACTTAATTTTAAAATAGAAGACTTTTAATAATGGAATAAGCATTATACAAAATGTTTCTATAACATATTAGAGTGAAGTAAGTGTTGAATTGTTGGGGAGTGAGTACATTCTCTGTGTAAGGAAAGATTTAAGTTTAACAGTTGAGATCTACTGGTAAGAAGAATGGAGAAATAAGTTGCTTCAAAATAGACATGAAGTAGATGCAACGATAGAATGGATTTCCACAATAAATAAAAAATTCTGAGTGACTTCTCATTCGACTTCAGTTGTGCTAAAATATGCAAAAGTTGCAGAGAATTGAGGTTATTATCTCAACAATGAAGGCCCAAAAAAAAAATACATTTTGCCTGAAATGTATAACTAATTGTGGCAAAGGTTTTATGAAAACATCTGGCTCAGAAATCTATTTCAGTTCAATTTGAAGGCACAGCCTGAAGTAAGATTCAGTGTCAACAGGGTTAATACTTCTAAAAAAATTCCAATATTAATATTTGCATCATTCCAGCTTCTAGGATGCCATAACCAGAAAACAAAAAAAAAAATATCAACAATGTAAGAATGTTTAGACTTAAAAAAAAAAGATCGTAAAAACCTGGTGTTGCTATCATAAATGACCACTTTATGAAGCAAAGAAGGAAAACATCCTGCATCTAATGTAACTGTGTCGCAACATCAACCCAGACTTTTAACTCTTTAAATGTATAGCTATAATTCTGTTACTCTATTTTACCTTTGTTGTTTCCCCCACTTTTATATTCTGTATTTTCACTAAGAAAATAGATTCAATACGATAAATTCGGAAAAAAACTCTGTTGTAAATTGCAGTGCAATGAGGGACCACTTTACAATTGAACACTTGTTTCTTCCTTTCAGAAGTGGGAATTTCTGAGGAAAAAAGGTAAAGGTTTTCAATGTATTAATTTATCAAAATAATTACGTTAGCTTATTAATTATTTGACTTAGTGTAATACATATTATTTAGATTCTAATTCCAAAGCACATATTTATAAAAGATTCATAGGTTTTTATTGGGCATAATCAATCAGTGAGTTTCTTGAGAGCAAGATCTATACATGCTTCAATTCTGTGTTTCTCAAATCTGTCTTTATATCAGTAACACTTGACCAAAGTACTAGGATTTTATAGACATGATCATAAAATACAGGTATAGCAAGGGCTAGCTTTTCCATTATAAGATGTAAAGAATATTTGCATTAGAATTTAAATCTAGACGTAGTAATTGGGCATAAGAACGATCCCCAATATGCATGTAAAGCCTGTTATCTAAGACCTTACTTTCTTTTTTCAGCATGGTGCCTACTTTTTTTTCCAGTCTAATTTAAACATAGTCCGATGGCCGTGGCTTTCACTGTTTTAATGTACAATGATCGATTTCTAATGTTGCACAACTATAACAAAAATTTAATGAGAATGTCTGTCAACAGAGACCCAGAAACGTCCAGCTACACAGAGAACTTAACTTCGTAAGAAGACAGTCTCTTTCAGCTCATTTGCACTTCCTTCCTTACCTGTTCTCTTTCCTTAGCTGCATTTAAGAGCTTCTTTAAAACTCACTCAAAACAGGCTCGGCAGAACACATATTGCAACCCGTTTGCATTCTCAAGCACACAGTGTCTAGATCTTAGAAAACAAACCAAACTAAAACAATACTTTTAAAAGATCTGTATCCATTTTGCTTGGAATGCAACAAATAGGGGGAAGAATTGCAGGCTGGATGAGGACAGGAATTCCACAGGAAGACCAACAGAGGTAGCTAACCTGAACCCTTGGGGCTCTCAGAGAATGAACCTACAACCAAAGAGCATACAGAGACTGGATCTAGGTCTCACCACACATCTGTAGCAGATGTACAAACTGACCTTCAGGTGAGTCCTGAAGAACTAAAAGGAGGCTATCCCCAAAGCCGTTGCCTGTCTGTGGGATATGATCTAGTTCAGCAGCCTTGTCTGAATTCAGTGGGAGACAATGTGCCTAGCCCCATAGAAACTTAAAGTGCCAGGGTGGGGGATACCCAGAGCCCCCCATTTGTTCAGAAGAGAAGGGAAGGGGTATGGAGGGAAAGATTGTGAAATAAGTTGGCCTGGAGGGGAGCAGTGGGTGGAGTGTAAAGTGAATACATTTTTTTAAAAAAATTAAATTAAATTTTAAAAAAAGATAAAAGGGCAATCCTAAGCAGTAAAAAACTGTAACAATTAAGTCTATCATTTGCCTTCATCTCTAAGAGAATGGGACTCCGCAGAACAGCATTATCAGAACCTACCAACAGAATGCTTCTGGTACATTTAAAATCATAAAAAGTGTCACTGCTATTCAGTGGCTGTCATGTCACATTTTGAAATGGGCTCAAAGTCTCAAACAAGCTCTCATTGGAACTCTGGTATTCTAAAAATCTCCGAAAGTGCTTGTATTTTTGCTGTACTAAGATATAGATACCACGCTACACAGTCCTAGTGACAGGATGATGCAAAAGTTGAATTTGAACAAGTACTCATAAACTCAGCTTAACTCTTGGATGGAAAAGGCTTAAAAGTAGTGATGATAATACTGAAATCTGCAGAATAATTAAAACAAAATATATCAAGGCAATAAATTTAAAGATATTATACCTTTCTCTGGTGTTTGCTTACCTTAGGACCCTCTTTAACAAAAGGAAAGGTTTAAGACTGAATTTTTAACAAAAGGAAAGGTTAAGACTGAAGAAAATTAGAAGTTGTAATAAAAGTTCTTAAGAGTCTACTTTCATGTGTCATTTGTTTGACAAGTAATCAATTGGTCAACAGTCATTCCTTTCTCTATAGTATGTTATAGCTATATCACAATTAATCTCCTAAGTTACTGAAACTCTTCCCATATATTTTCGAAGATATAAACATCTGTCCAATCTACAAGGTATTTTTCTTTAACCAAAGACATGTTTGCATCTATCTTTGCTATAGATTTACTACCTCTCTCACAGTCATAAACAGAATAAAAGTACAGAAGCAGTGCAGTTTGTTTTTTTGATTTATAAGTATGGGTATAGTAGTGCGTTTTGGCTGTATAGCTTTGTGTTCCTGCGGGGGTCACATGCTCTGAGCCACCCGCCAGAAACTCTTTGGATTAGCTAAGAAAAGGCACACAAACACACTAGCTTACTTTTGAAATACCTTGGCTAATTCAATGACTGGGCACTCTTAAATTTTTACCCTGCTACCCCAGGCCCAATCAGGAAATGGCCAGTGACCACCCAACCAAATTCACACATGGCTGGTTGTTGGCTTTCTCTCCTGCAACTCCGTCCCATCCTTCTTTCCCGAGTCATGGTGATTCTCCTCTGTTCCTCTCTAGTCCTAGCCCGCACAACTCTAAGGCTCCTGCCCTGTGTCAACCATTGGCCGCTGGCATCTTTATTGATGGATCAAAACCCAATAAGGGACAAGGACGTTTAGTGTTTGGACATGCAGATTACCGACTGAATCAAAACATTGGAACCAATTCCAACAATAGTGTACATAGACCCCATAGAAAATGAATAGATGCTGGGGAAGCCTAGAAGACACCCTATGAGTTACCAATGATCTAGAAACCTAGTTTGCCCCATAAGAGAGTGCTGAATTCTTCAACAATTAGAATTAACATAGTAAGTCATCCTCTTCTAGAATTTTTAGAAAGAAGAAGTACTTCTGAAAGCTGTAAGTCTAGAAACAAAGGATGCTGCACAGGCGAACAGTTTTCTTCTAATGGAAAGGTCTTACTTACAAGGTTGTGTTCAGCTTTGAGAAAAAAAAATTCCCACATGAAAATATGGTTCTGCAAAGGATGCAGTCAATGATCTTTGACCACCATAACTCACCCAACTGTTAACATCACTTCAGCTGAGAAGTTAAATTAACCATTTTATTTGGAGATATTTTCTTTTTCAAATTATTGGTTTGTTTTAAGGAAAGAGAATGGTTTGAGGGATAATTAACATTAAAGACCTTTGAGAAAGAAACCCACTACTATATAAATAACCACTCATACATATGTACAAGTGGACGCATGCGAGCATCACACACACATGATATACATACATAAAAGAGAGTTTAAAGGAATGTTTCTATAACAGAGTCTTCACATTCTACACACCATTGACTATCAGTTACAAACAACATGCTAGGAATGGGTTACCTCTTTTTGGAGTTGTTGGCCAGTAGTGTCTAACATTTATAAAAATTAATTTTTACCATAGGTTATTGATAAGCATATATAATCACACATGGTAAGTAAATAGCTGTACTCCAAAAAACTTATAAAAATGAATAATTTTCCATCCCTTTTTTATATGAAGCCATAAAAGGAGGATTAAAAGAAAGACTAGAGCCACAACTTAATTGAAATGAAAGTAGATTACCATTTATTCTACATAATATGCATTGCTTTTTCATTCAGTTATCAAGATTTTATTCACAATAAGGCCGTACACTATTTGGGCTTTTTGTTAGTAAGCCAAAGAAATTCCCAGCCCTCTTAGCGCATGCAATTTAAGAAAATTAATCAGAAAAAAGTTTTATTTATTAATGCAAATTATCCTGAAACTAAATAATATTTAGATCTGAAGCTAAATAAAAACATGATTCTGCATTAACTAGCATACTGGATGCATTTTGTGACTGTATCATGCTTTGTTATGAATAACAACAAATACCTTAGCTTTTATTGAGAATCGGTGGCATGTCATTTTCTTTTTACTCTGTACTGTATCCAGATAGATGCAGGTTACAGATTGTAGTCCTCTCTCTTCTCTCCTGTAGTTCTTTTCCATCCAGTGCTCTGCTTGTCTTTATTCTCTTCACACACATTGAAACTTAGAAATAAGTCTGACCTAAATATTGCAGAAGTTTCTTTAGGGAGACTTGCTTTCATGAACCATCTGTAAATGAATCTCTTCACCTAATGTCCCTTTAGACAATATCTACTCTTAGTTATGATCAAAATGCCTTTATCTGGTTTGCGAATTCTCCCAATAAGTTCTGACAATTATTTTTATCATGTGTGCAAACAAAAGAAGCACTAAGCTTATTTTTAATGATAAAAGGTTAATGCTTCACGTTAGCCACCAACATGCACCGTAAGTAGTACATCCCTTGGATGGAGGTTTTTAGCTACTTGAAATCAAATTATTTTTTAAAACTTATGCATCAAAATTTAAATTAGATGAATCTGACATCTGGCCCATTTTATAAAGCACTGAAGCAGAGCTGGAAACTTAGTATTCCAGAAACCTGTCTTTGATTTTCATGAAGACTTCTGCATCATCCATTTAAACCTTGCTTAGTGGAGCATCCCTTCAAATGCCACCTCTGAAGGAGTCATTTTTACAAGGGGTTTTTGGAGAGAAAAGTGAAATCGCATCTCACTCCTCACTGTGGGCAAGCATCTAAGTGCCTCGTATCCTGAATATTTAAAAGTACCAATTTATTAAACCACTTATTCCACACATGGGACAGGATTCAGATTGTCACAGAATTAGAGCAATTATTTCAGAAATTTTGTGAGACTGCGGGTTCTAACTTCTTGGCCATGGAAATTCTGTCAGTCTTGTAATCATTGCATGTGCCTGGTTCATACCTTAAGTTGAGAGGAAATAGTGTTATGATTAAGTGATCTGCCACTTTACAGAAATGCCCCTTAAGGTGTAAAGGGTTTCAGATTCATAATATCTTAGGTTGACATGGAATAAATATCTTTCCTTTCGCTTTTATTTTTAAATTTGATGGTACGTAAACATGTTTCTTTGCATGTACTTGTGTGTTAAGGGGTGGGAACACATGTAAGTGAAGGATAAATTCTAATCTCAGCTGTTTCCCCAGTCCTTCTATACATTGAGGAAATGTCTCTGACTGAACTCACAACTCACTGATCCCGCTCCATTGATGTTGCTGATCTCTGCATCACTGGTCTTATCGGTGTGTATACTGCTGAGCTTACCTTCTTGAATAAATACTAGGGAGATGAACCTGAGCCACTATGTTTATGAAGCAATCATTTTACAGTCAGAGCTATCTTCTTGTCTTCTCAAGCCCTAGACTAAATACTTCTCATAGGATGGTTTTTTGTTTTTTCACAAAGAAATAAAAGAAATAGCCTGAACAAACTAATTTCTTGCTAGCAATGCTGCTTTTACCCCATCTGACATCTAACCTCATGCCCTGTCCTGATGGCAAAGATAATTGTTTTTTTTTTTTTTGGTTGTTGTTGTTGTTGTTGTTATTTTGTTTTGTTTTGGTTTGGTTTTTTTTTTTTGAGACAGGGTTTCTCTGTGTAGCCTTGGCTGTCCTGGAACTCACTCTGTAGACCAGGCTATCCTCGAACTCAAAAATCCACCTGCCTCTGCCTCCCAAGTGCTGAGATTAAAGGCGTGCGCCACCACTGCCCCGGCGGCAAAGATAATTTTAAGGAATGAGAATTATAAAATATTTCTTGCAAGGCTTTTCCTATTGCAATTGATAAATCAACTGGGGCACATTCCAACAGAAAGTTCCTTCTTCTCTGATTAAATAAATGGCCGTGGATCTGATGTCACTGGGCAGTCCTGTCAGAAAGTCATGCAGGGTGCAGCAAGCAGGTTTGGCTTGGCTGTACTTTCTTCCTCATTTCGGTTTTCTAGTCACCCAATATTTGTTCATCAGTACTGTGACTTGACTTTCCAGACCTTCTAGCAATTTTTTTAGTGCTGTGCTTTTAAAAGTAGAAACTCTCATTAATTCACAACCACTAGAAGTAGGAGAAGTCTCCAGCAGATCTCCAGTGAGCAAGTGCTTTCAGTCAGTGGATCTTCAGATGATGGTGAGCAGAAAGTAGTGCTTTTCAGCTGCCCAGGTTTCCAAAGCATGAGAAACCCAACACTAACCCTCCCATACACTTACATCTAGCAAGCCATCCAGGAGCTTGTTTGTGTTTTTGAACGCCACCTGTTGAAAATAAAGATCTCGTGACATTTGAAAGTTAGGTTCCTCCTGATTTAACTGTACACAGCAGTCTAACTACACAGTGCTTAGCAATTACTTTTATTAGGTACTCCACCCAATGACCACATGATGTCAGAAACTTCATCTTTTTCCTGTCTCTATTGCTCTCTGATTCTCATAATTTTTCTGTTTCTGTCTCTCTTTCTCAAACACAGAAACATGCACACACACACACACACACACACAATCACACACACACACACACACACACAAACATCAGCGAAAACATCTTAGCCAAACTTTACATGTACTAAAAAAAATGTTCCATGTAGCACAAATAGCAAGTATTTTAAAGGACAGATATTGTTGCTGTAACAAACACAAGAAGCATCGGAGACCGGGACAAGTACATGTTTCCCTAATTAGAGATTTGGTTTGGAAACATCCACTTACACAGGGAGTCGGGAGGCTTTTTCTCCTGGCTCTGCGGCTTGTAGTTACTCTTGGAACCTTTGCCAACCCCCCACTTCTTCACTGGTTAAAATGAGGCAACTGGATGACTTCCATGGTGTCCACTGGGAATATCATTGCACAGTTTTGTTTTCTTCCAAGAGTGCATGTAAGGAAGGAAAAGTGACAGATCAGTAAGGAGACATAATTTGCTCGTCCCTAAATGTGGTGTCCTTCCCGTAGCTCATACGTTTTGGAGTTGAGTCTCCGAGGGAGTGGTTGGATGCATATTTCTGTAAATTCTGCTTCTTGTACTTCAGACACAGGGCTCACTGAAAAATTAACTTTGTTAAAGGTTTTTTTTTTTTTTTTTTTTAAGTTCTTCAAGATTGATTTCTTCCTGTTATTGTTGGATATTTGCTTTCTCTGGTCATTTGGTAAATAAATCGCTCTGAAGGGGAAATAAACAGTGTTTTGTTTTTGTGCTACAAGGTTTATGTGTTAAGTTGCAGCCACAGCATGTACTAACAGCTCCAGTGGGTTGTGGGTACCAGGAATTCTTGACCGGGCAGGGCAGGGCAGGGCAGGATGTCCTTTTCTATTGCTCCTGAGTCATGGAGGACAAATGCCATTTCAGGAGCTCTGGACTGCTGATTTCAGTCAAGTTAGAGAGGCTCTTAACCACTTCCCTAATCTGAGCAGGGAAGCAACTTCAGACTGCGTGAAGTATTCCGAAACATTTTGATTAAAAGCTAAATGTGTATGTACAATGCACCTCTCAAGTTTACATAGCTATTAAACCATACAAAGATAAAGAGATTCTGACACAGAGCAGAGCCCTTGATACAAACCCTGTGCCTATCTCAGGGACAGTTTACCAAGTATGTGTCCTATGCCTGATCTCCTCTGTATTTGCTGTCATAACCTCTGTGTTTGAAAAGGAAGGCCTTACACAGAGCATGCTCCCTTGTAGACACAGGGAGCAGATTTTGTTTCGATTCCAAAGGGTTAATCCCAAAGTGAATTCTTTGCGTGTGTAATTCAATACTTCATAACTGCTGAAAATTGGAGTCCACATAATTTATTTTCTTTGGTCGGGCACACTTGCCTCATGCTTGGCCGAGGCTGACTTCAGAGAGACACACCTAAAACTCTCAAGGGTCCCACGTGGCCCATGTCAGTTGTACAGAGAGATTGTGGTACTTGGATGGATCCCAAGGATTAGGTGTTCCTGAGAAGGTTTTTTTGGCTCTACAAAGCCTCAGGATGTCATGGGAATGGGCTGCACTCCCTTTTCCCCCCGCAAAGGCCACATATCAACTGGGTATCTAGCCACTCGGAGACAGGCTTTACACAAAGGTATACATTAAAATAAATAGAACATGCAACCAGAAAGAACCAAAAGAGGCAGCAGTTGCGAAGTGGAGACAGGAAACAATTGCTTCATTGTTGAAGCAGGGATCTTAGAAATGCAGAGTGCAGCTCCATCTACAGGACTCTTTGAAAAGTTGGAGCTTTTCACTTAAAATGCAGGACAGAAATTTACAGGCTGGTTACAGTCCCCCTTGCTTTGCCAGGGCTTCATCTAAGTCACAAAACTTCTACTTTCCTTTTTTTCTTTTCTTGTTTTTTTTTTTTCCTGAAGAGAATGCGTGTCCTTTGATGACAGGGACAGAGAAAAGCGCAGGTAATGCCTCTCTCCACCTTTCAGTGTAGAACTGTCCCTCTCATTTTCTTCAGCTTCCTTTTCTTATTCCTCAGCTGGAAGGCTGTGCATTTAGACCAGACCATACAGAACAAAAATCCAAGGCTGTGTTCAAATGAACACTGGTCTTGTTTTCCCTTCTCGCCGTTTGCCTTAAAATCCAGACTTTAAGGTCTAAGGACAGCTATAAAGCTAGCCAGCGTGTTAAAGCCAACTCCACACAGGCATGCTTCCGTCTCACTCCCCACTTTGCTTTTCAGAGACATGTCTGCCAGTTCAGTGGCTACTATCTACTGCTATTTCAACAGGAGACCTGGGTTTTGGAGTAAGATCCAGGCCATAGGGAAGACTTGATGGGTAGTAGAATTAGTAATGGGATTTGGAGCCCTTCTTTTCTAGGTCACTGGTTTGAATAGAGCCCAGGTCAGTGATGACCCAGAGTTGTTGCTACCCAGTGCCTACTCTTCTCTCAGTGACCTGGGGTTGCCTGCCACTCCATCTCAAGTGCCTGTGGCACATATGTACTAATGGCATCCATTGACAAGTTGGTTATTACAACTGAAACGTGAGGCCATCCAGTTTCTGATGTGTGCAGAAAATGTGTTCATGTAGTTGACTGTTGTTAGTGATGAGAGAGAGAGAGAGAGAGAGAGAGAGAGAGAGAGAGAGAGAGGAGAGAGGCCCTTTCTGATTACTCTGTGTTCCAGCTAATCTATTCCAAACTACTCTGACCACAAACATCTTATCCTTAGCAACTCTAAAGTAAAAACCCACAGAGAAACAAAGGGCAAAGTTGGCAGGCACTGATTCAGGAGGCCTGAATTGAAAACTCTTTTCTCAATTTCTGGTGCCAGGTAGACCTTTAAAACCGATGCTTGCTTAAATCTCAGCCATGTACTTACTAAAGTGTAGACATCAGCATCTTGTTTCTAGAGTTGATATGAGGTTTGAAGAAATGACTGTCACTATATTTCTTTGTTTTCTAAGGAGAGACATACTTGCTGCAAGAGGACAGAGAAAATGGAGAGGCTGGAAATCTATGCTGCTGAAACAGTATGCAGTCTGGTCTTTTGGGGTCCCTTCTCAGAGACAGTCTGTGTGATTCCTCTGCACTTAAAGAGGGGGAGCTCTTAGCTACTTCCCAGTCCCCTGGCCTCAGAACTCAGCCAGTGCATACTTAGTCTTGTGGTGTCCCCAGGGTGTCACATTCCTTTCTCTGGGGCGTGGGAAGCTTGTTCCTCAGGAAAGAACTATGTATTCATAACCAATTGAGAAACTACAATTGTATTAAGATTCATTTACAGCAAGGTTCTATTTAAATTTTCCTCGTAGACCAGCTGGTTCATAACAGCATTGATTTTAGTATCTCAGTCAATTACAGGTGCTCACCACATTGCTAAGATATCAAATAAGACATTTTAACTAAAGAATAAGTTAAAAGGCACAACAGAAAACTTGAACCTCTGGATAGCCTGTCTTTCTCCACGTGTCCTAGATAAACTTATTTAATTCAGGGAGGTTGTTTTGTGTTGGTTTCACTTTACTAATAAGACTCTAAATTTCCTTTTATTTTTTTTTCCATTTTGTAGTTTTGTTGATAACTGTGGATGCCTATATTTTGCACCTAGGCAAATGGAAGATTATTCCACTGCTCTGATTCTTTGAACAGGCATCAAGCTCTCTTCTCGGTGTTGATGGAAGTCAGACAGTGAGGATGATCCCCTTGAGGGCTGTGCACTTGGCACGGTCCCTATTCCCACCACATCTTCAGGGATAGCCCAATTCTCCCTGCATTGCTTATATCCTGCCTTTTCTCAGTGGAACAGATGCTTCTATGCTTATACTAAGCATCATAGAATCTTACCATCCTAGAATTGGATATAGACTTACATTTCATCTTGTCATCTGATTTGGTGGTGGTTGAAATCTTAGTTCAGTTTAAATTCCTTAGACATGGAACATTCTCTTCTTCTAGGAAACACATTTCTTTTCCCATCCTGACCTCCCTTCCTTTTTTCTTTTTACTTCTGTAAAGTTTTACATGAATCAAAAATTAAAATTGTACTGGTAGGCAATTTGTGTCTCTGTGATTTGGATTCAACTGTAAAGTGGAATCAGAAGATAAGAGCAGAAATGGGAAAGCCTGGAGAACATTCTGTGTTGCCATCTCTCCCAGGTGGCTCCAGTCCATCTGTGTCAAGTACGTTTCTCATGGCCTTCACTGTTCTCTAATCTTCCTGCTGTTTTTCACATACATGATGGCCCTTGGGAATCTATGTCACATTCCAGTCTTGTTATGACTTTAGATCCTATTGTCTTGAGACACTGGAGGGGCTTAGCTGCTCAACAAGTGTCTGGTTTTTCCTCCTTTGGACATGGTTACTAGACCAAAAGCTATACCTTTTGCACCTGAGCTTAGAGGCTACAGAAACTAAAATTATCACTTCCATTTGTTCAATGAATAATTGAGATCAGATTTGAAAGACTTAAAGAAAGAAATAATATGTGAAGATTACAACTGGGATGTAGTTTTCCTTATGGAAAATATTAGTAAGGGATATGGGAACTGAACATGACAATGGTTATAGAGGGGCAATGCTATAGAATACTTTTTAGCAACACCTAAGAGGTACAAAAACACTCATAGCACTGATACCTGTAGTGGGGATAGAGATTTATAAATATATAATTTTTAAATATGTATTTTATTTCAATATATGTATATATGTTTATTGATTTCATTTTAAACTATTGAACATACTGCCATTTCAAAAATATAAATTTTAAAATTATTTCTGGATTACCAAAACTTTAATAATGGTTGAAAAACTGAATTTAGAAAAATAACAGAAGAAAAGTATTTATTTTTTCCTCAGATTACAATTGTGACTTGTATATGCATCTCTTCCAAAGAGTTTAGACCAAGATTAAAGTTTTGAGTTCTATTCAAACTGCATTTTCTTAGATAAATCATATTAATTAGAAAGTTTACAGTCACAAGAAGAAAAGAAAGAAAATTAAGAGAAACAAATTAAGAAATGCAACTTACTCCTAGGAAATCCAGTCTCCTCAACTTCTAGATGTAATTTCTTGGACTTGATATTTCAAAACAGGTTTCTGGGAAGATATACTTATTCCAAACACTTCTATTCATATTTACCTTTGACCTACATGGGATCCAAGATCTACCACTATGATTCTGAAACCTTTCTCTTATCCTGTGGTTTGGATAATGATCAGTTTGGAACATTACCACATGGGTAGGCCAAATCTAGATATTGTCTTCACAAATTACACTCTATAGTTATGCAAATAAAAAGAATGGTAGAAAAGCATTCCTTAAAGAAGAGGAAAGAGTCTCTGTAAAGAGAAGTTAATAAGTTAGGAGAAAAGTAGATAATGTTTGGTGAAAGGGGTAGGGTTTTTTTTGTTTGTTTGTTTCTTTGAACCTCTCATTTAAAAAATACTAAAAGCATGTTAGTATTACTGAAATCTATAACTAGTAATTTCCATTGTTGAACCGTTGAAACAGTTCTAGCAACAGAGGGGCAGAGTTAACTTTTATCACTACAAAGCAAGAGGAAAAGTCAGCAATGAGAACTGACACCTCCATCCCTTCACTGGATCCCAGGAGTCTTTAACTCCAATATTCACCAGGGCTTCATTTGCAAAAATGACCATGTCAATCTCTCATGGATGGCTGTTAACATGTTGTTATGGCCATATTATGTATGAAAAATGGTTAGCTTCAGCATTTGCAGAGACTTATTTTCATCCATTAATAATCTGACCATTTAATTAAAATATAATGCCAGAGAAGTCCCAATCCACAGAACAGAATGACCTCGAAAACATCCTGTCATTGAGAGGTAGTATAAAAAAATACTAAAGGATATAGTGAAAAAAATGGCTGCTCTTATGTCTTTGTGTGACTGAATATGATTAAAACTTTTATGTGTACTTATACTAGTACCAATGCTCCCACCTGGTAAGATTTTTAGTTTTATCTATTCTTTTGTGTTCCATTTCCGGGATTATACAGCAGTAGAATACATGTGTGCAAATTCTGGCAGAAGTCCTTGGTTGCTCCTTGGCTTCTTAATATGTTTCATCAGTGCAGGGCCTGAGATAGAACCACACAATGAAGGTTGTTCTCTTCTGCCAGTGTAACCTGGAGACTCCAGAGTAAGCACTGGATGAATGAGCTAAAAACTCATAACCAGACTTTTCAAGTCCAGATCCCTTTCTACTTGGTAAAACCCACTATCACAGATGCATGCTAAACTAGAATTAACTAGTAATTTGAGTCTCTAAGACCCAAGACTCAAGAATTAGAAGAGAAGACTTAAGTCCAGCATCAGGTGTTCTTTTTTTTACATATTGTTAGTGTATCTGGGTATTGTGTTATGTTTAGAACTTGTCTTGGTTTTGAACTGGCAGAACCAGGCCTCTGCTCACTCTAGGTTTAGATGTGCAACCAGGAGGTCTTCAAGAACTGCAAGACTACATAAGCACAAGAACAAAATGACATAATTCAGTGTACTGTCTTTGGCAAAGTAGGTATAATGGTATTTAAAGCATATATATCTTAAGACATGATATTTAGATAGAAATTTGGAGTCATGTTTGTTTTCTGCTCAGAGAATTTCATTACACAGGCTTCACTGTAAGTGAATCAGAGTGTAGCATCCATGTTACCTTGAGGCAGAAGCAAGAATACACATGCTGTGGGGAAGTGGTCAGACAGGAGTTTGTGTCTTCCCAAATGTGAGCACCATCTTCGTGCTTATTTTCACAGAGAATGACTCAAACCGGGAGTCAGTTTCTGATGACCTCCCTTCCTCCGAATTAAAGATATGCATTTGAAACTACTGTGAATTTTCATTCAATTCTCTGTTTTTGTGACATTTTGCAAGATTAATAATGTTGGCTAACTCCAGTCTTCTGAAAAATACAACAAATGGACTGAGGGAGAAATCACTAATTTCTTCTTACTAAGAATGCTTGGTGAGTTAACCCAAATGCTGTAATTCCTTCACTTGCTAAAGTATTCAGTTTAAAATGTGCCTCTATAGACTCTCATGCAGAAATATATATATATAAATAAATAAATAAATAAACAAACAAACAGCCAAACATGTTGCGGAAGATATTTAAAATGGCGACACCTGATCTGTCTTGTGTTACAGAGCCACCATGTTCCTGACTAGGCTAGGCCTGAGCTCAAGAGTAGCAGCCTGTCTTCACTGCTGACTTGGCTCAGGCCTCGGGTTCAGGCGGGCCAGAAGCACAGGCCCTGCCACCCATGAGACACCAGCCTGGGAGATGGCTCTGCCAATCCTCTACACTGTCTCCACAAGCCTGGGCTTAGCCCAGGCCATCCCGCCATCCACTGGGGCCTGGTAGGAATGAGACTCTAATGCTTAAAGATTAATCAAAGGCTTTATATGTTTGATAATACTTAATTAACAAGATGCTCACATAATTAGAGGTGTTACCCAATTAACTAACCTAGATATAAGTTGTTACCCAGGACTGCTGCTGGTACATGCGTGGTTCTCCATCCTCTTCCATCTCTGCCCTCCAGCTCCTCCTCCTCCTTTCCTCTTCCTCTCCTTACTCCTCCCACATTAGCTCCTCCCAACTTGCGGGAAAATATGTTGCTACACAAACAATGTGAAGTCAACAACACTAGTCGAAAAAATTGGGGTTAATCCCAAAACATTTATTTTCTATCATTTAAATATCTGATTCATTTGGGAATATTTTTTTGTAGGAAAAAGTGAACAAAAATCCCTTCAGATTCCTTCTCATTTTCTGATCATGTTACTAAGGGAAAAAAAAATTTTTTTTCTTTCTTTTTTTTTTCTTTCTTTGCTAATCCTAATGACTTTTGTCAAAATAAATTTCGAGCAAGAGAATTTTTTCTTGGCCAAAGGACTATGGGAAAAATAGTAATGCAGTTTGCATCCTGGTTGTCTCTTATGGTCAGCTGCCTTATCACAGTTCAAACTTGCATGCTGGGAAACTGCTTTTTTTTTTTTTTTTTTTTTTTTTTTTTGTACCTTTTCTGCCAGAATTCAACTCTAACAACAAAAGTTTATAAACAATGAAAATTCCAGCTGGTCGACATCAGCATCACGAAGCTTTCTCCTCACGCTGATACAAATATTTACCCGGAGCTTTGGCAAAGCTTTTCTTACCAATGTCACCCTTAATCATACATTTTTCTTTGATTGAGTTATGCTTTCCAGTATGTGATTTGCCCTGGTTTACTTTTTAACACATCCCAGAGGCTTCGTCAAAATCAACTCTGGGCAGGCCATGTCATTTGGTAGCTGCCAAACATGTTACTGAGAGAAAACTTGGCAAATATCAAAACAGTCACTCTAACTGCTCTAATAAATGTGTTTATTCTTTCTGACCACCCTTTACATTTTAGGCCCCTCATATCCATGCAGGAAGGAGCCAAGAAAGTAGAGTTGAATATAATTTCCTTTGCTGATTCCTCTCTCAGGCACCCAAGGGCAATGAAGTTGAAAACTCAAAGACCAGTGATTCTTCTCTCCTCCTTGAAGACACAAGGTTATATTCAAAAGGTTAAAGCAGCAGATTGATGCACTCTGGGACTGTAGTAAAGTCTGCTAGAACAAATATTTGCCACACAAAGTCACTGGTGGAGGGATTAGCACCAAATATTGCAAACATTTCTACCTCTTTTTCTTGGCAGAATAAAATAGGCTCTCTAAACTGAAAACTTGAAAAATCATTTTGAAGTATACCAGTAACATATAGTTCAATGGGCTTTTCCTCTCCATACTGAAATTCCCACTTGAGCAGGTGATGGTTGTCCAGTGAAAGAAAGTATAAATAATTATTTTAATCATATATAGGATTCATTTTTTAGAAAAAAACTTGCCATTATATACAGCCTATGTGTGTACCATATGTCACTCTATTGAAAATAAGATGAAATTTAACTATTCAAACTTATTGGTCCAGTTTAAAAAGCAAATCTTAAAAACAATTTTAAAAAAATTGAAAATGAAAAGAAATTTTCATCTGTGAGTTATTTACTATGCTGTTGTTGCTGATACTATTGTTGTACCTGTGCTCCCCAATGAACAAACATGCTCACCCATAAATGAACACACAGACTCCCGCCTCTGTACCATTCTAATTTCACCTTGCTAACCCACACTTTCATCTATCTGGAGACTTGTTTTTTATGTGCATATCAAAAGTGAAATGGTTTGTAACAACTCATACTGACTACATCTCTGAACAGGAGAAAACATACCTAAAGATCAGTCAATAACTTTTCTACACTAACATCTGGCCAGGATCTTAATAGCTTGGAATTTTTAAATTCATACTCTTTGGTTTCATGTGCAGAGTTACAGGGTTATCTCATTCATGGAAGCTCATTACTGATACTTTGATATTAGAGGGAGTGTACAATTAATGTAAATACGAAAGGAAGAAATTATGAATAATTTTGAAGTAATTAGAGCAACTCTCCAAATTTCTAAGTTGCTGTCTCATCAGCAGAGCAAAGAAGCGGCATGCCTGGGACACAGCACAAAGCTCAGAAACCACAGCAAAAGAACAGTGCACATCGTCAAGTCATCACAGCTGTGGATGCATCCCAAGCAAAGTTTTCTGACTCCTCAGAGTAATTCAACAATTAGGTGACAGAAAAGTTGCCAACTCAGCTGTGGTTAGAAGATAAAACTGAGTTTTACCCGTCATGAGTTTTGACCAGTTGGGGTAACACTGTGGCCGGTGTTTGGATCAGGCATATTTTCATTACCTTGCAAAAGATACAGATGTTTAGCAGTTAATCAGGGAGGAACAATTCTCACCTGTCTATCGGAATAATCACAACGCTTCATTATTGAGGATTTAAACCTAAAATAAAAATCAAATTGTTTATTTTTCTTCGAAATTCTGTGGGAATCCAAGGTTCTTGAAAGGGGTAAAGAAAGAAATTGAAAAAGATCTTAGAGGACAGGAAGATCTGCCATGCTCATGGATCAGTAGAATTAACATAGTAATAGCAGTGGTCTGCCAATTCAATACAATTGCCATCAAAATTGTAACATAAATCTTCACAGACCTTAAAAGAGCAATTCTTAACTTCATCTGGGAGAAAAAGACAAATACCAGAACATCAAAAACTGTCCTGTACAATAAAAGAATTTCTGGAAGTATAACCATCTGAAATTGCAAGCTATACTACAGATCAATAGTAATAAAAACATATGATATTGGTCTAAAATAAGCTAGATTAATCAATAGATGATCTATAAATAAACCCACACACCTAAATACACTTGATCTTTTATAAGAAGCCAAAATTATTCAATAACAAAAAGAAAGACCCTTCAACAAATGGTGCTGGTCTAACTGGATGTCTGCATGTGAAAAAATAAAAATAGATCTATATTTATCCCTCTGCACAAAACTTAAGTCCAAGTGGATCAAAAACCTCAATATAAAATCAGATACACTAAATTTAATAAAAGAGAAATTAGGGAATAGTCTTGAACTAGTTGGTATAGGAGATGACTTCCTGAACAGCTCAGGCACTAAGATCTACAATTGATAAAATGGCACCACATTAAACTGAAAAGGTTCTGTAAGGCATAGGACACTGTCCAAAGACAAAATGACAGGTTAAAAATTGGAAAAGATTTTCAGCAACCCTATTTCTGTCAGAGGGCTAGTATCTAATGTATATAAAGAACTCAATGAATTAAATAGCTCACTCAACAAAAACAATTTAAAAAGTGGGTATAGACCTGAATAGAAAATTCTCAACAGAGGAATCTCTAATGGCCAAGACACAGCTAAAAAAATATTCAAGGTTCTTGTTCATCAGGGAAATGATGAATAAAATCAGGAAATTCATCAGATCAAAATGACTCTACAATTCCATCTTACATCTATGAGAATGTCCAAGATCAAAAACTCAAGTGATGGTACATGCTAGCGAGGATGTAGAGCAAGGGGAACACTTTTGCTAATGCGAATGAAAACTTGCACACCCATTTGGGAAATAAATCAGGCAGTTTCTCAGAAAATTGGGATTATTTGTTATTATTACAAATTTGTTATTGTTATTGGGATTATTGTTATTTGATTATTATTTTCTGGGCAAAGACCCAAAAGGTACTCCCCCATACCGTAAGGACATTTGCTCAACTATATTCATAGCAACGTTGTTCTTTTTTTTGTTTTTTTCGAGACAGGGTTTCTATGTGTAGCTCTGGCTGTCCTAGAACTCACTCTGTAGACCAGACTGGCCTCGAACTCCGAAATCCACCTGCCTCTGCCTCCCAAGTGCTGGGATTAAAGGAGCAACGTTGTTCTTAAAAGCCAGAAATTGGAAACAACCTTGATGTCCTCAACAGAAGAATGAATAAAGACAATGTGTTACATTTATACAACAGAATACTACTCAACTATTAAAAAGAAGAACCTCATGAAATTTACAGACAAATGGGTGGAACTAGAAAATATCATTTTGAGTAAAGTAATCCAGACCCAGAAAGATACATATGGTACTCATTTGTAAGTTGATATTAACTATAAAGTACAGCATAACCAGTCTACCCAGACCCAAAGAAGCTAAGTAACAAGGAGGGCTCTAGGGAGGGTACTTGAATCTCACTCGGAAGAGGTAGTAAAGCAGACATATGAAGTAAATGGAGGGAGGGAATCGGATGGGAGAGTGGGTGGGGATGAGAAAGGATTGAGTTCAAGTGTGGGGCGTGGAGGGCTGGATTAGGAAATAGAAATATGTGAGGGTCAGTTTTGGGACAGGGGAGACTCCCAGGATTCTTTGCGGGTGATCCTAGCTGAGATATAAAGGCTGAAGAGACCACCTCCTCCAGGCTTCACTGCCAGTGGAGGGATGTGGACATCAACCTACCTATTAAACCATCAACCCCAAATTGTCCTGTCAACAAGAAGTACAAGGATAGAAGAGATGGAGCAGAGATCTAGGGAATGGCCAACAAACGACTGGCCCAACTTGAGACCCATCCCACGTGAGAGAGCCAGCTGCTGATACTATCGATATTCTGTTATGCCTGCTGACTAGAACCTAGTATAAAAGTCTTCTGAAAGATTTCATCCACAGCTGATACAAACAGTAGCAAAGACACACAGCCAAACAATAGGCAGAGTTCCAGGAGTCTTGTGGAAGAGAAGGGGAAGGAAAGAGGGAGCTTGAAGAAGACCTTTATAATAAATTAACCTGGCCCCATGGGGACTCCCAGAGACTGAAGTACCAACCAAACAGTTTGCAAGGAACTTTACACATATGCAGCAGATGTGCAGCTTGGTCTTCATGTGGGTCCCCTAACAACTGGAGTAGGAGCTATTTCTAACTATGTTGGAGCCTTTGAATCCCATCCTCATAGCAGAGTTGGCTTGTCAGGATGCAGTGGAAGAGAGTGTGCTTAGTACTGCTGTGACTTAATGTACAAGAATGGGTGCAAGTCGGTACCCATGGGTGGTCTCCAATTCTCTGAGAAGGTGTAGTGGTACAGGGGTTGAGGAAGGAATGGTAAAAGTGGAACTAGGAAGACAGGAAAAAGAAAAGCTTCTATCAGACTGTAAAGTGAGTAAATAAACTAATGGAGAAAAATGTTAAATATGTTCTGTTCATGAGAAATTGTTATTTATAGTTAGTTTAATAGTGGTAATGTATTAATAGATTTATTTAACAAATGTTATTTGTATACTATATTAAAAATTGTTAACACAAAAAATGGAGAATGTCTAATTCCCCACAACTAGACCTAAAGGTGAGCCTGCCAGCCAGGCTGTTGGGAACCAATTCTAGTACTTTGCAATACATACAAAACTCTGAACCATGTTTCCAGAATTCTTCCCAACCCATTTTTCCAACTTTAATATTGATACATTAGGTATAAATATAAGACTTGGTTTACAAAAGATTTTTACTTTTAATCACTTGGTTGAGATAATCTAAATTTTATGATTTAGATATTTATCATGTTAAAAAAATTGAGACATTCCTTAGATCTCTTGTCACCAAGCTGTAAGTCTATGTCAAACATGGGCTCATAGAGTTCAAACCACCTAGTCATTATTGATACTTTGTTCAATAAAAACCAGTTTCATAGATTTCCACATAGTAATGAGAGTTATATATTTATGCCAGTTAATACAGTAGATTTATCTCTGAAAATGATATAGATAAATTTTTCTTTATATATTCCAGTAATATTGTTTATTCAAGGGACCATATCAATAATTTAAAGGGCAGTTCTCTATACATTTGGATCTTTACAGATTGCATATGATGCACGGCTGATAAGACTTGATTTAGTTTATACCTCATGGGTCATTGTGAAGGGAAAATACTGTTTCTGTGATTTTAGTTTCTGTTTACATAGTGGAAATGCCTCTAGGTCGATAAACTGATTCATAACTTCCATAGCAGGGAGCTCTGTAAACCATGCCTATGAGGTTGTATGTAATAATTCATATTTAAAACCATTTATTTATTTCGTTTTCATAGGGGTGGCAATCCTCTCCCAGAGAGATAGCTTGTTTGATGTATATCACTTCCTAATGGCTTCAGGCAACACACCTTAAGTTTAGAGACTCCCTCACTATTCTTTCTAGATATTAATTAAGTAAGGGAAGACACAGAGAGGCTGCTGGCTTCCATTTATAGCAAAGCAGGCAGTGAGATGGTATGCACGGTGGCTCTCCTATTCCTAACCCTCTTCACATGAAGCACACTCACCAACCTTCTCCTTGCCTTAGATAAATACTTCCCTTATTCTCTATGCTCAGGATTTATTTGTTGCTTATAAAAGATAATTGAGTGCTCACCATTCAAGTTGAAGGGTAAGAAGCTCTCATCAGCAGATTTTTTTTTTAAATCATTTACGCTTATTTCTCCCAAATTTCCAGAACCTTAATTCACTCTCTTCCTCCCTAAGTACTTTGGTAGTTCAGTTTTTCTTTCCTAATTTTGCTTTTAATACTCCCCTACAGTTGTCATTTCTTAGAGTCCCTTCTACATCTTCTCTCCTAAGCACAGCTAATCAATCGCCCATCCTCTTCTCAGCTAAGCAATCGCCCATCCTCTTCTCAACTTCCCAGAAGACACAAGTCCTCAGAGCATAGCAGCTTTCCCAGTGCTACTCTCAGCCCATGACCCATGCTGGCAAAACGTCTGCTCCCATGTGGCCGCATGTTTCATAAGGAGAGCTACTAAAATGCAGGCAAGCACATCGTCTTAATTGCTTGCTAGTGGGCACTCAGCCAACATGCTGTTAGCAGAATGAAACCCAATCTTAGAGAAAAAGTGCTGAAGCCCTGCTCTGGACCCAAGCCCCATATGGATTGCATGTGTTTTAGGGATATCTGAACTCTTTCCACTCCTCTGGGTGGGAATATCAGTACATGGGTTTCTAGAACAGTTTTATTTTAGTGTAATTCAAGTGTCACTGTGAGACAGCTTTAAGAGGAAACTCTTTACCTCCTTGCTGACTTCTGACATGAACAGATAAGAATATATTCTCGTTTTTTTCTTCTCTGAAAACAGTATTTGCAATTCTATTTTAAAACACATTATGGCTTCTAAGTACTCCTACATAGCATTTTGAAATTTTTAAGGATTGGTACTGTTACTTGCTAAATATTTGGTCTTTGCTAATTAACTATTGTAAACCTCGGCTGACTTATCTTTATGCAGGGAAACTGTGGTGCCTTCCTGAGTAGCTGTGCAAAAATCGAAAAGATCAAAAGCTCTTGTAACTGCAGCCTACAAAGAAAATGTCCAATAAATTCTGGATCTTAATTTTATTGCTAAAAATTACAATCTAATAACATTGTCAATATGAAAGCACCTAAGTATATATTAAAATATATTTATTGTGTACATTTCAGTATTTAGTGTTATACAATATTCTTTTTGATGTATTGCTCTTTGGATTAAGTTCTGTGTTATCTTTTCTAAAGAACAAAAGAATGTCTTTAAATTTATAGGTAGTGAAACAAGGTAATACGACAGAGAAAGAGACTTTCTTACATTTCTTTACGTTATCCTTTTACAACAGTGAGCCCAAAATTTAAGTCCTGGAAGTTCTTTTAAATACTGGAGCACTGTCATGTGATAAAGGCAGGATTGTAGATGACCTTTGTTTTGTTCTAAGAGCTGAATGCAGAGAAAAATAACTGAAGTTTTAGAATAATTTTGCATTCAGTTTTAAATTGCATCCATTCCGGAAGGTTTTGATAACTTCATGTGACCCATCTCTTGAAAATTATTCTTCCAACAAATAGGGTTGGAATCTAAGAAAGAAAATATAAAAGTCATTATTTTTATCACTCTAGAAACTTTAGAAGGCCTTACAGACATTGAGTGGCTTACATTAAGATCCAGGCCTTTCCCAAAGGACATGGAGATAGTATCCTTTGGGGGAAATGTTTTCATTTGATATAATAGAGAATTAAAACACACATACACAGACACACACAGACACACACACTAATGCTAGTATTTTTTGTCATCAGTTTTTTATGCTGTTAATCTATTGTTTGGTGTAGCAGCCTTTAGCTCAAAGACAATTCAGCACAGACTTCTAATTAATATTGCAGAGGCAAGCACATAAGTACTCCATCCAGCCTTAACAATTACCTTTGTCATTTTCTTGGTAAACAATAAGGTCTAGATTTGATGAAAAAGACATCATCCATATGGTAATTTGATATCTTTAAAAAATCACGTGAGGCCATTTAAATTGCTAAGTTCAATAAAATGTCATTAAAGATATCTTATTCCCTTTCTCCCCAACCAATTCTGAACCCCAGGAAAGGGTTACCATGAAAATCTGTTTAACTTTGAATCAGATATGCCTCCCTCTATTTCTTCAAAAAATGGTAAGAATTAATTAATATTAATCTATAATCACATTGATGGAAAAAATTAATGGAATTTTTAATAAAAATATAACCTTAACAGGATTTAAAGTTGTCCTTTGGAATATAAAGCTAATGCTTTGTCCTGCTAGCAACTAGCTATCAATTGATTAAATTATAAACTCTAATGCTACATGAAACATCCTTTGTTTTCTATGTATGGGTATATTTGTGAGCTACAAAAAAATAATTGAAATTAAAGTAAGTTTATAAATTCATTAAGCCTGTGTATAGAGCTAGTGTGATTATTTTTTTGAAAAATGTTTTTTCTAACTTTTTGAAATTTAGCTTGTATTATTGTCATCAGAGTAATTATAAGATGATAGGAAGGTATTTGAAAGTGTAAAAATTTGTTTAAAAGTGCATACAAGTTAAAATTAATGTAATATTAACATTGAAACTACCAATGTTAAACATGTATGTTCTGAAACATAAGCAGTCACATTGCAATTATGTGTGTGTGTGTCTGTGTGTGTGTATGTGGCTGTCCAAGTGTTATGTATATTGTGATACTTAGTAAAGTAACTCAGACATAATGTGAGGAACTGTGATATAGTTTAATGGAAATTTGATCCTTTAAAGTATTGAATATTTATAATGTTATGTACTGTCCATAATACAGAATAAAAAGGTATGTATGATAAAAGACTATTATTTTTGCCATTGTGTTCCTTTAAAGCTTATCAATATTTCAATGCTAATATTGGATCTTAAAAGCTATTTCCTTGTATTATATTAGCCAGAATATTTTTATTCAGAAGGCACTTCATAGCAACAGAATAATGACAACTTAGTTTTATAGTGATAACTCTAAAGCAAATATATATATATATATATATATATATATATATATATATATATATATATGATGAAATCCTTTTTTAAATTATCAAAGAAGAAAGATTAATTAGCACTAGAGAAAATGTTGTAATAAGTAGACTTTTATTATTACATCTACTAACTTAAAAATGTTAATTCATATGGGTACTTTCAGAAAAGCAGCATTTTTTATTAACTAAACAAGAAGTCTCAACAGTATGCTATAACAGAACTGACAATCTTGACATGGTTGTCAGGCCAACTGGTGGACATAGACAATGGTGCTGAAGAAGGGAATCTGGTGTCTACTCTGTGTTTTCCTGCAATTCCTGTCGTGTGGATAACAACGAAATGGTAAATAATCTGTCCCTTTTCCACTGCCTGCTTTCCAGAAAGCAGTCTCTATCCCAAAGGCATAAGCAAATGAGAAAAACAACCTAAGCTGCCACTGTAGAAGGAGGGAAGCTTTTCTTATGGGTGTTCTTTTTACACTAAATGAGAATTTATGAAGGAAGAAATTTGAGACTTGTGTATCCCATGAATCAATGATGACCTACACAGACATAATTACAACAAAAATCTTTGAGAGGCCCTGCTCTTGAAAATGAAATATAATTTTGAACCATTACACTCTAAACATTGTACATTTTATTTTCTTATTCCTTATATAAAATATATGAAATAATTCTACAGATCCAAAATACTAACCCAGTGTAGAAATGTATGAAAAGTATTATAAATGTAAATAAAACATACTGGAAACTGTACACTTTTCACCTGAAAACTAACAAAAAAATAGTCAAATCTGATCAAGAACATATAGCATAATTCGATTGGTTACAAGAGTATGTGAACATTACAGTTTGTTCCTTTATATTACTGATGTAGTGGAGACTTTCTTCCCCACAATTCTGAAGGTTATGTTGCTAGCTATGTAGCCAATTATGTGCCGGATTCTAGTTAGTAGGAGCCACAGATGTTGTTAAGCCTCCCACAATGAGCAGGACATCCCCTGCAACAAAGAACAATCACACACAGAAAGATCAATACAGCAGAGACTGAGAAGTCAAGCTTTATACCCAGAGAAAATTGGCTAAATCCCATTTAATATAGTCCATCTGCAACTCTATATGATCTTTCTCTCCTAAATTCAGATATTAAAATTTTAGCAATGCATTATATTTCTTCAAAATGAAGGAACTTACACACCCCTTATTTTGAATGCAATGCTGCTGTGCCTAAGAATATACAAATACACCCAGAGCATTTGTTCCGTGTTCACCACCGTCAGCACTCGACCACAGATACCCCATCTGGTGCAGTCTGATATGGGTAATAATGGTGGAGTGTTCTTGCTGTCTTGACTGTAGTCATTACTGTGATGTTATTTTAGGACTAAGTAGTGTTTGCCCATTGGACCATAAAAGTGTGTCATGTAAATACAGGTTTTAGAACACACAATAGTCTGTCCATGTGTAGAAATATGCAGAGGAAAAAAGCCTCATAAAGCTCCTTTAATAGTATTTGTTGGGCATTTGAAGTAATTCCTTTCCAAAGTTAAATCACTTGGAAAAAAGGGGGCTCTTCATTTCAAAGACCCCGTAAATAATTATACTGCATTATACATCATTCATATGTCAATGTAAATTTTGCTGTTAAATGGAAGGAGTTTGGACTGACACAGTACCAAGAAAATGTCCCACATTAAGCAAACCTTTTATTTATTTATTTATTCTCACCTGGGTTGCTCTTTGAAATTGATTTGTGTGTAGGAGGTTAGTATTTATTCAGCCAGCAACCTTATATTTGACACTTTATCCTAGAATTAAGGTCTGAACATTAATATATCTCATAGAAAAAAAATTCCAAAGGGAAATCACCTTCACAGAAGACATCCTGGCAATACTAGGCCATGATTCTTGGCAGATGTTATATTCAAGTTGACAGCAAGAAAATAAAGTGCAACTATTCATGGCTGAAACAAGATTTTAAAATTGTCTGACTTGAATCATGGCAAGAGCATATACCTGGCAGATCATGATTATATTATGGAACATTTGAAATAAATACTCCATTTTCATTCCTATTATAAGTACAAACACTGAAATAAATTTTTAATAATAGTACTTAATAAAAATTTGTGTTTATCTATAACAAAACTACACAAAACTATCCAATCGCACACAATAATTTTTGTTGTTATTTTGGTTCATTTGTTTATTTGTTTGTTTGTTTGTTTGAGACAGGGTTTTTCTGTGTAACCCTGGCTGTACTGGAACTTACTCTGTAAACCTGGATGGATTCAAACTCAGAGATCTACCTGCCTCTTGTTTTCTGAGTGCTGGGATTTAAGGCATGTGCCAAAACCACTTAGCCCCAACAACACAATGTTTATATATATATATATATATATATATATATATATATATATATATACAGAACAATAAAATGTATTAAAACAATAAATGATCTGTGGACTTTAAAATGATTTTAAAAGAAGCCGCCTTACTAACTTTAGCATGGAGGATGTTTTACTCGTGTGTAATTCCCACATACTTTAAGATTAAGAGTAAGTCTGAAAAACTATTGCAATTTTAATTTTAAGAAATAAAGGAACCAAATGTTCTGAAAGGTTCATTAGACAAAGATTTTACTTGATTTTGACATTTAAGATGTAAACATGAAGAAAATTATAACTGTAAATACTTTTGAGACATAGTTTGATCTCCTCTAATAAGAGCTAAATTTGCATTTCACTGCATCAATAAACCTTTATGTCTAATCAACTTACAAACCATTACTCATTTATACTATAGGCAATAAGTGCTTAAACAGAAAACAAAAAGGATATTTTAACCTCATTTTCTCTCAATGCTATGAAATATTTCTAGTTATAAAAAATGCTGACATACTGGCCAGTTGCATGAATTTCTATAAAATGCCTATATTTAAAATGGTTTTATAACATCAAAATCAGAATATTTCACTGATAATAAATACTTTAATCAGTCTATTTTAGGAACAATATCAACCATACGAGAAATAACATATATCCGTTTCATTAAAAAAAAATCTCAAAATATCCTTGGTCATTTTTTTCTTTTAAAAAGGCCTAGAGATAGCTGAAGTTTCAGGCTTTTTTTTTTGTCTGTTGTTGTTTCATTCATTTATTCACTTTACATCTCAATCATAGACTCTCCCCCTCACAGTCCCAAACTTACAACTCCCCCATTACTCTCTACACTTTACCTCATAGAAGAGGAAGTCCTCCTCATACTGCCCTGGGCATCAAGTCAAAGTAGGATTAAGTGCATCTTCTCCCACTGAGGTTCAACCAGGCAGTGTAGTTAGCAAAAATGAATTCAATGGCAGGCAACAGAGTCAGAGATAGCCCCCATTCCAATTGTTAGGGGACCCACATGTAGACCTACAATTTCACAACTACTATAAATGTGTAGAGGGCTTAGGTCTGGCCCTGCATACTTGATGGTTAGTAGCCCAGTCTTTGTAAGCTTCCATTGGGCTCAGGTTAGTTAACTCTAGGTTTTGTGGTGTGCTTGACCTCAGCAGCTCACTAAATTCTATCGTCCACTCTTCCACAAGACTCCCTGGGCTTTGCCTGATGTTTGGCTGTGGGTCTCTGCATCTGCTTTCACCAGTTGCTGGATGAAGCCTCTCAGGAGAAAGCTATGCTAGGCTCCTGTCTGCAAGGAAAGCAGAATGACATTAATAGTGTCATAGGTTGGCTCGTTCACATAGTATGGATGTCAAGTTGGGCCAGTCATTGGTTGGCTGTTCCCACAATCAGCTTTCAGCAAGTCGGAGTTCAGTAGCTTCACGAGTGATTCTTGAAAGGAGTCTATGAATATCTTCTGAGACAAAAATATACTGATAGAAATTAAAATTGTCTAGTAATTGGGGGAGGTAAGAAATACCAAGACCAAGGGAAAATCCCATTTACAAGAACAGGCAGGTGTACTTATCTGGAGTCCATGTAATCTGTGATAGGTAGATCCAAATCTTATAACTTTTTGATTCCCTGAAACGTATGTGAAATTTAGTTTACAAAAGGATTACATTAGTATTCATCATTATATCAAAATCCATATTTTAGAAAATTTAACAGGTGTCTGTTAGGCAACAGGAATAGATTCATGTCTTTGAGACCTAGTAAGAGCTATATCTTTGGGCTAAAAGGCTCAGAATATCCTTTTCTTAATCCAGAAGGCTAGATATACATATTGAACAGAGATGTTTTTAGCAGGATGAGAAGCACCTTTTTGTCTATGTTTAGAAGACAACCAAAGGAAATGTAAAATCTTGAGCTTGTGATTGAATTGTAAGCAGCCAATGCTCTTTTAGGTTATCAAAACGTTATTCATCAATGTTAACAATAACAAGGGGGAAGAAAAATAGAACATTTTTCATTTTTATTTATATTAAGTTACTTTTTTATGCCTCTATAACTTTGTGTATATGTGTGTGTGTGTGTGTGTGTGTGTGTGTGTGTGTGTGTGTGTGTGTCTTAAAACATTTCTTAGACCTTCCAGTCTGAAACATCTTTTTAAACTCTTTGACAGTTATAACTTATACTTACCAATTTTAAATATCTTTAATCTGAAGCATGTTTTATTTCTAAATCATTGTTATTATACAAGTTCTTTTACATCCTTTAACTTTCATCACTTGCTTTTATCAATCTCAAACATTTCTCTAAACCCATAAACATTTTTCATAGACCTTAAGTAATGTTCAAATTTTATATTTTTTATCCAATTATTTACTATGAGACAGTTGATTATTGATGGCAGTCATTTAATATGAGGCCTGTGAGTAAGGCAACCCTATTTACCCTTTTAAATAAAAGACCTAGTAGTTCTAACTAACTGATGAGTTGAATAATGAACTAACACAATGGGTGATTTCCTTGAGGTAAGGAGCAAGTTGTCTGTTGTTCTCTAGCTGTCAAGCTACAATTAGCTTAGCTATCAATATGATTGGAGATCTGAGATAGATGTATCTAAATGGCCTATGCATCAATTAATATGACAGAGATTGGTCCGTATTTTATTAACTAGACAGTTATTTCAGGTTCGTATCTCTCTATAACACAAAGAGCAGAGGCAGTCTTTAGCTATCAGGCCTACAAAGTGAAGAGACTTTTTCCTGTGGAGGAAAATGGAAGAGACTGACCTTACCTTGAATTAAAGCAACAGGTAGCAGTCAATTCTCCAGTTGACGTCTGTTTGTCCACAGTTCATGTCAGGCTCTGGTAGGAGCATTGGTGCAGTCATGCCTGGTGGTTATCATACATCAATCCCTGTAATATCCTTTGTTTTGTCTATATCTTTTTGGAGATGGTGAAGTGTCACTGTTAGGATTTGGGAGTCTCTGTCTGTCTTCTTATGTTTAAATATTAGATGCCATATTCAGCAGATCTCTGACTAGTTTGAGGTCTAGTATCTACCTAGAATATTTGAGTTAAACAAGCTTTGTCTGTTCTTAGTTATCTGTTTCAATCTGTACCTTTCAAACATAAAGCAAGAAACTAAATAAAGGTTTAATCTTGTAATTAACTGCATCATTATTTAGCATGACTTAAAATAAATTTTTGATTATATTAAAACATGTGATAACTTTCAAAGTTATGGACTATCAATCCCTGTTAGGTTTGAGCCTTAAAAATTACAGTTTTGAATTGAAGATCATCTAGTATCAAAATAAAAGCCTTTAAAACTGACAACCCTTGTCCATAAAGAGACTAGGAAGTTTTCTGACCTTGGCTGAGAGAGCTCTGATCTATTCAGCTCCTTGAGCTAAAAAGAGGCAAAGTTGCTGGAGCTTTTCCAGAGCTCAAGCAAACTGAAAGGAAAGGGGATGGGTTTTAGGAGCTAATGATTCTTAACCTTTTTTTAATACTGAAAACCTCTAAAAATTTTTTTTACATTGACAAATTCTTTAATTTTATTTCTGGGATCATTACCCTAATTTACAGAGCACTATATTTCATGTAATGAAAAGAAAAGAATAAATCTACAACAGGAATGTATATTCAATTGACATTATTTTGCATTAATCAATAGCTGTATTGTTTTTCAAACTATAGTTATGAGAGTCCTGAACAAGAAGAGTTTTCGGTTTAAGCTGCAGTAACTTTTATGACTATGGATCATTTTTTTTTTTATGTAGCAAATTTTAACACTTCCAGTAATGCATTTGGGGTGATTATCTTAAAGCAACCTATAGCTTTCTTGAAAACTTCTTGCTTTCTCTCTTCCCAAGAACTGTAGCCTATTTCTGTTTTAGATTAAAACATTTTGCTACCATATCCATCATTTCCATCACCAAATCCATAGCTAACAATTTAGAGACTGCCTGACCTTCTTTCATCAAAATTGCACCCCTTCATGGATGAATAATTTGATTGCTGTTGTCTGTTATAATTTCTAAATATATTATAGTTTCCATCACCATTATAGTCATTTTATTAATATTTCCTTCTTTATTTTAACCATCATATTCCAATAACATTCAAATAAAACATTCGACAAATTCCAAAATGTCCCATAGTTTTATGTATTTGATTTTTTAAATTTGTTTTTCAAATATCAAAATAAAGTGTCTTTTTTAAAAAGTGAAGTCATAGAAAATAACCATATTTTTAGAAGACAAAACCATTTTTTAAACAATGTAACTAATAATTCATAAGACAAAAAATTTCAATTTTTTCAACAATTTAAATAATCCATTGGTTCTGAAATCAATATCAAGTTCATTATTTTGTTCTTATAATAATTGGCTTGCAGCAAGAAAAGTTCTTGTATATGAACACATGAAGGTGCAGCTTTAATACCTCACTAAAGAGATACTCAATTAAATCTTATCTTTTGTAACTTTGATTTTAGAACAAGAATTGCATAAAATACTCTTTCCAACTTAAAATTATCTTTAGATACTTCTTTCCCTAGGTTGGCTCATGCTGTGTGTTGTTGCCCAGAATGACTTCAACCCTGAGTGATGAATTTTAAGCTAACATTTTGTTACAGATGTTACAAATTTTACAGATTTTCAACCATACCCAATAATGCATAAGCCAACAAATTATAATCAAGATATGGAGAACATATTTATACATTTAAGACCAGAAGAGAAAATATGAATTTACATACACTTTTACATTTAGGCTAGATGAACTTTTTTTTATTTTTTTCCAACTATAATTTCAAAAGAGGAACACCTTGCTACCTGCTGAACCCAGTTCTCATAGTCATCAGTTTTCTTATCAGAGAAGCCAAGAATTTGCTGGTCCCTTTATGAGTGGCTTGTATGAACAAGCAGTCCCTGGCAGGACCTCTCCAGCAGTGCTAGACTAGCTGCAGGTGCAGGGTTCCAAGGGCACTTTTATCGGTTTTGTTCTCCCAATTCAAGCTGCTGTTTTTTGTTTTTGTTTTTGTTTTTGTTTTTTTTTTCTAAAAATCTTTGAAATGAGTTAAGCTGAGTCTAAAGGAAAACAGCCAGCAGATGAATTTTCAATCATTTTCTCTAGGAATATGAAGCACAGAGCAACATTCAGGCAATGAAACGAAACTACAAACTTAAACTGACAGACATGGACAGTCTACCCTATCACAAAGAGTCAACATTGTTGGGAAGAATAGGGAAGGGACCCAGATATCTCACCAAAGGGACCCAGTTATCCCATAGTGAAGGAATTAAAAACAGAGGCACCACAGAACCAAAAAAATGTGGACAACAGAAAACAAATAAATCCAAGTTTCAATACAATGCTGTGTAAGCTCTCAGATGAGAGTTCTGACCAAGTCCAAGTTCAAATGGGTAGATTGTATTCCACCTACCTAGCCAAGCGAATGAATATCCAAGAGGAGTGAGCATTCACCATTCCCAGACCCAAGGAAACTCTGATTCCAGCTGTTACACTCTTGGGTCTCTTCTAAAGGTTCTACAAACAAAAGAAAAAAAAAACCTTACCTCCTTAAGGAGGGCCCAACTGGTTTGATGACATTAATTATCAGTAACTAAGGAGTAGGGAGCTTTCCAACCAACCCACCAAATGGTCTAGGAGTTGCTCTACAAACCATAGGAACCTTGATATTAGTCAGACAGGGATGTATTACTGGCCACACACACACTGATGCTGGTTAGACCAGGAACATAGTTCAGATCAAGGGGTTGAAACTGTTATAGTTTCCATGGTTGTGCCTATGACCATCCCAGCCACAAGCTTTCAAACAAGCTTATAGTACCAGGTCTATGTGTTTTCTTCTACTGGATGAGCTCCAAGTTCAGAGAGCAATTGGTTGCCATGGCCTTCCATCCCTCAGCCATGTCATTATTGCACTAGTAGCCATATCTTGCCTTGTAGGTCAGTATTATAAAGCACAGGATTCAAAGCTAGGTAATACTGTTAATAACTTTCTCCTTGAGCAGTTACAATATCACCTACTATCACTGTAATTGCTAGCTAGAGGAAGCTTACAGCTCAGTTTTAGCTTAATTTTTTTTTTTTTTGACAATCTTTTGGAAAGTGTCTTAATTAAAGTTTTACTGCTGTGAACAGACACCATGACCAAGGCAGTCCTTATAAGGACACCATTTTAACTGGGGCTGGCTTACTGGTTCAGAGGTTCAGTCCAGTATTATCAAGGCAGGAAGATGGTAGCATCCAGGCAGGCATGGTGCAGGAGAAGTCTACATCTTCATCTGCAGGGCTCTAAAAGAAGACTCACTTCCAGGCAGCTAGGAAGTGGGTCTGATAGCAGACACCCACAATGACACGCCTACTCTAACAAGACCACACCTACTCCAACAGGGCCAAACCTTCAAATAGTGCCACACCCTGGGCCAAGCATATGCAAACTACCACAGAGAGTAAGATAGTTGTGGTTGTATGGGCTTTTATTAAACATTCCAGGATTTTGGTCTAAGTTATGTTTCTGGTTTCAGTACCACACTGACTTTCCTTGTTAAGATTTTAAGATACAGTTAAAATGTGATATTATCATGTTTCCAACATTCATTCTCCTCAGAAAGGTATTATGTGTGAGAAAGTCTTATTCCATATCAATAATAGAATCATTTCCTATTTCTATAAAAAATGTCATTGTATTATACATGAGCATTGCATTTCTTCTTTAGATCATTTTTGCTAATATGACTATTTGCACAATAAATTTCTAAAATTCTGTGAATATGTGATATATGTTAAACTTCTTAACGATTTTTTTAATTTCTTCAGTTTATATTGTTATGTCTCCATTTTCATTTCTAATTTTGTTAATTTGAATACTGTCTCTGTGCCTGCCCTCTAGTTAATATGGCTAAGGGTTGATCTATCTTGTTGATTTTCTCAAAGAACAAGCTTCAGGTTTTGTTGATTCTTTGTATAGTTCTCTTTGTTTCTACTTGGTTGTTTTCAGCTCTGAATTTGATGATTTACAGTAGTCTACGCCTCTTGGGTGTGTTTGTTTCTTTTTGTTCAAAAGCTTTCAGATTTGCTATTAAGCTGTTGGTGTATGATGTCTCCAATTTCTTTATGAAGGCACTCACAGCTATGAGATTTTTTTCTTAGCACTTCTTTCAGTGTTTGTCATAAATTTGGGTATATTGTGCCTTCAATTTTGTTGCATTATAAAGAGTCTTTAATTTCTTTCTTTATTTCTTCTCTGACCAACTATCATTGAAACTCTTGGTCTCTTTCCTAGGTTTTTCATCTCCACGGTTGTCTCCCTTTGTGATTTAATGTTTCTATTTCCGTTTTCAGATCATAGATGGTTTTCTGCAGTTTCATCCCTGTTTGATTTTGTTTTTCTGTATTTCTTTAAAGGCTTCTACTTATTTACCTGTGTTCTCCTATATTTCTTTTGTGTCCTTCTTAAGGTCCTTTATCATCTTCATGAGACATAATTTTAGATCTGAATCTTGCTTCTCAGGTGTGTAGGGGGTATCCAGTGCTTGCTGTGGTGGGAGAACTGGGCTCTGTTTTTGACAAGTAGCACTGTTTTCTATTGCTTATTTTCTTGCCTCTTGCCTTCTGGTTATTTCTGGTTTTAACTGGCCTTGCTGTTTTTGACTGGGGCCTGTCCCTCCTATGAGCCTGGTTATATTAGACCTCCTTGGGTCAGACTGTTTCTGGGTATGAGTGGGTGTCTGAAGAGCCTGTTCTGTGAGTCTGGCTGTGTATAGCTCCTTAAGTTAAATTTAAGGGTGTGGACTGGATGGAGAGGGGGCTGGATCAAAAGATAAACTCCTAGGCACAGGTGTGAACTGGAAGGAACATATGGCTGGGTGGAAGTTTTTAAGTTCTTTGGGCTCTTGGGGGTCCCAGTTAGGCCAGGTATTGGGGGTGGCAGTTTGGGTTCATCAATCCTACTCCCAGCTCTTCCACAAGACTCTCCAAGCTCTGTCTAATGTTTGTCTGTTGGTCTCTGCATCTGTTTCACTCAGCTGCCAGTAAGAGCCTCTTAGAGGACATTTATGGTAGACTCCTGTCTATAAGCATAACAGATCAAACAAACAAACAAAAATATTTCAGAGCAATTTTTCTGCTGAGTATTGATTCAGAAATACTCAATAAAATATTCACAAACTAAATCCATGTGCACATCAAAAACACCACCTACCATGACCAAGTAGGCTTCATCTCAGAGAATCATGGGTGGTTCAATATATAAAAATTCATCAATGTAATCCACCACAACAACAAACATTGAAAAAAAAAAACACACACACACATTATCATCTCACTAGATGCTGAAAAAGCCTTTGACAAAAATACAACAACCTTTCATGCCAACAGTCTTGGAGAGATCAGGACAAGACACATGCTGAAACACAGCAAAGGCAATATAGAACAAGCCAATAAACAACATCAAATTAAATGGAGAGAAACTTAAAGAAATTTCACTAAAATCAGGAACAAGAAAAGGTTTCTCCCTGTCTCCCCATTATTCAATATAGTTCTTGAAGTTCTCTAGCTAGAGCAAAAAGACATCTAAAGGAGTTCAAGGTCATACAAGTTGAAAAAGAAGTCATACTATCCTTGTTCACTTATAATGGTATACACAAATGACCCCCAAAATTCTACCAGAGAACTTCTACAGCTGATAAACACCATCAGCAAAGTGGACATATACTAAATTAACTAAAAGTAAGTAAGTAAGTAAATAAATAAATAAATAAATAAATATTAGTAGCTCCCCCTTTATTCAAATGATAATCTTGAAAAAACAATTCTGGACTTCATACAACAAAAGAAAAATCCAGGATAGCCTCCATCTTTTAATTGGAGGATTAAGGTCTACATTTGGGGTCAGTATTGAAAGGCATAAACAAATTTTCTCTCCTTTTTGTCTTAGAAGTTCTCTGTTTAGCAACATTAAGATGCTTGCTTGTTTCTTCTTCTTCCTCTTCCTCTTCCTCTTCTTCTTCCTCTCCTCCTCCTCCTCCTCCTTCTCCTTTCTCTTTTTTCTCTTCTTCTTCTTTCTATTCTATCTCTTCTTCTTTCTCTTCTTCTTTCTCTTCTTCTTTCTCTTCTTCCTCCTCCTCCTCCTCCCCCTCCTCCTCTCCTCCTCTTCCTCCTCCTCCTCTTCTTCCTCTTCCTTCTCCTCCTCCTCCTCCTCTTCTTCTTCTTCTTCTTCTTCTTCTTCTTCTTCTTCTTCTTCTTCTTCCTCTTCCTCCTCCTTTTCCTCCTCTTCCCCCTTCTTCTTCTTCTTTATTTCCACTAAGACATATTTATTGTAGACATATATTCATCCAATAACATAGCTACTCCAGCAAAGGATCACATACAAAGACCTTCTAGATCTAGACCAGTGTGATCTGGCTGTAATGACACACCTTTAATGTGGGTTGGGTGGCTGGAAATGCTGAGGGTTCCTCCAGGTGGGAAGTTAGGCACAGTGGCTGTGGCTACATCTCATTAAAGGCCACAATGACAGGACAAAGTTCATGGGGTTTTACAGGCTTTAATGTCTTGGCAGATGGTGGTTAAATCTGGATGTGTACCTCCCTGAAACTCAGGGCAGACATTAGTTAAATAGGGAGGAAGAGAGGGGGGAGGGGCTGGGGAAGAATGCTTAATTGGCTCCGCCCTCTGGACTTCAGGCATCTCATTAGTATGTAAATCCCTCTAGGGCCTGAGGCCTGTTCCTAGTAACTCACAGACCTCTCTGTGGGAGGGGCTATAGAGGGCTGAAGCTAAATGAAAAGAACCAGGACCTGGGAGCAGAACTGAACTCCTGCCATCCAATAAGGGTCTGGGGTTCCAGGCTTATGCTCAACCAAGCACCCAGCTGAAGAAGTGATGATTGAAAGTGACATCTCATTGAGGGCCAGTAAAAATGATAAATCAGAGAAAGATTTGACAGAGTGATTCAGAGATATGATTTGCCCAACTCTCACAAGAACAGAGAGGGGAAAAAGCTGTTTAGAGCAGTACACAGTGAGTCAGGATGTGGGAAGTTCAGTGAGTACAGTTCAGTTGAGTTAATGCAATGTAGAGGAGTTGAAATTAGTTCAGTTCAGTACTGTTCAATTGAATACAGTTGAGTTCAATTGAGTTAATGCAGTTCCATTCAGTTAAGTTCAGTTTATGCTGTTTGTGAAGCACAGCTCAGCAGAGATAGTTGAAGCAAAGGATAAGGAGCTAGATGATTAGAATAAATTGCTAGAGATTGTTTGAGGCCAAGCAGAACAAGTTAACAAGAAGCTGGAGATGAATTTGAGACAGAATAGCTAAATTGAACAAATCATCCAGATATTAGAAAGACCTAGAAAAGGTGAGCTTATTCAGCAGTAATCCTCTGAGATGACAATTACATGTGACAGATGAAAGATACTTTTACATCTATTTTCAACCTCACATACTTTCATGTTTTCATTATACTTCTGTATGTTATATTCCTTCAAAAGAGCTTAGTGGAAAGAGCCTCATTAGTTTATACATATCCTGGAAGATCTTTATCCCACTTTTAAGTGTAAAGGGTCACTTTACTGGACACAGCATTCGTGGTTGACAGTTATTTTGTTTCAAGTGTTGAAATGCATCAGTATATGCTCTCCAGGCCTTCAGAGTTTCTTCTAGAAGGTTGGCTATTATTCTGATGGTCTGTCATTTTAAGTAATTTGGCACTACTCTCTTGATAATTGCAAGCCTTTCTTTTGTTATATACATTTACTGTTTTTCATATAATATGTCTCTTTGAGACTTTAAGTCTAATTTCCTACATTATGCAGATAATAATTATTTGAATAGATTTTGACTTTCTCTGCTACCATTTCATAAAGTGTATGAGTAATTTTAATGTTTTGTTTATTTTTTTCTTTTACCCTATAAATTTGCAGGTTTGCTGTCTCAAATTTTCCCCAGATGCTCTTAATATTGATTCCTTGCTTACTTATTTTGCTTGTTTGTTTACTGATTTCTGAAAATAGCAATTTCTCTACGTTGTCTTATTTTCATTATATTCTTGAAATTCATCTGTTCTAGCCAATTACTAAAGCTTTTCACTGACCTTTGGTTTGACTTACTGAACTGTTCATTACCAAAACCCACATATTCTTTTTCAGAATCTCCATTAGTTCACTGAATATCTCGTCCAAGTTTTTAAATTTCTTATTGAAATCTTATTAAATTGTGTTTCTTACTTTATCTGTTCATTTCAAATTTTGATATTGGTGGCCATTTTTAAAAACAGACCTTTGGATTATTTGTCTATCACTTCCACATTTAAACATTGTGTTTTAGTTACTGAAGAACTCTGATCTCTGGGTGATTCTTGTTGCATGGCATTTTCATACGTCTTGTGCTTCTGTGTTATGATTTGTACATTTATTCACATGGGTATAACTTCTGATCTTACATAGTTATCTTCTGACTGAGCAGTCTGTTCTCCATGAATTAACACTCTGTAGGACCAGAGAGAAGAAAAAAAAGTCATCGTAATAGCAATAACACATGCACACATTCAAGGCTTACAGAAATAAAAAAAATGACAAAATTTAAAGATAACATATAAAACCCAGAACTATAAAAAGAAAATTAAAAATATAGGATATACCAGGATGTAATAATAATAAACACATAATTAATTATTTAAGATAATAAAATATAAAAAGAGATATGGAATATAAATATTTTAGAAATAATATGTAAAAAGGAAAAAATAATGTGAGAAAGAAAAGAAAAGGATATGTTTAAAACTAAAAATATTAAAATAATGCTGAAAAGAAAAAAATTAAAAGATGAAATACATAAAAGAAAATAAGTGTGAGAAGAAAAAAAATTAGCAAGTCTTCTCCTGGTTATTCGATATCAGGATATCCAATAGCTGTGATAAGGTGGAACAGCAGCTTAAAGCTGAAAATTACTGCAGTTTTTCTCAGTTCACCCATAAGCATTGATTTTGTATATACACAATAAGTATGTCAGTCAATCCAAAATGAATACTTTACTTGAGAAGATTCCTGCTTTTTTGTATCAAACCTCTATTGTTCCTAATGAGCTGAATGATTTGTAAGCTAAGAGTTAACAAGTTCCATAATATCCCCAGTGTATAAATTCAAGAGCATCAAGTACCCATTCAAAAATACTGCCCACAGGTGTTTGAGAAGAGCACTGAGTTCTGCACTAGAGATGAAAATTTAAGGGAATCAAGCTTTTGCCTCTTGATCTCTACCCCAAGTCACAAAACATACATGTTAACAAGAGTTCTCAAAGTCCATCAATTGCCACTCCTAGTTTAGACTGCCCAGTGAGCATGATAATCCACAAATGATTGGGGAGCTCCTCACCTCAGAGAGTAGAACTTCTACCACAGTAGTACAGAAGTACCACTTCTCTACCACAACCTGAGCTCAGAGATATATATCAAAATACTCAGCATTTCTTGGCCATAACATTTTCTTTTTTTTTATTGTTTTGTATCTTCATTCCAGGCACTAAGCTCCTGGGATATCATGAAGTAGATTTTACCCTTCCTTTTTAAGTCCTTGGAGTCATTTAGTCTGTAAGAATAGGAATCCTCAAGATAATGCCTAGCTATGGCATTCAGAAATGTCACAGGTGCAATTTTCCTCTTCTCCAATGTATTTGTCTGTATGCAACAAGAGTTACTATTCTTTGAAAGTTTCTCCCTGAGTCTAAAGTTTATGGAAACCATGAGTTTCTCCTGTGGGTAGAAAACTGGTCTGTTTGAATCAGTATAGCCTGGAGTTTTCCAACTTTCACTAAAGTTGTGTCTTCACCTTGTGTTATCCCAGAACTTTAACTATGAGTTGTCTACTGTCATCTATATTGCTTTCCTGTTGCCTTTCTGTTTTCCCATGGTTTTTAGTTGATCTGACTCCTCTTTTGTTTGTTTTGGTTCCTGAGAGTCCTCCTCTAGTTATGTCATTAGAAAATAATTTCTGGGCATGTTATCCTGATGCTTCTCATTGATGTAGTCCTGGAGAGGAAATTTCTAATGCTCTATCTTACCCTAAAATTTCATAAGTACAATTTATAACTGGTGGCAATGATTGCCTGACAGAAATTGTTTAGAAATATTCTCTTCTTTGTGGAATATAATATTGGACCTAGTGTCTGAAAACTGACAAGCAATCAGTCTACTACTAAACTAAATTCCAGTGTTGGTACACAATTGTGAAAAGGACACTAACTCTAATAATATATATATATATGCTGCCTTTTCTTGTGTCTTTTACTTACTAATATACATGTTTGGCTCAAGTAAGTTATTTGTGCTTTTTGTTTTTCTTGAAAAAGTTGTGGTTACGGAAGACATTTAAGAATGCATAGACAGATCTGTGCCACATTAATGAGTTTATAAAACCTGTAATATTTTCTTATATGAGAATACATTGCAAAATCTTCCAATTAAACAAATGTTACCAAGATATCCAAGAATAAAATGGAATCCAAGACTGTAAAGCCTACTTGTTTTATTCGTGCCACTGTTGATGTTTTTCATTTCTTGTCTCATTCACCTTACTATTCCTCTGTACATTAGCCAGTTCAGTTTATTGTAGCATTACCAATTGTCTTAACAGACACAAGTCTATTTCTTCGAACAAGATGATATTTTTAGCAAAGACAAGACAGTGTTTTATATTCTTTGTATTACAATTCCCAGCCAGGTTTCCCACATAAATGCTCAGAAATTACATTTTTGAAATTCTACTTATTTATACAGTCTCAGCTTATTAACATTATATAGTCTATATATCATGGTTAACATAGAAAAATTAGAAGAAAAGTCCATCATATACACTTCCTTTAGCAAAAATAAACCATTTGGTTCAGGGGCTTTTTCTGCCACACTCAGTTCATGATAATATATTCAACATCTTCAAGTGACAACAGAAATAATAGAACCACTGCTGTTTAGTTTATTTTGTTAGTTTATACTATCAACATCATAACTTAAACATTAAAGAAAATTGAATCCTACAGCCCAGTGCAGCAGAGAACTTTGTGGCAAAAGATAGCCTCTATCTTGCTTCCCCAACCTAAAGAGGACACAGAGAACAAGTGGTAATCACCTACAAATGAATCATGGAAATTCCAAACATGCATAATGGTGTCATTATTTTCACTCATACTACCATAGACTTAATAATAATTCTAAGTCAATAAATGATTGTTGATCTCAGACAAATTAAGACAGTATACTAAATGACATAAAATTTAATACTATCCTTCTGATTTTAAGCCTGCTGAGTGTCTTAATATTTGAAGAATGAAGTGTCTTTGTCTTGATAAATGCATTATTCTTGATAATGACTTAATATTGGAAACAGACAACCTAGTGACATCTATGTCAATATCTTTTCATGGAAAAAGTTTGGCAATCTGCTATTTAAAAATGCATGGGCATATGGGTCTTTGGGAGAAAGTCAACATTTAGGAGAAAATACTAATATATATCAGGTAGCATTACTATTTATTAATAGCTACTTATATGTCTGTCTTAAAAGTTAAAAACAAAATTATGATCAATATAAGTTACTGCAGTGCCAGGATTCATTTCAACAAGACATAAAAAATCAATACTACAACTATCAGTGACCTATTATTAAACTTAAAAGAAACCTACAAAGAGATTCTGGCAGTTTTCTTTCATTAAATTTGAAAGCATTATAATACTACAAAATTTTTATTCTATCCTTAGACATTTGTGTACTTTTTCTGTCTGTAGTTCTTAGGAACCTCTGCAGTCCACAGTGCTGGAGTGTTATCCTGGAAGATATCCTGAAAAAGACAATAATCAGAATCTGTAAGCCGTAAGCTAGATTTTTCAAAAACTTACTTGAATAAAAGTTTTTTAAACTTATCTTCCCTTCTAGCCCACCAACCAAAGGTAGGTGAAAAGGATGGATAACAGGACAAGGGGATGTACCCCTGTTTAGAAGTAGTTCTTTGGAGCTACACCAATCTTTGTTGTCAGGGTATCAGCAGTCCCGTCCAAAACATTAAACACTAATAGGGGCAGTCTAGTTGATTCAGCAATCACCAAACTCAAATCAGTAGTAGCAGCGTGATCCACAAGAAACCTCAAGGCGCAGGCAAATTGGCATGAGTCTATGGACGCCACAAGAGGCAGTCACAATACCACAAGAAGTTCTTTGGCATGTTTCTTTCTATTAGGTCATGACAAGCAAAGACCAGTGAAGAGCAGCAAAGTGTTGCAAGGCAGAGCAATGCAAAATCACCACCAGCAGTTATCAGCAAAGCATTGCAAGGTGAACCAATGCAAGAACATCGTCTCATTGTCTGTGGGGTTATATTTATATTCTTTCTAAACACCACATGCCCTCTCGAGTGTCTGTTTTCAGCGAAATATCACATGCCCTCTCACAAGATAGCATCCAGGGAAACACCGCATGTCTATTCTCAGCAAAGCATCCTCTCAGGTGCCTTCTTTGGCAAAACACCCTCTCATAAGACAATTTCCACCAAAACATCACATGGCACAACTGAATTGCTAGAGAAACCAGAAATTTCTACTTCAGTGGGCTTTAGTTTCTTTCATCTCCTGACTAGGAATTATACTGATGTATGAAGCTTTGAATAAAATTCATACACATTCAAAAGTCCCAAATTGACTGAACAATTTTGAAAGTCTCAGCAAAGAGATAAGTCAAACACCTCTTTAAAGTATGTTAGTAAAACGAATATTAGAACTAATGTTAAGTCACTTTTAACTGGTAGCCTTCTCTTAAGACAATCTTTCATGGTAACAGAAGGCACTGTGTGTGTATACACACAAAAATATATGTGTGCAATAATTAGTGAATAAAAGGTCATGAATTTGAAGAAAAATATGGACAGTTTAGAGAGAGACAAGGGATAATTGCTGTAATTTATTATAATCTCAAAAGCTGTTAGTTCTACTTTCATAAGCAGAATTTCTAAGCCAGAATATTTTCAACAGTTTATGATAAATGCCCAGTAAAGCCATTTGTACATTTTTATGGATTTTTACTTTGATTTCCACTGTAGATCTTTTTGTTTTGAGATGAGATCTCACTATTTAGACTAAGTAACTCAACTGCCCTCTCACTGAGCTATTGTCAAGCTTACTTTTTTGTTTTATTTAGAGTCTTACTAATTTTCAAAAGGTGGCCTTGACTCTCTTGCTAGCTGAATCAGTTTTTGAATATGCAATTTTCCTAACTCAACCTCTAAAGTAAGTAGTATTAAAGTCTTCTACCAAAAAATCCAACTGACTTTTTACATATTTATTGGTTCTCTAAGGACTTAGTATTGTTTCCATGGCCATATGATTTTAATTAGAAAAGTTATAATGAACAAGGCAATTTCAATAACTCTGGAGTCTCAAAAAATATGGGTTAGAATATTTACTCACTCTGCACAGATAACAAATTTGTTTTCTGCATGACATTGAGGATTGGTGGAGGCAAACCATGCCAGCCACAACTAATCCTATTACGTATTCTTCTGGAGCAGTGACAGCCTTTCAAATGCTGAAGAAAGGATCAAAGAATATCTGATTCAATATGATGGGCTGTGGTCTTAGTATACTATGGCATCTTCCGTGAAAATAGGTCATATTTTACTACACACCCTCTTACAGTCTCCACTCAGTAAGGAATGTCAGCATAATACAAGAAGCACTGTTATTTAAACTTTTTTTTTCCTGAGAGATTTTTCTCTGCTGAATGAAAGTTTTTGATTAGGAAAGCACAGAAAATCATTTTAATGAATTACAAATAGAAATAGTATCTTACGTTCAACTTAAAATATTAAAATCTATTTGAGAACAGGACAATTTCATAAAAGAAAACAATGTTAGAGAAATGGGTGGGCCATGAGAATTGAAATGTTAGAGGCTGTGTAGAAGTATTTCCAATTGAGAGCTTTCAGTCACAGAATACTTTTAAAATATGGTCAGTCTTAATCAGTCATATGTTTTATGTAAACTCTAACTATTTTTCCCTAACAGAAAGTACCTATCCCATGATGAGTATCAACTTTATTTGGAAGATTAACATAGTTTGCGTCTTTTATAAACTAAAACTCAGGTAGACAAACACTTTTGAATAGGTAGTTCATTTTCATCAATGCTTATTGCAAGATACAGCTGGAAGAATATATAGAGCGTGGGAAGGGAAAAAGAGTAAAGGGTAAGAATGAACCACAAAGTTTCCTACCACACATATTAGTATTTTCATTCCTTCACAGTCTTATTTGAATGAAAAAGATACTTCTGAAGGGCATTAGCTGGCATGTTCCTGGTAAAGGGTCAACCTAGAAGTGTTTTCTATCTGTGTAAATGCTACTCTGTGCAAGTCTTGGTGGATGAGCTCCAACATCATTAAAGCAGCCTTGAGAGACAAGGGAGACAAACAGAACATGGAGACTTAAAGTGAAACTATAGGATCTTTAGTGGAAACTGTTATGCACCCGTTGATGGCTAAGATGTGATGGCTCAAAAAGAAGTTGTCATGTAGACAGACCCAGGGTTACAGTAGAAGAGTATACTCATTCCATGACACAATATGAGTAGAAGATCGCACATCATTATGAAATGGACTGATAAATACAGAGCTCAGAGTAGATGGATTTTTAAAAAGTACAAGCCATTACTATTCTCAAAAATCTATTGAAATTTTTATTGAAATATCGTGTTTTCCCAAGATATTTAAGAAGGTGAATAATTGTTAGTGGTCTTTCCAAGGTGGTATTTAAGCTATACTATTATAAATAAACAGTGAGTCTTTCTTCAGCAAATTCACACTTGAAAACAGTAGTCTTCTCTCTTTGAAAAATTGGATGCAGGGGCTTGAGAAATGACATTTCTAATTTATTAAATCTCACAAATAGATCTAAGTTCTGAAACTTCTTACTGACATTTCTTATAGAGAATTGCTACTTCAAATCTCAAGAGTGAAGTAAATTAAAAACATTTTACATCCTGCAATAATGACTTTTACTATTTTCTTTGTTTTTAATTGAGAATTTCACGCACAGTTATACAACTCTACTTTCTTCACAACTTCATGTGTTTTATTTAATATACATAGTCTACTTACTGCTCTCTATATTGTGCATCAGTGTTGGAAAATAAAAACACAATAATTTACAAATTAGACTACATGACACTAGAAAGCTTTGAAGAACAGTAAAAAACATGAGCATCCAAATGATAAACCAGCCTACAGAATGAGAAATATTATTTACCAGCTACACAGCTGACAGAGGACCAATCTTTTTAATATCAAAGAGCTGAGCAAAGCTAAACAGCAAGAAAACAAATATCTCAATTGGGTTCTTAAACTGAAAAGAGAAATATCAAAAGAAGAAGCTCAAGTGGTTTTCTTAAATGATGATAAATAGCAACTTGTGAGCATTTCTCAATTGTTGTCTATTTCAAAGTATTCTATATGCTTTGGCAACATAGAATGATCATTTTTGGATAGGACATTCTAGTCAAATAAGGGGATATAGTGGTATGGGGTATGGATTTTTGTTTTTATTTTAGTTTTTCATATGAAATCTTTTATAATACAGAAGTAAATGACATATTGAACATTTATGAGGAGACATATATTCTGGAAACATAGGTTTAAAATATAATCAGAGCATCTTCTGGTACAAACTGTGATTCAACTTCCTGTTCTTTTTTTCTCATTTTTCTTTTAAAATAATTTTTTTCATATAATGCATTCTGATTATGATTTCCTGTTCTCAAGTTTCTCAGAAATCCCTCTACTCTAATTCACAACATTTCTGTTTCTCCTTAGAATACAAACTGTCATCTAAAAATAATAAAATAAGATAAGATAATACAAACAAATTTGAGTAAGATGAAACCAAAGAAACACAAACAAACAAAAAAAGTACAGGAAACTTTATAAAAGCAGAAATAAACATTCGCACACACCAAAATCACAGAAAAATACAAAAATGTAAGACCTATGTGTAAAGAATCTGTAAGGTTAGAAAACTGCCCTGATAAAACATGAAACAAAGAACCTCCAAAGTTGCTTTGGAGTTCATTTTGTCTTGGCTCATCTACTGCTAGACACAGAGCCTAAACCTTAAGAATGGATTGTATCCTCAGTGAGACTCTATTGGAGAAAACTAAATTTTCATTTGTGAGCTGTTATCTGCTGGAGATAAATTCTAAATTAGGGATGGAGGCTTGATTCCATTTCTTCTCTCAATGTTGGGAGCCTATCTGGTGCAGACCTGTGTAGGCATGTAGACTGCCACAGTCGGTGTGAATTCATATGTGAATAGGTCCGGTTCTGTTTAGGCAGCCTTATTTTCTTTGGATTGTTCATCTCTTCTGGCTCATAACAATGGTTTATTTCTTTTTTTTGGGGGGGGGAGTTCTGTGAACTCTCAGGGAAGGAATTTAATGGATACACCCCATTTAGGATAGAGTGTTCAAAGGTGTCACATTCTCTGCAGATTGTCTCTCTGTGGGTTTTGGATTGTTCCCACTTACAGTAAGAGGAAGCTTCTCTAGTGCTAGGAGAGAAAGGCATATATCTAAGAGCACAATGTAATTCCATTGAAATCATTTTATTGCTACATTCCTTTAGTAAAGTATATGCTGTTTTCCCCTTGGTCCCTGGTCTATCTACTCTTGGACTCTTGGCAAACTGATCAGTACTGTGTATGAATTCCAAACATACATTGGTTGGTTCTTACCTCAGGCTTTGTGCCATTATTGCCCTAGTTCATCTTGCAGGCAGGTCCTCATTATAGATTAAAGTGTTTGTAGCCAGGTTTGTGTTTACAATTTTCCTTTGATAACACGCAAAGTACCTTCTAGTACCATGACCACTTAGGGGAAATGCTCCTGGTAGACATAGCCTTATTTAAACTTGATTGTCAATTTGACAGGATTTAGAATTGTCACAGGACAAATAACTGGGTATGTTCGTAGAAAACACACACACACACACACACACACACACACACACACACACACACTAACACTAATTTCCCTATGTAGGCAGAGATTATCAGTCGACTATTCTGCAAAGAGTGTCCTATTCTTGGACAGTATTGTCTGTAGATGAAAAGAGGCAATTCTTGCCTAGTGACTGTCTCACCACAACTGGAGTAACTCCAAAGATGCTCACTTTCTTTTTAGGATCCAAGACAGAGAAACTGTCAGGAGTAGACAGGTCTCTAATCAAATGAACATTAATACAGAAATGTTTGTAATCTCAATTCTGTGGACTTCTGATGGTTTTGAAAACCAAATATCTATGTAAAGCAATCTGGACTGTTTTCCATTAAATCCTCTCAACTATTTTTAATTAAAATCTAGAAAACACCCTAACAATAAACTCAGAGCCATCCAATTATTATAGGCCCTTAACTCACAAGCTAACCATTTTAGATCATTTTTTTAAAAAATTAAAGAAGGACTAGGTCTAAGCCCTGTACCCACCAATTTTGAATTAGTAGAAGAAAAAATACCAATGAAACCCTTGAATTTGACCTCAAAATAAAATTTGTACCAACTAAGAAATTATAGCTTCAGCTTAGTAACAATTATACAGATTTCTACCAATAGGTTATAGCTATGTAATCAATTCTAGCTATTCTTCTCTGTTCCAATTAAACCATTACTTTTCCTTAGAAAGGCATCCTAATATTAACCACCTCAGTCCCCAAGCCCATGGAATTGGGGAGCCAACTCTTCATTAACTTTTTCAAGCTGAATACAAGAGTTGAGATAGTAGAAGAGGGGTGGGGGAAAGGGTAAATTGATAAGCCTCTAATGGTCTGTGTCTTCACTGCATCCATCTAAAATTCCAGGACATTAGAGGTTGGAGCAGGTCTGCTCAGCTTGCTTGAGAAGTAGAGAAACAAGGCTGTGTATTCTACAATATACAATTCTCAAAACAAATTTTATTATCAAGATAAATTTTTTGTTTGAATCTCTGGAATCTAGTCTTCTGGCAGCCTGCTTCTGTCATGTCTGACCCATATAATTCTGGGAGATAGAAATACCTTAATCATCTCTTCTAAAAAACATACAGACAAAACCTTTTTCCCAAAACAGAGTTCCTTGAACCAGTAACCAGAAAAACTTTTATCTTGACCTCTTTCCCAGAGGAAAAATATAACCACAAATCTGAAAATCACACCCATTTTGAAAATTAAATCAATCTAAAATAAAAGAAGTAACTAAAGTACTGTAAGTGCTTATTCTTAGGCCTTTCCTATTTTGCCAAGCAGGAAATAAACCTAGAATTCCCATGGGGCCCATGTTAGACAGAACCTGATTTTCCTGTGAGGCAATTTAACTTTATAACATCTGATACACCTGATTTGCACTATCTTTCTGTTTGACTCTCTACCTAGAACAGCTTTTTATTTATACCATCTATCTGTTTAGCTATCTAGACAGCCTCTAGTTATACACTGTACTTTCCTCTCTAGAGTCAGTGACAATTTTCTCTATCTAAGTTCCAAAACATGGGTAAAATTCCCCAAGTGATTTGGACAAATTTGATTATAAATCCTTTCTAAAAGCAAATAATCTCTATATTGTAACTTTACACTTAAATCAGTAACTGTTCTACAATGGAGGCTTATTTATTTGGCTCTCTTGGCTCAGAGCAGCTAATAATATATACCTATCTGTCTATAGCTCTCTGCCTAGAGCCACAGACAAATTTTCCCTACCTATCTTTGTTCCAAATCGCGGGCGAGATTCTCCACATGAATCACACAAAACTGTTTCTAAATCTATCTTAAAAACAAATAATCTCAATTTTAATTCTCAGTTCAAATCTCTCTGCCCTAAAAGTAAGCTACTTTCTTCTTTCTCTTACAAAAACCAAACTGCATTTCCCCACAGCAGGGGACCTCAGCCTGCAGTTTCTTTGTTCAAGGTTCCTGAGCTATGAATCATGTGACTTGTCTCAGCATTTACTCACTTTCTTTAAAAAAAGAAAAAATACAACGCACAACTTGTTACAGGAAATTGATGCCACTGGTCAGGCCAAGTGCTCCACAGCTAGAATTGGCCAGCCAGAAACACTGGCCCTGGCTCCCATGAGATACCAGCATGAGAGATGGTTCTGCCAATCTATCACCCGGTCTTCACACTGCTTGCCTGAGTGAGCCTAGACCATCTCGCCATCCACATGGTACCCAGTTGAAATGAGACAATAAAGCTTAATTATTAACCAAAGGCTTTATATATTTAGAAATGCTCAATTAACAAGATGCCCACACGTTTAGAGTTGTTTCCCAATATCTAACCTTAAGATAAAATTTGTTACCTAAGACTGTCCTTGATGCATCCATAGTTCTCCATGGCTCCTCTCCTTGCTCCTCCTCTTCCTTCTCCTTACTCCTCCCACATTAGCTCCTCCTAATTTACCGAGTTTATTGTAAAATGTGGGGGGTGGGGGGATATCCCACTGCACCAGCATACTTCTTCAACCATAATAGACCACACCTGCTTGGATTGTAAACCAAGAAAATTTTTTTCTTGCTTGCTTTTGTCAAGTTTAAAAAACCAAACCAAACCAAAAAATCCTAAAACAAATGACTAATACAAGTAATGCCAAAATTCCTAGACAATATGGAATGTAGCTAGAACTTACATCTGAGTACTGAGGTATAGTCTAACTTGCAAACGATTGAACTTGATGTCTCTTGAGAAGTCTCTGACACAAAATTTTTAGTAATGAAGGTTTAGCATCCAGTCTGCAATACTAGTTTATAATAAAACTGGTTTTAAAGATACATTGATAATTTTTGTTTACTTACCAAAAGATTAACTTTTAAAATAACCTAACTTGCACATATACATGTGCAGCTCATTTTCTATTTTATTCGTTAAACAATTTAACAACACTGAAATAGGTCAAGCACCTTTATTAATTAACTCTATTTCATTAAAATCATGTCCTCCCATTTAAAATGCCTTCACTCTTGTGTGTTAGATTTGTGTGGATGGTCCATAAACAGTCCTTAATTAGTCACATGTGTATTCAGATGTGGGCTCATGTGTTATAAACTAACACTGAAGTGTATAAGAAACTGTCAGTCAGATCAAAAGTCAACTGAAAATCATCCCCTTTGCAAAGCTGAGAGCCTGTCACAGTTAGTTAGTCATAATTGTTTAAAACATCAACCAAATTCTTATTCTAATTGAGCATGAGTTGAAAGGCTACCCACTTTGAGGTCTTTGCTTTTATCGTTTGTATACAGTTAAAAACTACTATTTTGCTTTTCCTTGAAATTCTCCTTGGAGTGGTAGACATTACTTGCTTCTGAAAATATACAGGTAGATCAACGAATAATTTCAGAACCTTTGTACAGTTTCCAGTTATTGCTGTAAACATTGACACAGAAATATTCAAAGAAAAACTTCTTTCCTATATTTGATCTATTTCTCTGGACAGTTTTGATTTGATACAAATAACATATATTTGTAATAATAATTTCAGAATCATCTTTTACAGTCTAGTATTTCTCTTACTCTATTATTTCAGTTTGGTAGAGATAGGTAATTATGCTGTTTATGATTATTCTACAATCGACCTGTAACATTTGTTTCTCTTAATTATGCCATTATAGATATTCTATGATACATAGTGGTTGAGCAATGCAATAGATCTATACATTTGCATCATGTCAATGAACTCCACACAACAGTTCTGTAACTATCATTATTTTAACGTTCAATGTTTATAAAAGTCAGAAGTAACTTTCATCCTATGGTTTCTGATCAACGATATCCAAGAAATGATTTAATAACAAAATTCCTCTCTGTTCCATACACAGGACCACACAAATGTCCATCATGCCATGGTCCTTTCAAGGGATTAGGATTTTGTTTTTTTTTTTTTTAAAAAAAAAAAGTCAGTTATCTTTTAGATTTACTTCAGTAATATAAAATAAATGGACAGTTTTCCCATGTACTCACTATTCACAGTCTTTATTTATCATGCATATCTGGGTATCTTTCTATGGTTACTAACCTGTCTGAGAATTTGATTTGTAGTTCATACCTAGTGGTGATGAAATCCCTGAGGTATACATATTAAAAGTAAAATAAATAAATAAATAAACCTTACTATTTAGAAAATATTTTGCTAATTATGTATCATTTAGCATAGCTCCGAGGAAGAATCTGACAGGGAAGTGGAAAAAGCAAGAAAACACACATACCCTAAAAGTGTCTTTTATTTGTCTGAGATAATTGTCATCCTGGATGCTTACTATTGAATAAGCTTATACATTCTATTTCTTTCTGTATTCTGCCTGGCTGGTTCAATTCAGTTGTTCTGGCTTAAAATTTTTCTCCAATCTGACTGATATAAATTGTTTTCATTTGGCTTCTGACTGCATTGCTCTGCTTTGCCTCACTCTGGCAAGTTCTTCTAATCTTCTAGCTCCTTCTCATTGTCTGACTTGGTCTGTCTTCACCTTCAACACATCTCTGTAAAACCATAGTGGAAAAAAAAAACCTGCCTCCGAACTCCATGAACTGAACTGTAACAGATTTCATTCCACTGCGCTGCCTCTTAATTCACTAACTCGACCTAAGTGACTCAACAGAACTAACAGACTCTCTCTGCACTGTTTTCATCAGAGTTGGCTGTATCCTATCTCTGTGTCATTCTGTCAAATCTTTCTCTGATTCATCACTTTGTTTTGCTTTCAATTATATGTCAACATGACTGCTTCTTTCTAAAACATACTTTACCTACATTTTTAGAGACTAAAAATGTATACTAAATGTACTCCAGCCAGATCTCATAGGCATAGAAGGCATTTGAATGTGATCTCTTGTCAAAACAGTCATGTTGATGATTTAAAATTTCTCTATAAAATCCACACAGATACATGGATGTACAGAAAACTTGAGATCAAATTGACTGTGCACTGTGACATAGAAACCACTGCACCCCAGAAGCTTGTGTGCTTATTATATACAGTTGAAAAGCAAGGTGATGTTTTTGTATACCACTGAATAGAGGAGGCAGGGCTTATGATATAAAGCTGGACTAAGGGGGCAGGTTTAGCTGATTTTGGTAGAAGTCTCTGTAAGGAAAAAATCTTCAAGATTAAGTGTCTGGGGGGGAGTGTAGTGGTTTCTGAACACAAAAACCTGCACAGGGACCAGAGGTAGACTTGGTCATCTCTTAGAGCCCCATCCCTGAACACTACCCAGAGGATTGCACTTGGGCATTTCCCCATATATCTGAGGCTTCTGATTCTTTGATATGAATTTTCTCTAATCAATGGTATATATTTCACTGGGACTTAATTCATTCAGGTCTTTTTTCATTGTCCCACACAAGCAAATAATTTTGCATTGATAATTTCGGTAAATCTTGAGAACTGTTTAGAGAGGGACAATTACTTCTTGATATTAAGACAAGGGCTTCCTGAATACACTATATAATCTATCATTAATTAAGTTTCACTGTTTCCTTGGTAGGAGCTGTGCCTGTTCTTGGGTTTGTAAGAATACCACACGACTTTCCTTGAATGTTTTTTAATAGTAATTTTTTGAGGTTATAAAATAATTATATAATTTCTCCCTTCCCCTTCCTCCTCTTTAACCCTCCCAAGCACATCCTATGCTCTCTGAAAATCATAGTTTTTATTAGGGAGGAGGGAGGAAGACAAATCAAGAAGAAAAAGAAGGGAGGAAGGAAAGTAAGGTAAGAGTAAGGATGTCTGAAATAGTAATATGATGTCATATTATCTACCTAAAATTAATAATAGATAAAACTCTCAGTATACATGTAGATATGAAGTTTAAATGAAAATTTCCCATTCTGGCCCCATGACTCTTTCCAGAAGAGCCATAAACTATCAAAAAACCCTAAAATATCAAACATGAATACTTTTTGATGATTTTTGGCTTCCATTATATCCATGAGTTGATTGAAACCAACTCAGACCTAAAGAACGACAGAGTTCACCCAGAATTCTTTGGCTTCTTTTTATACAGAAGCTTTTATTTTATAATCTTAAGTATGTTGACTTGTTTGGATTCTGAAACTATACTTGCATTGCAGTATTGATTCAGGCTCTGTCTTTGTTTTGTCTCTCTGGGTTACAGGAAGCTAAAGAAGTAATAATCCAGACCAGACCTAGGATTCACCTTCTTTCTTTTTTATATCACAGACACCCTACTGCTTTATTGCCTGTTATCAAGTGTCTTGCATGTTTCATTTGCAGTGAGAGGCCAAATCCAGTCCACATTTCTTCATCATGAAGAGAATGAACATCACATTTTCTTAGTGTTATTTCCTGTCTCCAGGTCTGGGGATTAAGATCAGGTTGTTATAGGGGTTAAAAGTATATTTTACCAAAAAAAGTAACAAGATAAACTTTTTTGAAAATGAAAAATGTAGAATAATATGTGTTTTGTCCCACGTGCCATTGTATATGCTTTGGATGTACTATTGCTAAATTTATAAAATAACACATGAGGTATGACTATGCCAAAAATGTAAGAGTATTTTGGTTGCATGAATAACGGTACAACTACATGTTTCATCGACAACAGAAGATGAGATTACATTATCATTACACTTGCATGAAATTTCAACAGTAGCTGCTTTAACCTGCCAGACACATCAATCTCTTTATTAGAATATTCTATTTTAGTGCAACTGGAATAAATAAGACTTTCTCAGTTCTTCCTACCAAAGCAAAAACATATAAGCGTTGCTTTTGTTCTTTATTTTCCCTATAAATGGGCCAGTTCTGACCTCCTCAAAGAAAGAAAGAATCACTGGTGTGACAACGAAGCAAATCAGAGATGGAGAAAAGCACTAGGAGGACAGGAAGTATAGTTTGCAGTATTCTAAGTTCCCTACGTGTGAGGTACATAGAAGACTCCTTCGTTAATCTAACATTTTCTTTGACTTGAGGAGTTCACTCATTATTCCTCTTCTTAGCTGGAGTTACTATGTAGTTTGACTAGAGGTAAAGTAGTTAATTTACTTTGCTTACACTGACTTAGGATGAGATGTTTAAAATTAAATAACTCAGGATCAAGAGAGAATCATTCTATGAAAACCTGTGGCTTGAGAATATGGAACTTTGTTTATCACATCTGGGAGAAAAGGGTAAAGGCAAAAGAAAGTAAACGCTGTGCTTGGAAGTAGACAAAGGAAATGTGAATTATTTGTGCCCAAATTCTAATGGATTCTCTTTCTCATGTTCCTTGAAACTACAACTGGTGAAAAACAAAGTATCTGAGAAATCAGAAGATATGTAACATAAAGTATTAAACTGAACAGGGCAACTCTCCAGATCCTTGTCAACATATTGAAGTATTACAGATCTGATCACATTCATGGTTTTTCTGATGATAAATAACCAGTCACCAAATGTAAGGCCTACACTTTGGCCTGGGAAAGAGTGTATTTATTTTAGGGAAAGATCTATTTATTCTATCAAAATCTTTTTAAAATTTTAAAAGAAGTTTTTACCTATTACAAATATAATTGAAACTCAATGAAATAATCAAACATTCATGGCTCCAGCCTCATACGTAGCAAAGGATGGCCTTTCAGACATTAATGGGAGGAGAAGCCCTTGGTCCTGTGAAGGCTCAATGCCCCAGTGTAGGGGAATTCCAGGGTGGAGAGACTAGAGTGGGTGGGTGGGTGAGTGGGCGGGGGAACACCCTCATAGAAGCAGTGGGAGAGAGGATAGGAAAGGGGGTTTCTGGAGGGGAAACCAGGAAATTGAATAACATTAGAAATGTAAATAAATAAAATATTCAGTAAAAAAAAAACAGACCAAAAACAAACAAACAAACAAACAAACAAAACCAAGTATTATTTTATAGAGGTGCATCTTCTGAAATATACTTTGTTGGATGCAATTGTCCAGGTCTGTAAATTATGCTTTTATTTTTCATTCTGTTAGGAAATATTTTTACTGCTTAAATTTACTTTCATAGCTAGTGTTTGTTTGTTTGTTTTTACTTTTAGCATTCTGGTCCTTCACATAGTCTCTCAACAGGTATAAACTGTTTAAACTGAGTATACCAAGATTGTGTTGGTTGAGGCATATACCTGTCATCTTTAGCTGAAGCCTTGGAATGTCTTAATGACCATATGATTGCTGGGCATTAAGGATGGGCAGAAAAAAAATGTGAATGAGAAAATACTATTTTGAAATGAGACACAGAGGCCACTCAAAAGAGGTCATTAGTATTGTATAGATGGTCCTTTGCTCTTTTGTTCCCTCTTGGGCTTCAACAGCAGGAGTTTAAAGTAATCTTGTGATCCAATTTAGAAGAAATAGAAATTTCCTCTTCCCAATTGAAAGTACTATTTGGTCTATTGTTAAATTTACAGATCCTAGTTCAGTGAAGATTTGATTAAAGAAAAAAAAAAGAAGAAAAAGAAGAGAGAATAGTTGGATAGAGAAGATGAGAGAGCTAGATCAGAAAAATGTTTTATCAAAACTTACTGATAATTATTTTAATTTAAAAAATTTACCTGGAAGGATGAAGGGTAGAGTGTGGACTGCTCTTCAAGTGAATCTAGATTTGACCCCTAGCATTCATATAAATGCTTACAACTGACTGTAACTCCAGTTCTAGGAGGTCTGATGTTTTCTAATCTGTCAAGAGCACAAACATTCAAGTTTAATCCAGAGATAAATATAGTTAAAATACCAATACTCACAATTTTTTAAAAAGGAGTTTGAGTATAAAATGTCAACAACATACCTGCTAAAGAGGAACCAGAGAGGAAAAATAACATCAATTTCATAAAAATGTCATCTATCTTATCTAATTAGTCATATTCTATGAGGTCAATAATAGTTGATACGTTTTCTATACTATAAAATATCTTCTAAACAGGTTTTATGACTAGAGGTAAATATTAAATTTTTTTAGCCTTTCCTAAAGCTTAAATTACCTAACTAAATGAAACTTCACATGATCTGCATTTTAAATTCAGATTTTCAGAGTTCTCAATATTATTCAGAAAGATTTTTATCTTTTAGTATAATGTAAACAACTTCCCTAGAATTAGATCTTTGAACATTAAAGTTGTACTTCAAATATAAAGAATACAAACAGTACTCTCTCATTCTATCTCACACCTAAACTACCCCACACACCCTCTATGTAAACTTTTCGGCATCTACAAGAGTGACCATAGGGAAGAATCCCTCCAGTAATGAGAATACAGAGTCAGAACATCCATCTTCTGTAATGAGGCAATGCTTTAAATGGTGACACTAGGACATCAACCCAGCCTTAAAACCTGCAACCTACAATATTTTCTGCCTGCAAGATGTGCTAGCGTACCCCTGAGAGATTGTCCCATGTCCTCTCTCTCCACTGCTCTTCCTACAAACGATCTCCCCTTCCCCTGCCACTACTCTTCCATCCAGTCCCCTTCTTCAACTGATACAAGATATCAATTTTGTTTCACCTTCTGAGAAAGATTCAAGCATCCTCCCTTGTATTCTTCTTTTTTTTGTTTGTTTTTGTTTTTTGTTTTTTGTTTTTTGTTTTTTGTTTTTTGTTTTTTGTTTTTTGTTTTTCGAGACAGGGTTTCTCTATGTAGCCCTGGCTGTCCTGGAACTCACTCTGTAGACCAGGCTGGCCTCGAACTCAGAAATCCACCTGCCTCTGCCCCTTGTATTCTTCTTTATATTTGGCTTCTTTGGGTCTGTTGATTATAGCATGGTTATACTGTACTTTATGGCTGATATCCACTTATAAGTGGACATGTTCCATATGTGTCCTGTTGCATCCAGGTTACCTCACTAATGATATTTTCTAGTTCAATTCATTTGCCTGATAAATGCGTAATGTTCTTGTTTTTAATGTTTGAGTACTATTCCATTGTGTTGGAATTTTCTGTATCCATTCTTCAGTTCAGAGATATTTAGGTTATTTCCAGTTCCTAGCTATCACAAATAAAGCTGTTATGAACATAGTTGAGCAAGTGTCCTTGTGGGATGGTGGAATATATTTTGGGTACATGCCCAAGAGTGGTATAGTTAGGCCTTAATGTAGAATTATTCTCAACTTTCTGAGAAATTGCCAATTGATTTCCAGAGTGATTTTACAAGTTTTCGTTCCTTCCAGCAATGGAGGAATGTTCGTTTCCTTTGCTATGCAACCTTGCCAGCATGTTCTATCCTTTGAGCTTTTGCTCTTAGCCATTCTGATGGGTATAAGGTAGAATTTCAGAGTCATTTTGACTTGCACTTCCATGATAACAAAGAACATTGAACACTGAAATTTTAATTTTTCAAGCCTTATTTTTAATGATGGTTCTTAAATACTTTAACCTCACATTTAGCCCACCATCCACCAAAGGCAGTGGAAAAGAAAGGATACAGGGGAAGTGGACCTGTTTAGAAAGCTTCTTTAGAGCAACTCCTATTGGTGTTGTCGGGAAATCTGCAGTTCAGTTAACAGGTTCACAGAAGCAGCTTGGTCCACTCACAAACACTTGACAGATATATCAGCAGTCCAGTTCGGTAAACTTGGGATAGCAGACAGGAATCATCAGAGGTGGCACGAGCTAGCTCGAGTCAACAGGAGGGATGCCAGGAGAAGTTCTCAGCTGTGCTCTCAGCAAAGCAACGATCAGCAAAGGCAGGAGACTGATAGTCATTGCACAGGTAGCTCTATAAGCAAGCCTAGTTTAGTCTCTGTCACTATTTGTGGAATCCTTTTATACTCCCTCCAAACATCATGTGTCCTCCATGGGTCTTACCTCAGCATGTGTCTTTACTTAGCATGTGTGTCTGTCTCAATTGACATCACTCTATCAAGTCAACAGAAATGGCAAAAAAAAACAAAAACAAAAACAAAAACAAACAAACAAACAAAAAAAAACCTGCAGCACATCACCAGAAGTATACTCTATGGAGTTCTAACAATTGGAACTCAACTACACAATGCAAGGCATATCAATACATTAAGTGCTGTAGTGAAGAATCCTTCAATCAAGTGACCTTTCATGTGCCTGCTTAGCAGAACATCTTTCACTTGTCTGCTTCAGTGAAATGTTCTTTCTGCGTTAGGCCTTCATGTGTGTCTTCTTCAGGAAAATACTCTGGCACATGTTTGCCCCAGCAAAACACCATCCAACTGACTTTCTAAAAACCCTTAAGTTTCCATTTCAAAACATTTCTAGGGATAGGCACCAGAGGGTCTAAGATGGTGACTCTAGCTGAGATTCCTAGAAGTGGGGGACATACGTCCTGAAGTGATCACATCCTATAGCCAAGCAGGACTTGCAATGGAACAATAATGACAGGAACACACCCATAAAGCCTTTGACCCAAAATATGTCCTATTTACAAGATATATAGAGACAAACATAGAGTAGAGACAGAGGGATTGACCAATCAATGACTGGCCCAACTTGAGATTCATCCCATGAACAAGAACGAATCCCTGAAACTATTAATGATCTGCTATGTTTTCAGACAGCATAACTGTCCCCTAAGAGGCTCCAACCAGAAGCCAATGGAAAAATATGGAGAGACTCACACTCAAACATTAGATGGAGCTCAAGGAGTCTTACAGAAGAGTTGGGAGAAGGCTTGAGATACCCAAGGAAGACCAGAACACCATAAAAAGATCACCAGATTCAGCTAACCTGGACCTGTGGAGGCTCCAGAGACTGAACCAAAGAGTGAGTCCAGGCTGGACACAGATCTCCTGCACATATGTAGCAGATGAGGAGCTTGCTCTGCATGTGGATCCACCACACAACTGGAGGAGGGGCTATACCTGAACTTAGTGCCTGCCTGACTGCTTGTGGATGCTACATCCCTAAATGGAGAGCTTTCTCTGGCCTCAGTGGAAGAGGTTGCATGTAGCCCCACAGCAATTTGATGTATGAACATGGGGGTGGGGTTGACACCTAGAAGGAAACTTTCCCTTCTCAAAAGAGAATGGAAAGGAGAAATGGTGGGGAGTACTTGTGTGAGGGGGTACTGGGAGCAGAGGAAGGGCTGATATTGGATGGTAAAGTGAATAAGTAAATAATATTTACTGATGGTAACAACAACAATAAATACGTGCTAGGGGAAAGGTGGCACAGATTTTTGGGGAGTTAATTATACTTTCAACTTGAGGCTCATGGATGACACTGCCTGGATAGCCAGGAGCAGAGGCTGGATAGTCCAGAGGCCTAGGATAAAATCAAACACAACTGGCAACATCAACAACAAGAATCCATGATATTTTGCTATACTCATAAACTACAATCTACTCCAATTGTCATCAAATAGACTTTATTGAGCAACTGAAGGGAGCAGATACAGAGACAAGAGTCAAACATTATGCAGATCTCAGGGAATCCTACAAAAGAGAGGGAGTTTATCCATACTTCTTTGGGACTGCTTTATTGGGCTCTATTATCTACCACCCTTCCAATATTTAATTTACCCTAATCCCTTCCAACTCCCCCAACAGTAGGTAGAAGGGAGAGTGGTTAGGTAGGAAAGAGGGCACAGACCCCTTTCAAGTGTTTCCTACTGATTACAGGTTTTGAGTTCCTTGGGGAACGGCCATCAGCATTGACAGAATATCTCCAATGAGCAATCCAGCAATCCAGCAATCCAGCAATCCAGCAATCCAGCAATCCAGCAATCCAGCAATCCAGCAATCCAGCAATCCAGCAATCCAGCAATCCCAGTTCAGCAATCCAGCAATCCAGTAATCCAGCAATCCAGCAATCCAGCAATCCAGCAATCCAGCAATCCAGCAATCCCAGTTCAGCAGTCCAGCAGTCCAGCAGTCCAGCAGTCCAGCAGTCCAGCAGTCCAGCAATCCAGCAATCCAGCAATCCCAGTTCAGCAGTCCAGCAGTCCAGCAGTCCAGCAGTCCAGCAGTCCAGCAGTCCAGCAATCCAGCAATAGCAAACTCAGCACCAGGAACCACCAGCAGCAGAGATAACAGCAGAACAGCAGCCACTACATGCCCTCTCAGGAATCTCACATTTATACTCTCTTAAGAGTCCCCAGAATTCCAAGAAATTTCTGCAGCTGATAAAAATCACATGCCTCCTAGATCAAAAGACAATCATAGTTAACAGCTATAAACAATGTGAAGCAGCCCCATAACCTGCAGCTGGGATTAAAACAAAAACATATTCATGTAACATAATTTGGTTTTTAAAGAAACCAAAATTCTCACTACAGGAGAGACTGGATTGTAGGAGTCAGAGGAGCTCACAGAGACATTAGCAACAATGACAAAACACCTGTGAGTCTGAATTTGGTCCTCTGCATATCTTTTTGATCTTCTTATGGGACTTGTAACAGTGGGAGTGCATATGTTTCTGACTCTTTTGCCTGCTCTTAGGACCCTTTTCCTTCTACTGGGTTACCTTGTCCAACTTTGACACCTAGTCTTCTTTTAACATTTTATGCCATGTTTGGTTGATATCCCTGGAAGGCCTGCACTTTTCTGAAGGGAGACTGAAAAAGAATGGATCTGGGGTAGAGTGAAGGTTGGAGAAGGGACTAGCAGAAGTGGAAAGGGGAGAAATTGTTGTCAGGGTGCAATATATGAGAGAAGAATTGAAAGAAATTAAAAGAATACAAATAGTTTAGCATAGCTTTCTTTCAAATATTTAATACACCATTTTCCTGAGTAGAGTGACACAGATGTGACTGAGTTATATCTAGCCTTATGTTAGAATATATATATATATATATATATATATATTATATATTATATATATATTATGTTAGAATATATATATATATATATATATATATATATATATATATATATATATTCAATAACAATTGGTAAAGAACGAGGCCATGAATTTGAAACAGAAAAAGGAGGGTTATATAAGGGAGGAGGGTCTTCAGGGAGGAAACAAAAAGGAGAAATGTTATTACATGAGTCGCAGAGCAAAACATTTTTTCCTAATTATTTTGTCCTAGAGTAGCACCTTTTAGAATGTAGTAGATGATACAGAAGAAGAGGTGCCTAAAATAAAGACACTCTTCAAACTGTGCTTTTGAAAGTTTTATATTGAAGATTTTCATAGTGATTTGCTAGACAAGATGAATTCCTACATAACAAATCTACTAGGGAATCTTGACCTCATTGTCACTATGAGGTCTCCATCTTTTAACAAAACTCTGACAATGTGGCAAAGTGTCTTACCCAAGACTTGCTTTCCCATCAACTCAAATGTAGCTCATGCTTTAGCCTTAAATGCCCTTCCCTAATTTTTTCCTCTGGCATATGTAATCTACTGAAAAGAAATCAAAGTCATCCAGTGTGTCTCAGGGACAATGGGATTAGTGTTAAAGAAAGGGGGAAATTTTAAATCATGTATGGGATTTTGCATTAGTCATTCCAATTGTTCTCCAGCTCCTCTGGCTTTGTGCCTGTGTCCCAGGGGATGGAAGGGCAAGTGATAAAGATTGGTTAAAATCTGAAAGAACTCTTTTATTTGAATCCTCCAACGATTTTGAAAACCTAAGGCAATAGTACTTTGCAACTTCTGTCTTCCTGAGATTAGGAGAAGGGGGTGAACCCAAGAGTGTGGGGTACGTTTTCCTATTCATGGTTTCTATTGAACTTGAAAATGTCACAGCCTTAGAACAAGGCATCAGCTGATAATTGGAATGCAGAATGACTTGAGATGGTATTTTATTCTGTGGGATATTGGGAGATTCCACTGCTATGTTGATAATGTGAGATAAAACAGAGAGCATAGTTAATGTTTAGATATAAATATCAAGATGATAGAGACAGAAGAAAGAGTATTGGTGGGTACTCTAAGCACTAACTTTCACATAGTATGTACTTCTGGGGCTGCTCTAGAAGGTTAATGTTTTGCTAAGAATGTGAGGCCAAATTAAAATCATAAGACATTGACTTATGCATTATTGAAAAACAATGAATATATCAGCTTTGGAAGAAGTTATGCTTATGAATTAAAGCTCTCGTAAGCAAAGTAGAAATGCAAAATGGAAAGAATGTTCAGTGTTGTTGCTGTTGTAAACCTAGAAGACTACACATAGGAAACCATGACTTAGACAACTACGGGTTTGCTTTCCAGTGTTAAAGAAGCTTTGAGGATGACATTTTTTGTTTGTTGTCTATTTGGAAAATCAAAACACAGGGCTGGAAAGATGGCTCAACAGTTAAGAGCACTGACTGTTCTCCCAAAGGTCCTGAGTTTAATTCCCAGCAACCACATGGTGGCTCAAAAACATCTGTAATGAAATCCAATTCTCTCTTCTGGTGTATCTGAATCCTATCTGCAAATACCAAACTGAGACCCTTTACTGGTGCCAAGAAATGCTTGCTGACAGTAGTCTGGTATGGCTGTTCCCTGAGAGGCTCTACCAGAGTCTGACCAATACAGATGTGGATACTCACAGCCAGCCATAAGACTGAGGATAGGGACCCAAATGGAGGAACTAGGGAAAGGACTGAAGGAGCTGAAGGGATTTGCAACCCCATAGGAAGAACAACAATATCAACAAACCAGATTCCCCCCACCCGCAGCTCCCAGGGACTAAACCACCAACCAACTTGTACACATGGGGGGAACCTTGGCTCCAGCTGCTTTTGAAGCAGAGGATTGCCTTATTTGGCCCTGGATTCTTTGAAGACTTGATGTCCCAGTGTAGGGGAATGCTTGAGTGGTGAGATGAGCATGGGTGGGTGGGCAAGGGAACTCCCTCATAGAAGCAGGGGATAGGGAGGATGGGATAGGAGGTTTGCTGAGAGAAACCAGGAAGGGGGATAACATTCCAAATGTAAATAAATAAGATAATCAATTAAAAAAAAGTAAAACAGCCGGGCGGTGGTGGCACACGCCTTTAATCCCAGCACTTGGGAGGCAGAGGCAGGCGGATTTCTGAGTTCGAGGTCAGCCTGGTCTACAGAGTGAGTTCCAGGACAGCCAGAGCTACACAGAGAAACCCTGTCTCGAAAAACAAAACAAAAAACCAAAGAAACAAACAAACAAAAAAAACCAGAAATACAGAGTCAAACTCTTCGCATCAAGTAATAACCATATCAACTATAGCATATCACAAACAAATCTGAGAAAACCTGATAAAATCAGGTCTTATAATTGACAATGATGATCAGTTTTGCTCTTTTAAGTAGTTTAAACAGTGTCTTTAAATCAGATTTTGCATTCAAGAAATGGAAAAATGTGTTTTGTTATTATTTTACTTAAAAATTACTTTAGATTAAGTAATTATTAGATTATGAAATGGAATACCTCTTCATTTACAACTGCCAAAGTCTTCTTAATACCACAAAATACCTATAATTCATCTTCATATATATCTTAAATAATTTAGGGGTATTTTAAAAATAGAGGCTAGTCTTGATATTTATCAATAGTAATTTAAAAATTATTGCTTACTCTTTATGCCTATACATATATGCACATTTCTGGAAACTGAACGTGGGCCTCATTCATACCAAGAAGCATGAGATACAATGCTGACATATAACATGATTTTTTTTTCTAATATCAAGAAACTATGTAATCTGTAATATACCAGAATTGCCAACCCACAAACACAGTTTGCCACTGTATTTATTTAGAAGTTTTTGTTTTATTGACTTTTATAGTTTTATTATAAGAGAACTGGGCCTACTTTGAAATTTAGACTAAAATATTTTGAGTGTTTTTTTCAAGAATTATAAATGGTGTTGTAATCTTTATTTTGATGTGGATATGCTTTACTAGTTTGTAGAAACACAATAGGCTTTTAGCACATATCTTGTATCACTGCTTAATTTTCTCACTATTTTAGGATGTTTTGATTGATTCTTTGGAATGATCACAAAGGACAAATGTACTGTGAAACATAAATTGTTACATAGACTTGACACATGCCACTTCAGTCATCAGTGTCAGAAATTAATTGGAACTATTTCCCATTATCTGGACCCTGGATTGTTTTCACTGAACTTTCTCACCATACTGCCCTAAATAACATACTCCAGAAGAAAGTTTTCGTGTACTCAGATAATTAGAAAATGTTCCACTCCTTCAGAGCCTCCTTGAGCACACAGTTAAATGGTTATCTGAGAACTTATTTTTGAATATTATTACCTTTGAGAAGGCATTGTTATTGGGCACTTTTTTCTAGAAGACATTAGTGTGTATAATTAAAAACATACAATTCAACTTCTCTGCAGGACATCTATGAAATCGTTTATGGGTTGCTTTTTTTTTCTCTTCCTTCTAGGTGTTGCTAACTGTGGGCTCAGAGTAATGAGAACAAAGTTATTTTTAGGTTGGCAGAAGTGTTTTGGTTGCTCTAAACTAAAAGGCCTTATTTAGAGTCTGTATACACTACTATGGAACATTGTGTTTTATACAAAGCTAATTGCTTTCTTTAGTCCTGCCATTATCCATTTTTTTCTAATAAGGCTTTTGCTACTAAAGAAATGAAAATCGAGTTGCATTGTGATACTGCTTGAAAAAAAGCCTTCAAAAAAAAAAAAAGAGGATATATTTTAAAAAGGTACCATTCCACTACATACTCTAGTTTAAAGAGAATTAATACCTTTACTTTGAAAATTAATGAATAAGTATATGTTTTCTGCATGTTAAAAATAAATAACCAGAAGACTACAGATGATTTTTATCTTCCTGAATATTTGCAAAGACAGCAGATGAAAAACTTAATATTTCTGCTCAAAGTTATTTGAATATTTAGAATAGATTTTTATAATTTTTATTATAGTGTTCTGTACATTGGTTGTTAAAAAAGGCAACATTAACTTCTTATGCATCTTGAATACAGGAGATCAGTATCTACATTGGAACAATGTCAGACTATTATTAAATAGTTGTTCAAAGTCTTACTATCAAGTTTCAAGCTCAATTTACTCTGAGAAATGAATACTAAGTCTAATATAAATCCAAACCACTGTCCCCAGGTCATTGACCATTTGATAGTATATGAAGATATAGTTCTTAATAGCTGATACAGGCTGTGACTGTACTACCCTTTCAGACGTGAGAAGGCTTTGATATACTCAGTGTGGCTCTTTTGTGTGTCTAGTCACATAGGGATGAATATCAAGCCTAGCATAAGACAGAAACTTAGATCTTTATCAGAATGAATTCATTCATTTTGGGGATAGATTGAGCCAAATTTAGGCAAACAAGATTATCCATGAAATAATCTGTACATATGGGAAGATAAAAATACAAGAGATAAAAGGGGTCAGCAAATGTGTTCTTACTATTAATGCTGTCTCTCCATCTATTTTATGAGTAGCAACCTATTTTAAAAGACAATTTCTCATGTACTTTTGGAGGCTTTGGTTAGACTTATAACCTGAAAACCATGAACTACACATTGAAGAGACACTCAGCTTGTGAAACCCAAAGTAGCAAAGTGGACTCTTTGTTTGCTGGCACTGACTCTTTCTCTCCAAGGCTGTCATACCTCCTTGACCAGGTAACAGTTTACTGCCTTATTTTTCCACTTCAGGCTGTCACCAGGTACTCTGATAAATGGGCTCTTTAGCCAAGAATTATCTACTGCAAAAGATCTCTCAAGATTTATCATGAAAACAAATATATCCACTGTACAAAATTTTAATCTTGTAGTACTTTTCAAAAGATGGTTAATCTTTCTGTAGAAGAAAAGATTTCGTTTCTAACCTCTTGCTCAGGCTCGGGTTGATATGTAATGAAGTATGGCAAATGACATTTTATAACTTCTTAGGAAAGGAAAAGGAGACAGTCTAGTCTAGCTCAAGAGCTGACTGGACAACAAAACAAGCTTAAGGTCAACATGGAAACCTATACAAGGTCGCTTGTTAAAACAACACATAAGAAAAAGGCTAGATACAGGACAGTGGTGTAACCATTAACCAACACACACACCCACACACATACACATACATGTATATATGTAGACAGGCATTTATTTAGCTATGTGTGCATATGTGAATGCTAACAGCATATACTGAGATCAGAAAGTAATTTTGATGAGTTGGTTGTCTCCTGCCACATGGAATTGAACTCAGGATACTACACTGGCCTTCGCTTACTGAACAATCAAATCATATACATACATATATATATCCACATCACATAAGCATACCCATACATGTACCCATACACATGCCCACACACATATACATATTCACATGTGTGTACACATAAACAAATGTGTATATGTTTACACATATATATGTGCATATACATACATATACATGTACATACACATATATGTAGAACTCAGCTTCTTACAGTTGAAGGACTGTGTGGTATCTGATTGAATTGTGTGTGTGTATACATATATATATGTGTGTTTTATACATATATGTGTGTGTGTGTTTGTGTGTGTGTGTACATAAAACGAAGTTTTGAGTATTATGTGGATATATATGTGGATATACATAAACACATGTGTACATGTATATTATCAAAGATAACATATAAAAGTGTTTTCTAAAATCATAATGAAAACTAGATCTGCTTTACTGTCTTTGAAATATCATCTAGAGAAACAAAGAGGTGTCTCATGTACATGCTAATCCAGAATAGATGAAACTAACTGTGATCAAGCTCTAGTTTTGTGACTCTCTTTTCATTGTTTTTTACTCTTTGACTTATACTTTCCTATATGACACACACTCATTATGCAGCTAGAAAACAAAGACTCTTGCATTTATCAAAATACACACTTGAAGCAGGTAGCAGAGAGGCCCATTTTACCTAGTGTTTATATATGTAGGGCCATTTCCTGAAATTGTCATGACAAAAGGAGCAGAACAAGAAATGGTTTTATTTGATATGTGTAGATAAAACCCATGGTCTCTATACTACGATGTCTTCCTTTTTGTTGTGTAATAGGACAAACAGATTTTAAAAGTGTAATTTTAGCTACTGGTTTGTAGATTTGAAGTCATGATGATTATCTCACACAAGTCAAATCTAACTATAAGAATCTAACTGAATCTAGCTAATCTAAATTTCTTGAGGTAAAGGCAAAAAATATGTCACAACAGAAAACAAATGATTTTATTTTATTTATCTATCTATCTCTCTCTATATATATATATACATATAGATTATGTATTTACAACAGAAAATTAATGATTTTATATATATATGTACACATACATATATACATATGCATACACACACACACACACACACATATATATATGCATTGTGAGATAGGATGTATTTGTTATGCATTGTGAAGTAGGTATGTGTTCGTATATTGTGTGTGTGTGTGTGTGTGTGTGTGTACTCAGAGTTTATAATCTATACCAGACTAACAAGCAGAATGGTTTTCTTGGTAGATCATGTGACCCATCACAGTATAAAGGGGAAAATGAGGCAGCTATTTCATCTGCCCTTCATCGAAGTCTTCAGTACTAAAAGGGATGACAAGCTATGTTCTTTGTCAGGATCAGTTTGGAATATTAGCAGGGAGGATCCAACTATCCAAGAAGAAGTCAAAAGACTAGCTTCATAGGGTAACTCCAGAGAATGACACCTGGAGCTGTTGCGCAGATCGCCTCCCTTGTAATTTAGCTGCTGCTGAAGTTGGGAATACTGTGGGTTTTATGAGATCTGGTCTCTAGTAGCAACTGTGACCATTATTTTTCTCTTTTATTGTATTTCCTTTTAAACTACGCTTGAGATCTTTGTAGTAGAGGAATACCCTGTGGCACCAGCCTGGTGTGTGGAGACTTCAGTGAGATTCAGTGCTTGAAAGGCTGTAGTATCACTGTGAGGAATCACAATGACAAGGCTGAGTTGTAGCTAAATCGTGAATGAAGAAGTGAGTTCAGACTTGCTTCCTTTGACAGTTAAAAGGGGAGATGAGTGGCTACCTGAGGATTTAGAGCAGGATTTTTTTTTGCCTGTAAGAATGGCCACACACACTGTGTGCCATTACCCTAAGATCAAACATCCAAGGCCTGCATTTACTCTGTCCAAAATAAATATCATCAGCTGTCAAGTGTGCATGTTATTAGCAACAGGCTGCTTTTGTTGATCATTCATGAAGGTGGGGAATTTGGCATTGATCCAAGGTTCAGCAACGTGTGTGAGTGAGATGAAAGAGCCTTGCCTAGGTATGCAGAAGAAAGACCAGTGTAAATACAGCCATGCAGTTAACAAAGCAACACAGTTATTATAGCCCTCCCATGGTGCATAACTACAAACTCACCAAAGGCAGCTTTAGACGGACTTTTTCCTAGCAGTGACTTGTGAGTATCTTGAAACAATCTGGTACATAAGAATTCAAGGTTAAAGCCAATTCATATTGGAACCCCAAGATAAAGTAATTGAACTCATACCGAGTATTTTATTTTTGGAGTGACAGGAAGAAATGCCTATGACTACTTTTGTGCATTTTTCAACCAGACTCTAATTAACAGGACTGACAAGATACATAGAACTTGAAAAAGATATGCACCAGAATTACACCTTTGGAAAAGAGAAAGAAAA
>JANHMN010000002.1:118552530-118584488 GCA_030674055.1 Rhabdomys pumilio
CAACTTGCTTCTTGGTCATGATGTTTGTGCAGAAATAGAAACCTTGACTAAGACAATCACATAGGAAAAAGTAAAATCAAAGATTGAAAATAGAAGAAAATATACAGCTATACCTGAATCATATACTCACAAGAGACAATATATTGACTATTATACCGTAAGAATTTCAAAAATACCACTTTTAGATGAATTCTTGAATTTTGCATTAATTTAATTATTATTAGACGGATAAAATAAAATTTGAATGGCGGCTTTTCAAACTGAATTTGTAAATTATTAAATTTGATCATTAATTGCTTTGTCAACTCAAGAGTGACTTTTATAAAATATTGATGAACTAAATAATACTGCCATTAGGTGTAGTGTTGTTTCTAAACAAAATACTGTTTCAAAAGTATCTTTTTGTAGACACTAAATGAAATATTTTATTTGATATTTATTTATATATTTATATCACAAGTGTAGACAATTTAAATAGGAGTTTGTATTTTTGACTATACTATTTAATGTAATGTTGGGTCACAAGAGTAAAGCCACTGATAAATAAATACCTGGAAAGAAGGAGTGTCTGATATGAGAAAACATGCAAATGCACAGGCACATGTACCTCAGCAAAAACTGGTGGCATTTTCATCTAGGAAAATCAATGTAAAATTTTGACACATCTAAATTCCATTTGTATTTAAGTCAAGTTCTAGAACAGTGTGCTCATCCTGCTAGGATTTAGGTCAAGAAGACAAGTTTCTGCATGGGTGTGCACATATATTCTTTAATTGGCTACACATGGACACTCACAATTGGTAATAGTAGTTGCCATGGGAAGCTAAATTTTTGTTGGATTTGTATTTTTTAGTATTTTGGAATTTATGACATTCCTTACCTAATCAAAAATTTTTGTATAGGTGCATGCTCACTCCTTTTGTCTCTGGTGAAGCGGGGCTCTCTTTTTTCAAGCTGACAGTTCTTTTACTATGTTCTTGCATGGTGGATAGGATAAAAGCTACAGCAGAAGAGACTGAAGGGACAGTTGATTCCTTGCAGCCTCATTTATAGGGATATTAACCCATTTACAAATACAACCCTAACCACATCCCTAAAGGCCTTACCTCTTAATACTTTGACCAGTGGGAATTATGCTTTTAATATACATACTGGAAGGGACACCGACTTGCAAGTCACATGACTAGAGTACAATTCTATAGTGTGAATTAAAAATGCCAAATCCAGATATTTGTGGTAAAGTTTAGTCCAATGGGATATATATTTATTGTGTGCTATGTATCAGAAAAATTAGTACACTGTTATAAAGGTTCTTGTAAAATAGAAACTTGTTTTTCCCTGTTAAAATTACTATCATTACTTTTTAACTTGTTCAGTACAATTTGTGATGATATTATGTGTATGAATATAGGGTCATTCACTGACGCCTAGGTAACCTGTCAGTGGTCACACCACCAAAGCAAAGTGACCTCCCTATTCCCCTGGCTACCACCAATGTCCAAGCTCAGCTCTTAAGATGTGAGTGGGGACTTGGTAACCCCTATCCCATCCATGCAGGAATCTTTACTAGTTTTAATTTTGTGCAGGTCTTATGAAGAAAACTACAGCTGCCTTGAGTTCATTTGTGCAACAGCCATGTCAAGTCTTAGCACTCCTCCATAATCCTTCACCTCTTATCTTCCTTGTGCTCTGAATCTACAGAAATCTACATATGAATACAGGTTTCCCATATATGGTGGAGAAATCTCAGTCACTTATTTTCAGCACTTTAAAGAGTTATGCATCACTGCTTTAATAACTGTAATATAAACTTTCTCCCTGCAAGGTTAAGAAGGGGACAACTTTTGGATATAAACATAAATATCAGTTTGGTGACATGACACAGTAGCAAACCAAGAAAATTAGATTCCTCCATAAAGCCAATGACCTATCTAAACATGGATTCTCATAATGCTTAAAATATCAAGAATAAAGCAGGCCTCAAATCTCATGAAGAAAATTGATTAGTTATTCTCATAAAGAATCTGGCCTACATTGCAATACTGGGCACACTTTTCCTGGCACCTTAATATTATGGTCTGAAGGCAGGAGCTTCTGTTTCCATGTTATCTTCCCACAACCCCCAGAAACATCCAAAGGACCTTACAACTCTATAGACTATTTCCTGGACAGTTGTTACAACTCAATAGAGTATTTTCTAGACAGTTACAGATTGATGTATTTGTGTCTTTCAACTAAACCTTAGTATCAGCATAGGATCTTATCATGTAGCTAAGATTGACAACCAAAGGTAACCTCTGATGTTTCCTTGACCAATAAGTCAGAGAGAAGTAATACGTGTGTGGCACTGAGATACTCATTTAATAACTAATGTCTTCCTAGTGCAACTTTGCTCATCTTTGTAGGCTACCTCTGTCTGTTTTTAATTATTTGACAGGTTAGTGAGTCTTAGTAAGGCTCTTTGTATATCCTTACTTTAGACTGTCCTGTATATAGTCTTTACTCCCAAACCACTTAACCTTCTGCTTCTAGCATTCACTCCTGTCCTTTCATAATGCTCTTCTTCCACGAACCCCTCCTCTATCTGTTTTTTTTTTTTGAGGTGCAAGAGCATATGTTTCCATACAGATTTTCAAACACACTTTACTTTGGTTAACCTTGTTGTTCCTCTTCCTTTCCTTATCTCAACCCCTGCAAGCATAGAATCTGTGTCTTCTCTTAGTTCTTTGTTAACCCCACCCCCTCTATTTGCATTTTCCTTTTATCATACTATTCTTTCTCTTTCTTCTTCCTGCTTTTGTATGATATATTGACAGTTAGCACTTAATTTATTTGGGAATCAACTGTCTAAATAATTCTAAGTAGAATTAAATTTTATTCTGTGTTTCTTTGAGCTCTCTCTTCCTTTCCCATTTGCTGGAAAGCCATAGGAGAAGGTCTGCATCGGTCACTGTCACAGTAGCGATCTTTGCATCAGTGAAGAGGAAAAAGCATGCCTTAAAAATGCTCATCTGGTAAGAAAACAAGCAAGCCGCTCTTAGCCTTTGAAACACCACTGTTGGGAAATACTAAGGTTAATAAGGGAGGAAGTTAGAAAGGGGCTCAGCAGAGAGGTTACAAAAACAGTACACTCTTGCAAGCATCCTTTGGCAAGCAGCCTGTGGAAGCATTTAGAGTAGACGAAAGTTTAGAGTTACTTGAAAAGATAAAGGGGCAGAGAAGATGTTCAGAGAGCGGAATGAGGTAATTAGAGCTGGGAAAAAGGGAGATGAGCTCAGGCTCTTGTTTTGGGATATGAAAAGAAGGGAAGCTTGGAAAACTACAGTGGATGTTGCTCACATGACCAGTCTCCATGGCCTCCCCAGTTCATCTTCCAGGTTCATTCACATTCTCACGATTTCGTCCAACCACTTGGCTGATTTCAAAAGAAATGACACATATTTCATTGAACTCCCAGTACACTCATATTAAAGATATTCTCTTAATAATAACTGTTTTCGTTTTTCTTGGAAGGATTACAGCTACATAAGGCAGCCAATTACTCTATCTGATAATAGTCAAGATTGACCAGTGGGTAAACATGCTGAACCACAACAGAGTTAACATTTTGCCTCATATTTCTTTGTTATACAAATTATAGCATACTTTCCAAAGCTTTGTTTAGACTGAGTGATACTAATGAGACCTGATTGATAGAGGCCTAGAAAGTATTATAAACTTATCTGACTCTTCACTTAATGCAATGTTTATTAGGTTTATACAATAAAAAAGCATGAATTTACATGATATAAACTTGGAATTTGAGACATTTCTCTGAAATGTTTGAGCTAAGTGGACTTCACAAGAATTACTGTGGTGTGCGTTTCTAAATCTGCACAAGATATTTAATGTGAACGTGAAGTTATTCTAAAAGATTTCTAAAACTGTAATTTTCATCTAGGGTTCATTGTTCTCACGAAAAGTACTTAAATGCTAGAGACAATTTTAATTTTCTCAACTAGTATGTTGGGTGGGTAGATAATACTATGTTCAATGAAGGAAATTTGGGGGCACAGTTAAACATAGAAATAATGCCTAGGAAAACCCTCAACTGCTAAGTCTTATCTAATCTAAAACGTCAATAGTGTTGAGTCTGAAAAACCTATAAAACCTCCCATTTATCTTGTGTGAAGATGTTTCTTTCAAATTATGGTGACAGAATACTAAAATGAACTTCATAAACCTGTCACCAGGAAGTCCTTTGTAACTTTGTGCTCATTGTGTCCTTGAAAGTGATCACTATGGCCGGGCGGTGGTGGCACACGCCTTTAATCCCAGCACTTGGGAGACAGAGGCAGGTGGATTTCTGAGTTTGAGGCCAGCCTGGTCTACAGAGTGAGTTTCAAAAAAAACCAAAAAAAAAAAAAAAAAAAGAAAGAAAGAAAGAAAAGAAAGAAAGAGAGAAAGAAAGTGATTACTATGACTGTCTCTTATTCTTCTACTGTATTTGAACATAAATGACGAGCACTAATGTTTTTTTACTGTGGCATGTAAGAGATATTTCCATAAACAGGCATGCATACACATACTAGTAAATAACAACTAAAGTAATAATAATGATTTTAAACGAATTATTGTTTCTATAAGTCTACTTACATTATTCTAGATAGGAACTATAAACCCAACTGTAGAAAATGTCATCAGGTTTTATTTTACAAATCTGATACCTTTACCAAGTTGAACTGGGTAATGAGCATTGATTAGGGTCATTTAGCCCTTATGTAATGTGTGTGTGTGTGTGTGTGTGTGTGTGTGTGTGTGTGTGTGTGTTCATGTTGTACAGGCTGCAAAAACTTTAACATATGAACTTAAGGCAGTTCAGAAATAAGAGTGTCTTTCAAAATTGGTATTTCTGGTAATTGTAATATATATCAATCTTAAGATGTGCTCAATTGCCCTTTATTTGTAGGTGATAATCAAAAACATTTTACCTTTAAAACTGCCATATATTTTATTAGTTATTTAGTTAACAAAGCACAGCAACGTTTCAATAATGAGCATCTAAAATTTTACTGCTTATTTGCTTGCAATTGTGTTCTCTGGAGGTTCTAAATACCTGATTTCTTTCCACCACATTTCGGATAAATAATAATTGTCTATCTTTCTTTCTATCTCATTTGAAGCAAGACCAATATTTTCTTATCTAACCTCTGATGTTTATATACATTTGATATGCATCTGCCTGTCTCTATCACAAAAGCTATCATATCTCACCAACATATTCTTTGCTTAAAGATCATCTCACCAAATAACATTAATAAAAGCATTCTGATATATGGCTGGGCACTGGATAGAATCTTTGCTTCTGTTTATTTAGGGCCATGATGTGCCCTGTCCTATAAGATATATGCAGCTTTCATAACTGACAGAATAAGATAATTTTACTACTCAGTAAGACAATTATCCCAACGTTCTTTCTCCTCAGGGAGGGTTGTAGGCACCTAATCATTAGGACATTATTTTATAAATTTTATTTATGTCTCCTCATTTTTAAGTGTTCTCATTCTCCTGACCAGGGCCTAAACTTGCTTCTTGATCTAAGAATGTTTATATGATACACAACAAAAGATTCTTTTTGTGGTTCAATAATACTTCACACAACACTGTCTCAGTGTCAGTATGTGACTATGACATGAGGAGAAAAAAAGAACTGTTCATGGTGGGCTGCCTGTCTACTCTCCCTGAAATAGGTGTGCTGCCCCTGGCTTCAGGATAAGGCACTTCCTAGGATTTCATGGACACCATGCTAGAGTAAGAGGGAATTTATTTCTGTTGCCATGAGAAAAGGGAGGCAATATATAAGATGTTGCCACTTGATAAAAGCATACCTTCTTTCTCTTGCCAGCCCACGTGTTCCTTGTCTCCCAGTTCAGTTTCCAAAACATGAAGCTTACCAGCTTAACCGGCCAATCCATACTTAAAGTATTGACAGAATTAAATGTAACATGGACTACTTAACTAAATTTTTTCAAAACATATATTTATGTTATTTGCTAACCTTTGCAGTAAAGGAGGAATTAAATCTGAAAACCCCAAGAAATACAATTTGCAAAATACCATAGAATGTGTTTATTGTATTTGGGGCCAAGACAAAGATTATACAATTATAAACTTTGCCTGAAAATATTTCCCTCCTCTGAAGGATTTAGCTAAATTTAGAAAAGAATCTGTTCTCATGTTTTTATTTAAACAAAATATTGAGCTTTCAAAATGCATCTTACCAGACACATACACAGTGCAGATACTCACAAAGACATATTTTGTATTTTATAATATTCTTCTCTGATTATCATATGTACATCTATGTATGCTGTTGACTGCAGTTTGAATGAATTACATTTAATACTGAACAAGAGCTGTCCTGTATTTCTACCCCTATGGGTAATCATAAGCTACTTTCTTCTGAGTTATCAATGAGATTGTGCTTTATTCTCTAACAGATCCTGTTGGAAATTTTCTGTTAATGCATGTGTTGATTACTTTGTAATCATGGTATTTCTCCAAGACAAGAGAGAAGAACTCTCTGTTTCCTTTTTACCAATGAAGAGAAATGATGAATAGAAATGCCTTTAGTGAGGCTTTTCGATTGTTAACTTTAGCAACTTCTCTAATCATTTCTATAACAGTTTTTGCAACTACAGTGATCTGGAAGAAAATAAGAATCCTGGACATAGTGGGAAACACTAGCCTCCCTTTGACAACACTAGCCTCCAAGAGGATTCCATGAGTGTGAGGACAGGAGGAAGCTTCTTATCACAGAAATGAGTGGGAGATTCTTGTGCGTGGAAGCTAACAGCAGTGGTGATGCTTGGCTGAAAGATAATGATGATGGTAACAGAGTGCCATGCTGTTTTCTGAAAATGCAACGTGAATATGGTCAAGAAGGAAAATAAAGAAACATAAGACATCACAGCTGCCAACACTGGAAGCAAAATATATTAATTCAGAATCAGAGGGGCAGCATGCTATCCCTCCTCACATCCCCCCCCCCCCCCCCCCCCACTTGCTGCTTGAAAGAACAACGTGAATAAAGGAGAGGCCAGTTGAAATTATAGTTCCTGTCTTTCTTTTCCGTAAAAAAAACAATGAGAAAGCAGCAAGGAAGAGAACAACTCCTTCTGCCTTTTTCCTCAGTATGGAAGAGGATGCAAGAGTTTACAAACTAGCTGACAGAGTTTAAACCAAAAAGATGAAGTGAAAAAAAATGGAGGTCTCGGGGCTTTTCGGGCTGTAAGATACTGTGCAGGGGTGCAGGCATGCAGTTTGGCTTTGGCAGTCACAGGATGAGAATGACACTAGTTCCAAGCCAGTGAGAGCCAGGAGGAAATGTATGAAGGATGTGGGTTTGTCTTAGTTAGGAGGGAGGGAAGACACATGAGTGTTTTGTTCAGTTGACTGATTCTAAATAAGCCACTCACACATGAGGCATAGTCCTCAGGTCTGCTTCCTACGCCTAGGTCAGCCATGACCAAGAGAGGACCATCAATCACTCCTACTCAGAAAATGGAGTGAATGTGATTGATTGCTCAGGACTGAATTAGCCCTGCCTGATTCATGGGAACCTTAATGGAATCTGGAAGCCCTGAACTGGAAACTTAGGTTTTGGCCTGGAAATGGACCCCAAACCTTGGGGCTAACTCCAGGTGTGCCCTAGTCAATCCAAACCTTCAGCTGTGAGGAGGAGAAGGAGGAGGCACTGGCAGAGCTGCAGACTGTCGCTTCTATCTTGTATCATTTTAACACTTGAAAGTTTTCTTTCTAAAAATCATAGGAACTATATAACCAACTATAGCTTGTTGGTGCAAATCAAACTCCACTACGGCTTTCATGAAGAATATGCTTATTTATCTTGCCCAGATCTGTTCCATGCACAGAGATAAAATAAAGAGAAACAACTTCTCAATAAGTATACATTAATGTTCAGTGAAATGTCCAACATTACCTAATTTCACTCTAGGATTGTCTAATAGTTGACAGGATGCTGAATTAGTTGCTTTTCCCTTGATGTGGTAAAATACTCTAAAATAAGTAATTTAAGGGGGAAGGCATCTAGTTTACCTCATGGTTCTAGAGTTCAGTAAATCATGACAGGGAAGTTCTGATGGAAGGAGTTTTAGGTAGCTGATCACATTGCAGAAACTAAGGGGAATGGACTCTGTGCCCCAAAATCCTTTGCTCTTTGGTTTTCCCAAGGTGCCACCCAGGGAATGTTGCTACTCAGTTAGAGTAGCTTTTTCTAAGGTGGTCTTTCACAGGTATTTCCCCAGACCTCTAAGGGAACAATGTTACAACACACAGCTGGTATAAACAGGAGTGTTGTTGCTGTGGGTATATTGTTTCAAGACTCTGAGGTCAACTTTGAGTGACCATCTTTATTTAAAGGTGAACCATGGCCCTTCCTACACTGAAATTGCCCCATAACGTATAATACTGTGTGGTGAATGTTGAAGAAAAAGGTGGCAAACATTTCAGGGCTTCCTTTATACTCCCTTGAAAAAGCCTTTACATCCTTTATTATATACAGAAAGCATTATATTTTGAAATTTTTATATGCTAGCAGTTTTAGTTTCTGTCTTTTGTTTGTGTAACAGACAGGATTTTTCTATGTAGGCCTGGTGTACTGGAACTTACTTTGTAGCCCAGGCTAGCCTCAAACTCACGGAGCTCACCTGCCTCTGCCTCCCGATTGATGAGATTAAAAGAATATGCCACCATTGCCTTATAATAGTAACTTTCTAATCTCAGTTGGGGTTTCTACCCTGCCTATGATTACTAAGTTCCCATATAAAGGACAGACAGCCTTTATATTATGATAAGTCTTTAATGCACTGCAGGAGGGCAGAGTCTACCACCTATGCTTTTATGTCTACTTCCTGTCAATAACTGCATTATAACCTGTCACCTTACCTCTGGACTGCTCTTAACTCCAATTGGCCAGGCCTCATGGCCATGTTTTCACAGTTCATTTACCCAAGGGCATCTTCTCTTTTCTCTACTTTCTCTCTGCCCCCTCATTGTCCTCCTCTGACACCCAAGCCCAGGATCCAATACTCTACCTATCTCTCTTTGGCCCAGATGCAAACATTTATTCAATCAATAGTTTTAAAATAAGGAGCAATTTCACATAGCATTATAATACATAGCAACAGACTACACCTCAACAGTGCCTGACTTAGTTTCCAAGTCAGTGTCCTATTGCTGTAAAGAGACATCACAGCCAGGGCAACTCTTTAAAGGTAAACAATTCATTGGGGGTGGATTTCAGCTCAGTTTAGTTCATTATCATTGTGGTGGGAATCATGGTAGAATGCAAGCAGACAGTCTTGGAGAGCTGAGAGTTCTACATCTGGATCAGCAGGCTGCAGAAAGATAGTGAGCCACCTGGGCATGGCTTTAGATTCTGAAGCCACAAAGACCACCTCCAGTGGCACATTTCCTCCAATAAGGCTCCAAGTCTCACAAGGATACATGTGCCAATTCTTTCAACCAATATTACTCCCTATGAGCCTATTGGGACCATTTTTATTCAGACCACCACAGTTTCTTACTTGGCACTAAAGGGTAATGCTGCACCTTTCATCCAGACAATGGCAACCAGATCCATATGCCATTATAGTCAGTTTCTTGTTCCAGAATCACTGAGTCCAATGTTTACAGAAAAGTGTATGAACCTGAACACTAGTAAGGTAATTTGAATTTAATGGATAGCATTTTATGATTGAAATTCTTTTCTTAAAGTCAAACATTTAAAGTTTTTTGTTTGTTGATTTTTTTTCCATATTTTCTTTCTTTTTCTTTTTTCCTTTCCTTTCCTTTCTTTCTTTCTTTCTTTTTTAAGTCACAGCTTATCTGTGTAGTCCTAGCTGTCCTGGAACTCTGTAGATCAGGCTGGCCTTAAACTCAGAGACACACCTATATCTACCTCCCAAGTGTTGGGATTAAAGGCATGCACCACCAAATCCCAGCTCAGATTTAAAGTTTTAATCTCTGAGTTAATGATTGCGAAATGCTTCATAGCCTAGTTAGTTGCCTTTGTTTTATACTATTTATATTAGAAGTGGCTATATCCTCCTTTTTATTTATTTTATTTAGGTATAAAATTATACCTAATCACACATTCTTATTAAAGAGTGATACATAAATATATCAAGAAATTTAACTAATATTAAAGTTTCTAGAGATGACATGCCCAAACCCAACTCTACATCATCTGACACTATCTCATCTCCCCAATGAATCTGTCTAAGATGACTCCCTCAGGAATCAGTGTGGGGCTTGAGAATTCTAAAATCTTTTCCTCATTAAACAACCATGATACAATGCAGTTTGATCTCAACAGAAATTTATATGTTTAAATAGACTCTGCATTGTTTTGACAGTTCTTAAGAACAGATTTAGTGTCAAAATTTTTTAAGGAAAATATTAAACATCTATCGCTGATGTAGGTAGTTCATTTAAAGTGGAGGAGATTACGTGGTCAATGTGGCTTCTGAACATTTCTTTACAACTTAGTTGGAAATGTGAGTCCTATATATATATTCAATAGGGAGCTAAGCATATTGGGGAATGATTCAAAGTTTTGTGGGGGCCATTTCTGAAACATGGCTTTTGAAAAATGGCTTGTTGATTATTGAATCAATGCATATTTAACTGTGTTACTTTGAGAGAAGATAGCGCACACATTCATTTCTCCACCATCTGCATGGTTTGAATTCATATTAAGCTACTTGATGACTAAGAGCAAAGTGCAATTGTGAAAACACAGAAGTGAAGTGCCTGCTAAAGAGAGGCAGAAGAACACCAGCATGGGCTTCTACCAACAGCACACAGCGCACATATTTCACAAGCTTGCCTGTACCATGACATAAGGGCTTAGATGTGAGTTCAGATAAGTAAAATAATAGATTTCTGAGAATTACAGCATTCACAAGTTTAAAAATTTCATGTAGTTTCTGTCCCACACTTTGTCTCCATATTTGCTCCCTTGAGTATTTTGTTACTCCTTCTAAGAAGGACTGAAGCACCCACACATGGTCTTCCTTCTTCATGAGCTTCATGTGTTCTGTGAGTTGAATCTTGGCTATTTCAAGGAGGGGCCATCTGGAGACCATTTCACCTGGGTATCCATCCCATGTGCAGTCACCAAAGGTAGACATTGATGTGCATGTCAGGAAGTTTATGCTGACAGGAGCCTGATATAGCTGTCTCCTTAGAGGTCTGCCAGAGCCTGACATATACAGAGGTGGATGCTCACAGCTAACCATTAAACTTATCAAGGAGTTCTCAATGGAGGAGTTAGAAAGAAGACTGAAGGAGCTGAAAGGGTTTGCTGCCCCATGAGGAGAGCAATAATACCAACCAACCAGAGCTCCCCAGGGTCTAAACCACCAGGCTGTGAGCACATAGGGAGGGACCCATGGCTCCAGCTGTATATGTAGAAAAGGATGGCCTTGTTAGGCATAGGTGGGAGAGAAGATCCTTGGTCCCATGAAGGCTAGATGCCAAGTGTGGGGGAATTCAAGGGTGGGGAGGTGGGAGTGGGGGGTAGGTGGAGGCACATCCTCATAGAAGCAGGAGGAGGGGGGATGGGATAGGGAGTTCCTGGGGGGTGAGGTATGGGGTAAGGGGATAAAATCTGAAATGTAAATAAAATATCCAATAGAAAAAGAAAAAAGATTTCATGTAATATATGAAAAAATCCACAGACTTCCTCAACTCTTCATCTTCTTCTTTCTTCTCTTCCCTCTCCTTCACCTCCTTTCTTCTCCTAATTTTTAGCTTTGTCAGACATAACCTTACTATGTCTTCCAGACTGGTCTCAGACTCAGTCTATAGAGATCATTCTCACCTTGAACTATCATGTTCTTTGCCTTGCGTACTAGAGTGTTAGGATGCAGAACATCAAACCAAGCTACCACATTTGCTTCACTAGATTGGAACCCCATTATCTATTCTATTTTATTTCTCATTAGACTCCTCGGGCATGCCGGAGATCACTGATGCAGTAATAGTCTGCTATCCACTGGATAACTACATTGGAACTCAGTCAACCATCCTTGCACCAAATCCTATTGGAAAAGTCATATGAAACTTGACTCTTCATGGCTTCAGAGGTTGTGAGGGACATGCTCTAGATTTTGACTGATAATAGTTTTAAATTTATTAAAGAAGTAAGGCTGATGGTGTTTTGCCAATGTGGGTCAAAGTAGTACATCCTAAGATTGAAAAATGAATTTCAAACTTAGTAGGAAAAATTTTCAATTTTCAGCAATACAGAAAATCAGAGATTGGGAGACTGTTAATCTCTGATTATGAAAAATATTCAGGGGCAGTGGTTAACAGATTCAACTCTAATTTTCAATGTTAAAGTTAATTTCCCAAGTCAGTATGTTTAAAATAGTTTATGTGAACACTTCTGTGGATGCTTCCTATAAGGGACAGAGACAGAAAGAGAGAGAGAAAGAGAGAGAGATAGATAGAGAGAGAGAGAGAGAGAGAGAGAGAGAGAGAGAGAGAGAGAATATAAAGAAACACTTAAGAGAGACCAGAGAAAAATGATTACAAAGAAATACTTGGTGCCTTTTAATCGTTGGAGCAGATTTCTTGTTTCTATGACGCATCACTTAAAATTATTTGATGGCCATTAAAAAGAAGAAGAAAAGGAATGGTGGATTTTGACAAGACAAATGCAACAGAAAATGATGCATACACACAAAAATTAGTGATCTAAAAAAGTGAAAAAAATAGCAAGTGTCCTAGTGACACTATCACATTGTGAAAGGATGTAATCCTTGGTGAATTAGCTCCCTATAGGCTTCATCAGATTTTTTTTTTGTTCTTCGTTAAATAAGGTCTTTATTTGTAGCTGTGCATGAGTACCTCTCTTTGGTTATAGCATCATGGGCATAATTACACACTTTAAAGATTATACTCTATGTTGATTCTAGACATAGGCATGAGTTGGAGTATACACAGTTTACATCAACACACATGTGGGGGTATTTATTATCAATCCACATCTTATTTTTCCCATTCTTTTGACTTGATTTGGATGACAATGATGGATAGAGATTTCAAAATGTTGGTTTCATGTTTTTATTCCATAGTCTAAAATAAATATTTCTAAGTTCTTTCCCCCCTGGGCAATGTGTTTCTCATTTGCTGTGGCACTCAGTGCAGAGGTGCATCTGACCACCAACCTGATGTGGCCTGTCATCTGGGACAGCCATTTCTTCCATCTTCTTAATGGACATTGCTCTACAGATGTCTGTGGCCTACCTGACTACAATCCTTTAAATTTTAATTCACTTTACATTTAGCTTGGTCATAAATACCATTTAGGTACCAATACTCTGCTTTATGCAGTCCCTAAGGAAGTGTTTTTATTTTAATGAGGCCATTTGCAACTTAAGAGCAAAAAAAATCGCATCTTTGATTGAATATATTTGTCAGTTCTATTCCCGATTGGCATTTTCCTGGGGAAACTTGGATAAAACTGCAGGATGGCTGCTTACCAAGTGGGATAAAAGTCCCAGCATGTTTCCATTCTCAAATTTAACTGAATAAATGGTCTTCAAAATACATTTTGAAAACACCAAAGTAAGTCCTGGGTACAATTGAAAGTAAAATACAGAATTAAATTGTATTACGAATGAAATTTCCACTAGCATTTTTTTCCCACTAGAAGAGAAAAAAAACTTAAATTGAAACTTGAGTTTGTAAACTCTTCAGGTAATGCACTAACATAACAGATGGGAATGGATGTCAAAGACTACATACAAATAGTAGATAATTATCCACATTGTAGCTTTTGTCTCTCAGTTTTACTCTACTGTTAGATTCTTGTTGTGAGTTAGACAATATTTGTCCCACAATCATCTTTTAAAAGAGAAAAACTGTCACTGAAATAAATGAGGTGATAACTATTAGATTCAACTCTTTTTTTTGTATATTTTGAGGGTAGAAATTGTAAAAACAAAGTCTATTTGTAAAACCACACATGCTGTTTAAGTAATAGCATACACCCACAATCCCACCAGTAGTGGATCTGAAGGAAGAGCACTGTGAGGCAGAGCCCGTGGGAACTATTTCAGTCGCAGGCCAGCTTAGACTGCCTACAGCAACCCTGTCTCTAAAGAAATTAATTAAATACATGAAAGATGCATTGTTTTTGAATATGACTTCCGATACTAGATTTTGATTTTCAGTTTTAGACTATTATATTTCTTACATAAAAATAATAATTCCTTTAAATCAGCTAAATTCAATTTTACATTGTCCCTTGTTTTTTTTCACAAGTTTTATGTGTACTGTTATACTTTCTGTTATGCAACTGAAAATAGTAAGAAAGTAATTAAATGATAATCTGTCCATGTATCTATCCATTGTCTCTGTGCTTTATTCAACAGCTTCAAACTAGTGCTGAACATGACCCAAAACAAATTATATGTGGAAATCGGACTTCTTATTTCTGTCCTCAGCATTTCATACTTCCTAGTTGGTATGAGTCATGTAACTGAGGGGAAATATGGCACCAGTTGTTGTGTTTCTTATTAACTCATATATATCCCAAACTTGATAATTCCTAGCATATTGGTTTACCATTGAACAATTTTGTCTGTGTGTCACTTTACAAAGTCCTATACTTCCTGCAGACTTGGCTATCCCAGTTGTTAAATCTGTGTCTCTCACCCTCGGTCTTTCTTTTCTACTCATACTAATCATCCAACCATAGTTCAACTAGACCACAAATGTGACATGTAGGATAAACTACTGTACTTTCTATCAAACTCACCCTATTGAGATACACTTCCCCAGACTAAAGATTATCTCTATTGTGATCTTATGAGACTGTGGCTCTTATCCTGGTGTGTGCATGGCTGTGCATACAACAATTTTAGTCATTGATCTTTTAAGACTCTAAATGATTTCCACTGTAACAATTCTGAAAATCCCCATCCCCTCTTCTTGGAAAGCCATGCATGTCCTAGACAATTTTATACCTATATTAATTATGTTCTTAGAGGTTGAGCTAAATATCACATCCTAGCAGATCATTTTTTACCCTCAACTATCTTTTTATATTCTTGTTTTTGCATTAACTCAGGAGAAAAGCAAATATGGCTGATAATGCCAATCAACACTGTCTTCACAAATAATGTCCTAATTAAAAACAGACATTACTTTTATTTATTCTCATAGGTATTTCTTTCTATATAGGGAGAAACTTAGTAGTCATCACAGACCTTAAGACCTTGAAACTTGAAATTCTTCTTATCCTTTTTTAAAAAAAATGACAATTCTTTTTCTTTTTTCTTCTTTACTCTTATAATCTACTACCACCTTTGTACATTTCATTGTCTTTTTTAAAATATGATGCATGCTCCTAAAGAATATTTGTCATATTGCTGTATTAGTTACTTTCTTCAGGGTTAATAATGCCTGTGGCAGGTGGACGGTCAAGGAACACTGGTGATTATATGAATTGATGTTCTAACGTATGTTTCTATGTTTCTATTTTGTTCTCTCATGTCTATTGAAGATATTGATGTTCTTATAAATAACTGACATTGTCTTTTCATCAAAAGAAATAAATGTGTGAATAATAGTAGTATTTATGGGCACATGGGTTGCTAGACATAAAATATGAGTAAACATAAATTATGAGACATAAATTATGAGTTGATTATGTGATGATAAACACAGTTTTAATCCACAGATACGTCGATTTCAGAAACTGTACTCAACGAGTTTTGATGATAAAATGCACACTGCAAAACTACATGAGGGAAAAATGGGAGATAGGCTTGTAGTAAGGGCTAGTTAAAAACAAATATTTTAAAAGAAAACTCTCACAGGATCTTTAAAATCCCTAAGTAAGATTACTACTTAAAACATTTGTTTATAGAAAGAAGCCTAGCACCTAATGTCAGACGTGAGTACAATAACTTACTAGCAACATAACTTACTAGCAACAGCCTGAGTGAGAGATTACTATGGTATGTGTCTTACGGGCTCATATTGATCATGAAATGGGATGAATGGGACCTAATTTCTAATATAAATTAAATAAACTCTAGTGTATTAATGAGAATTAAACACTATGATCCACAAATATTCTGTTTAGGAATGTGATGAAAAAGTGGGGTTATTTTTGTTTTACTCTCTGACTTAAAAAGAAGTTGCATTCCTATAAGATCTAACCTGATACTCAGGAGAAAGAAGGAAGCACTCCCTATAATTTAACTGTGAGCCTTGACATCTGGGATTACATTGCCTGTTTTAGAACAGACTCAGCATCTATTCTTTCTGTTTGTTTTCTTTACTGGTGCTATATTCTAACTAGAAACAAGGGAAGTTATTTCCACTGGGCACTAGAGAGCTCTTCCTGGCAGTACAACTGTACCTAGACACTTAAGAATACATTTCTCTTTTTATTGCAGTTCAATACTTAGCATCATACAATTATATGTATTTTGCTGCATTTCTTCTGTATCTTTGATACAGTTGTAGCTTGACCTGTGTTTACCTTAAAAGGTTTTCCTCACAGATTTTTTTTTTTTTTTTTACATTTGCTAACTTTTCTTAGAGAAAGTTATTTTTCTATAGGGTCAACATCTATGGAATTTAGTATGCTAACTTGAAATAGCAACCTCCTTAAGTAAGCATTGCTGAAATGAGTTGTTTAAAGGAGATTGTATGGTCTAAATAAAGCTGTGTCTAGTCAACCTTGTGAAGCTGTTGTAGTTTATCTTTTTCTTCCTTTCCTTCTATGAACATATAACCATTCTGTGTTCTATTTCCCCAGCGCCCTACTTTATCTGGTTGACTTGAATGCTTAAATCTTATGCTAATACTGCTCCCTCAGTCTTGATGGTCTCTCATATTGTCAACATTCTCAGTCACCATATTTTAGCAATTGAAATATATTTTTAGATCTTAGTTATTATCTTTGAAGCCATAATAAGTGTCACAGATAATATCTATCACAGCTACAGTGGTAGGGTTTTTGTTGTTGTTGTTGTTGCTTGTTTCCTTATTTACAGTACAAACTGAAGCATCTAGTAACCGGTAACATCTTTGACCCAATGAAGTTATTGGAAAAAAAAAAGAAGGAGAAACTCCAAAAAAATTATTTATTAGTACTTCCTTATTGCTGTGATAAAATACCTTGACCAAGATGCTTTATAGAGTAAAAGGTTTTCAGGCTATGTTTCCTAATGGATGAGATTCTGTCATAACAGGAAAGTGTGGCACCAACTAGCAGACACTGCACCTTAAGCAGAAACACAAGAGTTGCAACACAAAGAGGAACCAGCATGCTCAAGCAGCATACTTCCTCCAACAAGCCATGAGTCCTATACCTCCTCAGAGAAACCAACTTAAGACTAGGTATTCAAATGTCTCAGTCATCTCATTCAAACCACTACACCGTTCTACTTCCAGCCTCATAGCCTTGTGACCATATGATGCAAATACACTTAGTCCATTTCCAAATGTCAATTGTATCAACACTGTTCAAAAGTAAAAAAATCCAGTCTCATTTGAGACCCAAGGCAATTCTTATTAAGTGTAGTTAGGTCTCTGTAAAACAAGAAAGCAAATTCTATACATTCTGAGAGGAGAGAACCTCATCTGAGAAAATGCCTTAGAATTTCTGGGGGAGAGAACACAAGTCTGTAGAGCATTTTTCCTAATTAGGGATCAATAGAGGACTGCCCAGCCCTTTGTGTGTGTGAGCAACCCTACATGATCAAGCCACGAGGAGCAAGCCAGTAAGTACAATCTGTATAAGCTCCTACCTCCAGGACTCTGCCTTACTTGAGTTCCTGCCCTGACCTCTTTCAGTTATGAAAGGGATGTGGTGTTTAAGCCAAATGTATCCTTTCTACCCTGAGTTGCTGTTGGCCACAGTGGTTCATCACAGCAATAGCAAACCTAAGACCGCTCCCATTCATCTATATTGAAATGGTACATTTCTGTATCATTACAGGTTTGAAGTACGCAATTTGCTTTCTTGTTTTACAGAGCAATTATAGCAAATGACTATAGCTTGTGTCAAAACTGACATAAAACTAGCCAGCATGAGGCCATTGTGTGGGAAATAACTGGCCAAAGTGCAGCAAGAAGAACATTAAGTTCTCCTGCTCCATGTACAGTGTCAAGTGGACTAGATGACTCTGACCTTTTAGGTTTGCTGCTTGGAATATTCATATCTCTCTCATGGGTTGGCTCTACTCCTTATGCGTTACTCTCTCTTTGGCAAATTCATCCTTAGCTCAGAATCTTCAATAATTTGAGTTTGCCAATGCAGTTTAAGATTAAGCTTCTCACATTGATGCAATGGCCTCTTAAGAAACTTATGTAGAGACTCAGCCGCATAGTGCCTGGCCTCAGTGGTTTTCTGAAACTGTAGAAAAAAGAGTCTAGAACCCATTCAAACATCCATCCATTCCATATGGACAACTCTGCCAAGTTCAGTTGCTTGCTTAGGATATACTCTCAACTGGATGAATTGCCTTGTTTTCTAGAGGCAAGAAAACATTAAATCCTTTCCTCTCCCAAGTGGGAAGTTCACCTGGGAGGAGTTTGCCCAAGAGGCATACTTCCCTTTTTGTAGGCCTATCCCCTGGACAATTACAGCCTCTTTCAGAATGAGCCTTACTGTAGCATCAGCTAATTAATATACCTTTTCTTTTCAAACTGCACATTTTGTATTTCTTTCTAATTGTCTGCTTTTTACTATAGTAGACTCATGTAAGACTGATTACTAATGATCATGTCCTGGAATCATTATTAGGCTGTCCTGAAACCTCATCTGTCCAAAAAATTAATCCATTATTTTTATTTTTATTTTAGCTTTTATTAGAAAAAAAGCAATCTTTTCATATAGTATAATCTGATTACAGTTTCTCCTTCTCTAAGTCTTTTCAGATTCTCCCGATAAGCAATAGTACAAAAAAAACCCTACCAAACTAGACAGCTCTGTGTGCAGGAAGATTTATTGGCAATCAAACTGCCAAGGCCATGGAAGGCGGGGTGGGGAAGGATGGTGTAAAAACAAGTAGATTTTACATGATAACCATCAGAATTGGGATTTGAGCTGAACTAATCTAGGTGTTCTTGCCCTAAGTAGTGGATCTTTAGGAGAAGTTAGTTAAAGAGAGTTCTGAGAGGATTCAGGGAGGTTGCTGGTGAACAGAAACTGCCTTAAGAGATTTGCTTTTGTTGTAAACTGAAACCTTTAGGCTTGTTTTCCAGATAACTATTCTGTTTACCCAGCCAAGTCCTTGAGTAACAGCTCTGCCATTTTGTGGAAGAAAAGGTTTAGATCTTACACTCCCGACTTCCCCACCCACTCAAGTCTACACCCTTTCTTCCTGCCTCTCATTAAAATACAAACAGCCATCTATAACAATAACAACAATAATAGCAATGATGATGAGGAGGGTGGTTAGGATATTAAAAAAAAAAAAGCTTGAATCTCTCATTTTCTAAGAACTGAAGCTATACATTAAGAACCTGTTAGAATAATCAGAAGCAATTCATTTGATTACTTTTAACTGAATTTTGAAAAACAACGACTCATTGTGCCAGATTTTGTGTTAGTTTCTCTTTCTGTTGAAAAACCCTAGACCATTCAGTCTGTTCATGGCAAATTAAAAAAGAATGATTATATATTAAAAAAGAATGATGTATATAACACACTGGGGTTTAGTAACATAGAGAGTTTCAGTAATAATAACTAGTATGGTGATAAAGAATTAAATAGACACATGATAGATCAGTTGATTATGGTTGTAAAAAAATTATTAATAAATACAGTCATTAGCCGAGGAAAATTAAGAGCTGTTTCATGAATGCACATGTAGCTGAGTAAGTATACATTGCCCTATAAAGGCTTTCCCAATCTCTCTCCAATATTTATGTGATATGTTAACTTTCCCCTTTCTAGTTCTACAGTGATAAAAGGTTGATGAGGCTAAAAACCGCATTGGCTCCTTCACTGTTCTAGTTCCAATTTCTGATAAATATTCAAAATATTTGTTTTATTATGTCTCTACATATGGTGAATAAACTATTTAAATTCATTGATCATCCAAAGGAAAAGGTAAGTTTGAAATAACTGGGTTAATTTTAGAAGCATGTTTATTCGCCTAGGCAATGATATGTTACCGAGAATATATATTTATTTCACTAGAAATTTCAAACGGGATTTCCTACTAAAGAGGTCTTGGGCTAAGTTCAGAAGAATTTATGTCAAATAAAAAGAAGCATGTATGTTCCACATATGTTTAGTCAATGAAACTCATTGAAAAAAATCTGGTAGAAATCTTTTGGTAGTCACAAATATTTTAGTGAATAATGTCCATATGTGGTCACAAAGCTCATAGTGTACTGACAGAAGGATTTTCTTTCAGAAGAAAATAAAATCATGATATTTTTTTTGCTCTATTTTAAAAAGTTTGTCTGCTGTCACTCTCCAGTTAAACAATTTGTTTCTGCCATGTGTTTTCTAATGCAATAAAACTGAGGGTTCTGTAAAATATGGTAATGAGAAAAATGATAAATATATTAATTATCTCCAATTTTACATTTAAACATATTTTCCAGAACAAAATACGTAGTCAAGCATATGTGATATCCAATCAGGCTTCCATTTGATTATGTCTTACACCTGTCTGCAATATGATGTTTTTAGATTGCCAGATCCAATACTTCTTTGAAAATGTCTTGCGTGGTAAAATGCAGTTACCTCTTACCTGTCTGCATGTGAAATACCCTACCTGCAGACAAGACACAGTAAATTGTAAACAGAATTAAATTTTATCTTCCATAAATTTTTATGAAATATTTTCTAGATTTTTGTTTTAAGATTTATGGATTTTTTTTTCATTTCTTTTGCTATGATAGTAAATAAGTACTATTTCGATCCATTAATTGGGAGAATTCAAAGTGAATCTTTCAAAACTTTATTTTGACAAGATTTTAATGTTTTAATTGTTTTTTAAAGTCGAGAGCTGGCATTCTGACTTCAAATACAATGATATGCTTTGTCTCTGCCTGTGCTACTCCTGTCAATCATCTTAGTCTGTGTAACTGATGAAGAACAGAAATGGTGCTGGAGCCTCAGTTCTGCTCTATGCTTTCCAGAGAGTTTCTGGATACTCCATATGATGGGGCAGGAGCATGGTGACCAACGGGAGCCTGTTCTGTGTGAGCTTTAATCTCCTATTCCAGAGGACATTTTCTTAGAACTTAACGACCCTGTTCATTCTTTTACTTCTCATAGTATCATCTGAATCAGTTCCCATTACATTTCTGATGAGAGGTATTCAATCATGACTAATATGTAAGAGTTAGGATTGTACTGAATGCTAGTAAAATATAAGACTCATAGCTAAGATGAGCAGAAGTTCTTGAAGAAGCCACTGGGCATGATTTAAGATCATCTATAATACTTTCAAAATGCAAAGATGAGAATTTAGGTAGATCCTTCTATAACACCTAGAGCCAAGTTAGTATTATCTAATATGTCTGGTTTGCCATCCTTCCTGAATTTTAGCATCTATACTAGATGTTTAATTTTTATATTTTCTCTGTTCAAAAGAACATGCCCAGAGTTTTAAAGATAATCTTTTAGTCTGAATTTGTAAAGTCCAGTAAAAATAATATGAACAACTAAACCTGAGAAAGCTTTCTATCTTAGTTATATATTCTAATTCAATTATTTATTCTGAAGTTAGTCACTGTAATTCATTTGCTTGCTTTTTATGCAGAACCTCCATAGGTTCCTTAAAAGTATTATGTAATATTTGAAACATGGTTGATAGCAACACTTGTGTCGTCTGTAATGTGACATAAAGGTTTTTTATGTACCAAGGATAACTGGAAATCTTCAAGAATTTTGTAGTAAGTTTATACCAAGATCAAGACAGAAAATACGGAAAAGTAGATAAAAAGTTAGAAAATGATATTTCTAGAATAAACTTTTGAACTAAGAAAACGAAACTAAACAAAACAAAGCAGATATACCAACCAACTGGGACAAATAACAAGACTGGACCCCAAGGTTTTGTATATATAGCAGTTTAAGAATATTTCAGAACAACATTTTTAAAAATTACATGAAAAATAAAACTTAATTAGACACTTAAAAGAACAAGCTTTTTTTTTTTTTTCTTTTAGCTGTCCTGGAACTCACTCTGTAGACCAGGCTGGCCTCGAACTCAGAAATCCACCTGCCTCTGCCTCCCAAGTGCTGCAATTAAAGGCATGCGCCACCATTGCCCAGCAAGAGCAAGCTTTTTCTACAACACAATTAGCTGACTCATTTAATCTTTAGGTGTGTCATAGATGCTATTCCTTATCATCTCTGTTTGACACAATCCTTGGATCCTTTGTAATTAGTGATATGTGTTTTTTTTCTATAGTAATCAAGATTATTTGAGACTGGATGTCATATTTGTTTGCAAGTTTTAAATGATGGTAGAGGATTATTATAATTAGGTATATAATAAATAATAAACATTGAGTAATTACATACATCTTTATGTTGTGTGGACCATAATGGACATTCTTAGTTACTATAATGACTCATAACTCTGGAATATTAAATGTTTTAAAATCATATTCTAGGCTAAAATTTACTGTAACCATTTGGTTGATTCTAGAAGATGTATCGGGAGGAATTAAAAAAGAGGTATTCGGCTGGCTCCCAGCTCAGCTGCTATGGTCCCCCATTAATCTCAACACCTGCTGGTGGTCTCAGTGGCTCCTGCCTGGGAACCCCTGAGAGGAGACGTTGGCGTGGCTACTGCCATAATCTAAGCTTAAGGATATCATCTAGTTGGTTTTCTTTTTTTTCATAACCGTTAATTTGTATGTCAGTGAACTTTCTGCGATTTTTGAAAACATTAAAAAATATGAATGGAAATAGTGTTCGGATCCTAGAACTGCATCTCACTTAAATGCCACTGCTTCAGGATCAGGATTATTTAGTTGGATTCTTGTTAAGCCTTTCCATCTCTAAACTTCTTATCTCGTTCTCTTTGCCTTTTGTTTTTGCCATGCCATGGCACATTCATATGATTAATTATGTCATTTTTGACAATTATTTTTTGTACAGAGTATATTATACTCATATCTTTTAGTGGTTTATGCTTCTTATTATTATTTCATTGTTTATATTCTAGAAATATTATGTTAGAAAGAAGTGGTGGTGAACCATACCTAGATTTTTCATGAAAAGGACAGAAATCAGGAGGATGGTGATTCTCTGTTTTCTCATTATCCCCAAAGTAGGATATCTCTACTTAAAGAATAAAATAGGTGTTTTCAGGCTTCTCTGGCAGAGCTCCACCTGCTTCCCTCCTGGATGTTCTCTTTGTACCTGGAGAATTGAACCTCTGTCCCTCCCAGAGACAACATGTCCTCTACCAACATGGCCCTGGCGAGTCATGAGTCAAGCTAAATTCATAAGTCCAATAGGTATGGAGACAGCTTTCGTGCATTATTTGGGAAACTAGCTGGTCATTTGGCCTCAATGCCATTGGTGGATCTCCTCACAACTTTTTAGATCTCTGATCGAGAGGAAAATTGTTATTGATTAGATACTTAACTCATTCAATCTCAGCACAGTGAGATGTGACAGACACTGTAAATTTCTAAGTCTTGCTTAGTTCTTACTGACTCATCTGTAGCTATTCTAAAGGATGTTGAGAAAGCTGAACAGACAGGCATCAGTGTGAAGTCACTTTACTGTTCCAGTGTGGAACAAATTTATTCAGCTACTATCCAATCCAAAGTAAATTTTACCTATATATTGTCAGATATACTCCTTAGTGGTATATATATATATATGTATATTTATTTATATTTTTATTTATTATCAAAACAAAGATGATAGAATATATGTGGAGAAGTTTCATGGCTAGTAAGTTTTAAGCCTCATCAGATCAATGATACTCTGGGAGTATTTTTATAGTATATTTTATAGTACATTTTTGTTTGTGATAGTCACATGAAACCTGGGTTACTGGCAAATATTAAGTTGAACAGTGGTGGTGAGATTATTTATACAAATCATGTAGAGTGAAGGATGAATATTGTATATACTGGTATTTTCTATTTAGGGACTCTCTTTATAAGAGAATTTCCCCACTTCTGGTTACTAGGAATAGAGTGTGGGGATAATCGTTTCCCTGAATCTTTCAAGTAGCACAGCACTTCTATCAATTCTGTTAAAGTGGCTTTAGAACCAAGTCAGAGTCACAGTTTCATCATTTTTCCGAGGGATAGACAGGTTCTAGAAAACTCATTAGTTCTAAAAAACATTTGTAGGAAGCAGAATTATGAACCAAAATGCTGATTTATTCTTTTACAAGAAGCAGTACACTTCTCTGTGTAACATGATATTTGGACCAACTGGCAAACAACTCATGCTCAGTGAAAGTGTCTTATTGGGAAATGAAACTATGATCAGTTGTTTTATATACTGAATGAAATTATATAGTTTTGGGGCTATACTGTAGAAAAGTGAAGGCTATCACAGTTAGTCTAGCTTACCAGCCCTTTTTTGCCAAGGAGCCATGGCAAAGTGTAAAATTTATATCAAAACACATTTCGTAGTACTTAAAGACCATAACCATTTGGCTACACTATTCTTTGTGATAGTCATTTCATTCAAATCATTATTTTATACCTTATCTTTTATTATTTACGTTTCTGATCACTGTCACCTTTGAGAGGTTGTAAGAAGATAATCTTCCCCAAGTTTCCAAGTTCTATGCATATTATGATGATGACATATAAAATAGCTTCATGGGGGTGGGGGTTACTTCTACAAACGGATAATGTAGTTTTCTTTATGTTAAATTATGCCAGCTTCAGCTTGCTAGCTAACATTTAGTAACTGTATTTAGTGTTGCTTTCTAGTTCTGAAGCCTGATATTAAAGCATAGACCACATAACTAACACACTGTTCCTGCTTAACATGAAGAAAATACTATATTTTTCTTACTTTGTGTAATGATAAGGGCACACCTAAGTAACACATAATTTCAAACTCTGTTGCATGATAGCCACAGTCAACAATTCATTAGTGTGTAATCCTATAATGTAGATCCTTTTAAGCCCAGGCATTGCCTTTGGCTTAATGACATAAAGATGAAGAAGATTTAGAACGCTATTCTGAAAGTATATTGAATATATTAAATATAGATCAGAACTTGTTCTCAGGTTGAGTAAATGGTCATCTATTACCCACTTCATTTCAGAGGGCTCCAGAATGGATGGCTTTCCCTTAAAAACTCCTTTCTCATGGCCAATTGATTTTTCATATCCTACCATTAAAATCTTATAACTGTACAATCACAATTTATTTAACTTACCTTGCTGGAAGTGATGTGAAACCGAACAAAAGAGTCTAGCCACACAGAACACTGATCGAATGAGCAGTGTTCTAAAAGACCTAGGACTTACAATGACTCCTGACCCTGTGTTTATCCCACCTTCCTTTACATAAGCTATTCATCCAGTGTGATTTTTCACTTACTGCTCTTACTAAGATTATTTGAATCATAGGACTATTTCTTAAAACTGTGAAGAATTCATGATTGAGAGGGTTTGAATAAAAATGAGCAAAAAGTTACAAGACTCTCGATGTTATCAAAGACACATAAGTAAGCCAAGAATCCCTTCTCAGTTTTTTCTCCAAAGACTCATAGCTTTCTATGTGAAACTCTGTTGAGCCCCATGTATTAAAATTTTTCACATATTGGTAGACTTGTACAATAATATTATGATACTCTATTTCATTTATAGCCAGACTAAGCACTCAATAACACAGAAATGGTGAGCATTTATAAGGAACTATAGTTGTTATCTACTGAATGAGCCAGTGACTGAACCACAGCTACAACTCAGGCATCTTAATATGAATATTCATATTGACCCAGTTACTTCTTAATTTATGAAAAAAATCAGAAAAAGCACACAATAGTTATGACTTTTACACTATCTGCATATTGTATGCAGAGTGTTATGAACTCTTAGGCATTAAATACTCATAAAGATGTGCTAAGTGTTAAAAACAGCTTAAAGATACTTTTTAAATTTCATGTATGTGCTCTGTATTTATGCCACCCGGCCCTTCCCTTGCTCTCGTCCAACTTCTTCCATTCTCCCTCCATTCCCACTCAAATTTATGACTTCTTTTACTTTAAATATTGCTGTTACACTTACATAAAAATTAATATGTAAATAGTTCCTGATGAGTCCAGTTAGTGTTGCTCACATGTCTATATTTTAGAGCTGCTTGTTTGGGTAGCTTAAAGATATTAGACTAATCTTTCTTATTTTAAACTCTGGATCTATCATATACAAGGGATCCTCATCAAAGGACATGCTTTTGTTTTTATCTGTTATAATGAAACCAATAAACAAATATTTTCAACTATTAGATATTTTTATATTGTATAAAGTATATATTGTAGACTAGTCATTCTCAATCTTCATAATGCTGCTACCTTTTAATATAGTTCCGCATGTAGTGAAACCCAGTCATAAAATTACTGTCGTTGCTACCACATAGCTGTAATTTTGCTACTGTTATAAATCTATAAGTCTGTCTGGCCATATTTTCTGATGATCATAGGCAACCCCTGTGGTAAGGTAGTATAATATCTCCCCAAAAGGGATAAGGACTCACATGTTGAGAACCATGGCTCTATAGAGTGTTGCTTAAAAAAACTCAGGTGTACTGGTTTTGAGTAGAAACAGCAATCTATGTCTAGGACCATCTCATCCACTGCTCAGTGAGGCTGTTCTCCATGAGCACTTGGTGCCAATGCATAACTGACAGTTATGGTTAGTAAAAAACAAGTGTCATGAAGTCTTGTATAGAAGCATGTAGTTCCGAAAAGGAGGGACATTTGTGTTTACTCTCTTGGATGGATTCATTCCCAGGGAGAAAATAATCAAACCATTTGTGGTATTTACCTTGGAGAGATTAGCCACCTTTTCAGGAGGTTGTAAGAATGACAATGGGATAGATACTAAAGTGCTCTCTTCCCAATAAGTAGTTTCAAAGATAATAGAGAATCCAAAAGGCCACCTGTCTCTGGACACTCACTTCCAAACATACCCCTTAGGAATTCAGCTTTTTCGTTTCACCTCAAGCCCCACAAAGCCTAGCTCAGAATGGAGCGTTTCCACACAGGGGTTAAATTGTTAATGCTTTACTTTCACTTCCTTAAATCTTTTTTAATCAAACTTTGCTCTTTCTCTCCCTGGGGAATGGCAAATGGACAGCTTTCGTCTCTTGAGCTCCTCCTTCCATTACCATCACAGCAGAATGCATCCGAGACGGTAATAATTCAGTGATGAAATACAAAATGTCGCAATGCCATCTCTCCTAAAGTGAGCTGAGATTTTGTTATGCCATTTTAGGTGCACTAATAGCAACTCAAGTCCCATGGAGTGTCCTAATGTGAATTTAATGAGCTGATAGCGTATAAATGGCAGTACTGCGAGGGTGAAGGTGACATAACCTTTTTCTTTCTACTTGATGTTTGTCTTTGAAAAACTACAGATCTGCTCAAAATGTACTGCATTTCTACTAAGTGGCACATCACTCACCAAAGAGGCGACTATTGTTTTACCATTTAAGAATATTTTCATCTTTTACTGGAACATGTAGCAAGAGCAATTTTTTTATCATTAGGATAATAAAAATTGGAATAGTTTTTCTCTGAATAAACAGAAATTATGTTGCACTCTAGTGTCTATTTTGCCATAGGCTGATGGTCTCCAGTGACAAATATTTACTCATACACCCCGTAGCCTTTGAATGTCACAGTCACTGACGAAGCAAGAGCAAATTGGCCTTTAAAGATAGTGAAATTATTTGTCCTTATGTAACTTATTATTTAAGGCTGCTATCAAGAAGAATTTAGAGGTGTTTTGTCGATTTCAATTTCTTACCCCGCAACAACCAAATTAAATTACATAAAACATCTTATTCTTGGAACATATAATAAATGGAATAAGATGAAAGAGGTGATAAAATTCTTCCATAGATAAAAACACAATTCAATGTCTTTGATGACCATCCATAATCATGGTGACAAAAGCACTTTATAAAAGTGAGTCACAGCTCCACGAATTTTAGTGGAATTTATTTTCTTTACATATTAGGTCTGTGCTATACTTTGCATTGGAATATGGGTTAAATATTGTCATAAAAGGGAAACATATAATTTAACTCATTTTATAATTATTTAAACTTTTGGAAAGTAATTGAAGAACTCATTAAGACCAATCAACTGGTGCTTCCCACAAACAAAATTTCTTAGATTACAAAGGTAGAACCTGAAAATAAGGGCTTGTAGTATTTTCAGAAGTCTCAAGGGGGTTGAAGTAATAGCTAAATGATATTAAAAGAGTGGGCTGACTCTATCTCTGGCTCATTTATTATCTTAAGATCTACTAAGAACATAAATTCAGTATGATTTTTAAAAATTTGTAACCACTTGCAAAGGTTTAAATAACTAACGGTCTCTAATCTAAATAGAACTTATGATCACTGTGCAGTTAAATATCTTTTTGGCAAAACATGTCAAAAGTAAAAACTACAATTGTACCTCTGATGAAAATATCCCTTGGGTTATAATTTGTGAAACGAAGATTTAAGCAGTATAAGAGATTTAAAGTTTGGATTTTGGCAAAGGACAAAATACTTTCAGGTTGCCGGGTGACAAGCACAACACACCACATATGCCTGACAACTGACATGTACATATTTTCTTTCTGAGGTTTCCAGACCTGGCCAGGCACCATGATGCCTCACTGCTAAATGGCGTTTCCAGAGAGAACAGTGTTTACCTCTTTCAGAAAATATGGTCTTAATTGACAACAAAAGCTGATCCTTATTCCTCATTGTTTAATATTGAGTAAAGGTTACTGTATAAAGTATAAAGTGTATTCCGTCCTGTAAAATATATTCCAATGGTTCCTCCAGGGTTTTTGTGATGGTTAGTGACTTGAGACTGGCTCTTGTAGCTCTACCTGGCCTCCAATCTGAAACGTACCTAAGCCTGACCTTTAGATAGTCTTCTTCCTTCTACTTCCAAAATCTAGTGGAATAAGTTTGTACCACCAGGCCTAGTGAACTCTGCTTTTGAAGATCTGTTAACAAATTAATACTGGGAAAATTCTGCTTCAAAGAACTACTCTTCTAAAATATATATAAGCTATGCACTGATATACATGCATGCCAAATATCCATACACATTTTTTTTTCTAATTCGGGCTAGATAATGGCTCAGTGGTTAAGTGTAATGGTTGTTTTCCTAGAGGACCTGGGGTTGACTCCCAGCTAACAACCTCTGTAAACCTGGTCGCAGGATAACTGACGCCCTCTTCTGGCTTCCATAGGCACTACATTCATTATGATCCAGATAGTTAAATTATGGTTATTGCCCAACAGGAAGGTTAAGAATCTAGTAGTTTTTAGTTCATAATATTTCAATAGTTTCAATTTTGTGCCACCATCTGAAGTTTGTCATCCAGATTTAGAAAGGGTCATCTCACCTCAAATGATCTATTGAAGCAAAATTCTTCATAGGCAGAATTAGTTGCTTGGGTTTTAGTTGACTCTAGATATAGTCAAATTGCCAACTAAGATTAGCCACCACAGTGTCAGAGATAAACTTTTATTATATTTCAATGGGATAGACATTTTTTTGTATTTGGCCAGGTTCTCCAGAGGGACAGAATCAATGAGATGAATATTTGTAAATATCTTTATATTATAATTTATTACCATATTAAATTATCACACTTTATTATTTTGTAGTGTCTTATAACACACTGACAAATTAATGTTATATTTAAATATATTTAATGTATAAATAAACACATATTAAAGAATTTATTAAGTTAGCTTTGAAATATTCTGATATAAAACAATACCAGTGTAGGAGTAACCAATCCCACAATGACTGGAGGCTAGAGATTACTAGAGATTCACTGGTCCCTATTACATGATGAAGGTTTAGAAATATCATTTAGTTCTATTATCAGTGACAGAACTATACTGCAATAGCAGCAGCAGCAGCAAATTAACTAGGCACCAAAAAGGGAAGCTGAGTAGGATGACCTTCTTTTTGCCATGCTAGCAGAAGGTGCTTTCCTCATCAGTTAAAGTAGTCAGAAAACTTTAGGTGAGGCTTCTTACTCAGTTTATTCTAAGGTCTAGTAAATTCACACTTAAACCAGCCAAAGCCAGCTGTAGTGGCCCACATCTTTACTTCTTACAGAGGCAAGATGATCTCTGGGAGTTCCAGTTCAGTTTGCTTTACATAATAAGTTCCAGACCAGCTAGAGATGCAAAGTGAATTTATACCGCTCCTCTCTCTGTTTCTGTCACTCTCTCTTGTATATAAAGCTAACCATGATGTCTGCTGATGCTGTTACTCTAGAAACTAAGAGGAAAAACACCTCTTTTGGTACTAGAGAAGACACCATGATTAGTTTTTAAAAAATGATTAGTTTTAAAATAAGTCTTCAGCCTCAGATTTGGTACAATGTCATAAGATATTATATTGCTTTAATCTGTCTTAGAATGGCTAATGTATGTACACATATGTACAAACATATAGGCATACTGGCATATCATTTAAACTCTTATGAAGAACAGCATATACAGAAAAACTGACATAATTTTATGTACTGCCAAAGAAGATAAACTGATTAAATGTGTGCTGTTTTATTTGTGAGACCTTATAATCTCGTGTAGCATGAAGAATAAGAAAATCCACATTTTAGTTTTCTCTCTGTAGCCCTGGATGAAATTCCATATGATTCAGTCCTACTTTACTTCCGAGTTCTACTAGGAGCAATAAGAAAGCATCCTCACAATAGTCCAAGATAACAGGGGAAATTAGACTGTATCATATGTACTGAAAGTACCATATGGGAATGATTGCCAATTTAACTGTTAGCTGCAGGAGAGACTCCTCAGAGAATGTGGCCTGGAGCCTAATTATGGTGTATAAAGATGAAACTTCCATATACAGCCACACCATGTACACTATCAATTAATTTACATTTACAGAGTGTTTGGCTTATCTCAGAAAATGTTTGTAGCTTGTAGTCTTAATTCTCATATGTGTGATATGGCATTTCGAATGAGAATGACCTGCATAGGGAGATATATCTTGATACTAAGTTCTCAGCTGATGGATTGTTTAAAAGGATTAGGAGTAGGTTTGGGGTAGATGTGGCCTTATTAGAACAACATATGGCTGGGAGTAGGCTTTGAGATTTTAAAAGCCTATGCCAGACCTAGTCTCTAGTTTCTATCTTTCTCTAAGACCCCTCTCCTCCTCTCTCCTCCTCCTCCTCCTCCTCCTCCTCCTCCTCCTCCTCCTCCTCCTCCTCCTCCTTCTTCTCTTCTTCCTCTTTCTCTCTCTTTCCCTCTCTCCTCTCTCCCTTTCTTTCTCTCCCTCTCCCCCTCCCCCTCTCTCAATCTCTATCTTCTCCTGCCTATAGATCAAGATATGAAGCTCTCATCTACTGCTCCACTGTCATGTTCTCTATCATGATGATAACAGACTAAGTCTCTAAATGAGGCAAGCTTCCAATTAAATGATTTGTTTTATGGGGGTTGCTTTGGCCATAATGTCTCTTCAGAGCATGTATCCGAAAGACAGAACTGTATCTGGTATCTATGCCATCCTGTTAATATGATTATTACATATCAACATTGAACTGTTTCTGTCAAAGAAGTAGATTGAGCACCTTATTTTCTTAAAAGAAGAAGAAAGAGGAGGAGGAGGAGGAGGAGGAGGAGGAGGAGGAGGAGAAAATGAAGAAGAAGAAGAAGAAGAAGAAGAAGAAGAAGAAGAAGAAGAAGA
>JANHMN010000002.1:118584498-118615854 GCA_030674055.1 Rhabdomys pumilio
AAGAAGAAGAAGAAGAAGAAGAAGAAGAAGAAGAAGAAGAAGAAGAAAGAAAGAAAGAAAAAAGAAAAAGTGGAGTGGCCTTTCAGCAACTCTTTACCCTGGAAGATGTCATCTTTCCAATAGGTAGGAATAGATATACTTCAAGAACTCCAAGGGAAGAAATCTCATCCCTTAACCTCAGAATATGCCAAAGTATGTTGGCACTCATAGGTTAAATCTCACTTTTCTTAAGTGGGAAACACAAAAAGGGATGAAGAAAGCTTAGCTAAAACACACATCACATGTTGTTTTCTCAAAACACAAAAAGATTCCCCACCCAAAACCAAACCAAAAACTATGAAACAAAACCAAAACAGACTGAGTCATGGAAACAAATGGGAGGTGCTTTAAAAAACGAACAAAATCAAGCTTCAGGTATGCAGGGTAAAGAGATGCTTTGGAAACTCAGCCAGCCTCTCTCAGGTCATACAGAAAGATCATTGCGCTGTTACCAGGGAGATTTGGGGCTTTGATTTGTGCAGCTTTTGGTATTTGAAGTTTTGTTTGGCTTTGCATGCCTTCATTTCTTTCTAACCACTTTTTTTTTCTATAAAAACAGCATTTTGTTCAAAAAGAGACCTAGAATCTTAATCATATGCACATAAAATGTCATCTTGTCATTTTGTAGGGCTTACATATTTAATGTAGTCTGATGTTCTAAGTCAGTGTTAGCCTGAGCTTCTCTAACTGAAATAACATGGAAATTTCGTAACCTGCAATTATAAAAAGCATAGTTACAGGAAAGAAATTTTTTCCAGTCTCTTCTGGGAACTCTACATAAGTTACTTATTGACCCTACATTTGATTTATAGCAAATGAAATGAATTGCCATCAAAATCTCCAAAATGTAATTATTCCCATAGGTCACAGATGTAAAATGTGCTGTTAGAAGTTCAGGCTAGAAGCATCTAAACTCTTTAGTGTTATCCAAGTCCTTTAGTAGAGAAATAAAAACAAAACAAAAAAATAATGTCAAGAAGGCTTGCTCAGTGATTTATTTAAGACAGTAAAACTTATTAACTCAGAAGCTATGTTTTTCTATGCATCTCTATGATTTCTTGTCATCTTCATAAAAATTCATTTTCTCTAAGATAAATGAAATGCCATAAAATTTCAAAGTCTTAAATTGACAACATTTCTTAACCTAAGAATGTAATATTTGAGTATGTAGGAGGCCTTTGTCTCTAATGAGCTGCTTTTCTGTGGGACATAGAAATTTCAATTAATACTACATTTCAGTATACAAAAAAAATCACATCACACTAGTGCAAAATACCAAAGAAATGAAAAAGATGTTTCTGGGTATTGCTGGGGAGAGAGGGAGAGAGAGGGATGGGAGAGGCAGGGGGAGGAGAGAGAGGAAGTTATTTTCAATCTAGATCATGAGCTTTAAAAACCACAGTAAAAGATCTGACCATCGCAGCCATTATAAAAAGCACAATATTTAATCTAGAATTTGATACTGAAATAGATATTATTGATATTAAAAACTTTATTAAAACGTGTATATTTTTACTTTAAGTTGTATCATGCTCTGTATATAAATATGAGAAATTTCAGGTTAAGGTATTACCTGAACACTACCTCTTTAATGCTTCTTCTTACAGGTTCAGTTAAGGCCCAACTTGCCCAGGTGCTAAGGACATAGGTGCATTGCTTCTGAAATTCTCAAATGCCAAGCACTTCTTTTTGGCTAGTGCAGAAGAGGTTTACTTTCTATACAAAACAATAGAAGTGATATGGATTATTTAGAAATCAAATGGTATGTTTAAAAGGCTGTGGTTTTCTAAATAAATACATATTTAAATTGCATCTATCTATATCTATCTATCTATCTATCTATCTATCTATCTATGTATCTATCTATCTATCTATCTATCTATCTATCTATCTATCTATCTATCTATCAGCATTTCTACAATTCAATTCCAGGTTTTCATTCTAGAGTAAAATCTTTAAAGGTTGTAAAAGCCAGACTGCCTTGATCTAGTGATTTCAATGCTGGCTATTTGTACAATGTTGCTTGGCAACCATAGAACAGGGGTACTTAGTTAAATAGTCTGAAATTTGAACACTGAGCAGTAAAAACTTCCAACAGGTCATTGCAGTTTCAGAGAGAGCTACATGGGCCACCTGGCCATGGCTTTGGTATCATTTCCTGTGTCCATTGCTCCTGTCTATTTGACAGTGTACATACAAAGGAGAAGACTTTGTTAAGGAGCTATCATACTTAACATTTTGTGATTGGTCCCTTGCATTTGCTCCATCTTGAACGGACTTGTCCTGCACCACAATTCTAGTTGTATCAACTTTATTTATTTATTTATTTTAGGCACTTAGTATTGTTAACTTTCTTCTTGGCACTGCTTTCATTTTGTCCCATAATTTTGGATAGGCTGTGTATACATTTTCATTGAATTCTTGGAAGACTTTATTATTTTTTATTTCTGTCTTAACCCATATTTTGTTCAGTAGTGAGTTAGTTATTCGGTTTCTATGAGTTTGTAAGGTTTCTGTTGTTGGGAAGTCTAACTTTAATATGTGATAGTCAGATGCAGGGAGTTATTTCAAATTTCTGGTTTTTGTTGAGACTTGCTTTGAGTCCCAGTATATGGTTAATTTTTGAGAGGGTTCCATGAGATGCTGAGAAGGTATATTCTGTGAGTTTGAGTGAAATGTTCTGTAGATATTTGTAAGGTCATTTTGATTTATAACATCTGTTAGTTTCATTTTTTTCTCTATTTAGTTTCTGCCTCAATGACTGGTCCATTGGTGAGAATAGGGTAATGAAATCTTTCACTATCAGGGTGCAAGAGTCAATATGCAATTTCAGTTGTAGTACTCTTTCTTTTATAAACTTGGTTACTGTATTTAGGGCATAGATATTAAGAATTGAAATGTCATCTTGGTGGATTTTTTTCCTCTGATGAGTACATAGTATCCTTTCCATCTCTTTTATTAGATTTGATTTGATGTTTATTTTTTTAGATATTAAAATGTTTATCCTGGCTTGCTTTTTTATATTCATTTGCATGGAATATCTTTATCCTTTACCTTGAGATAATACCTATTTTGATGTTGAGGCTTATTTCTTAGATACAGCAGAAGGATAATCCTGCTTTCACATCCATACCTTTCCCTTAGGAATTAAACCATTGATACTGAGAGATATCAATGACTAAGGATAGTTGATTCCTGTTATTTTGTTGTTTTTGTTCATAGTGGTGTGTGTGTGTGTGTGTGTGTGTGTGTGTGTGTGTTTCCTTTGTTTTGGCTTTTCTAGTTTTAAATTATTTATTTTCAAGACAATATTTATTTCCTGTGTTTTCATGGGTAGTTAACCTTCTTAGGTTGGGGTTTTCCATCTATAATTTGTATAAATCTGGATTTTTAGATAGATATTGTATAAATTTGACTTCATCTTGGAATATCTTATTTTCTCCATCTATAGGAAATGAAATTTTTGGGGGTATAGTAGTTTATGCTGGCATCTGTGATTGCTTTTAGAAAATGAGTGTCTATAGCACATCTTTCTAGGCCCTTCTGATATTTAAAGTCTCAAGCGTAATTCTAATAAGTCTGCCTTTATATGATTTTGGATGTTTTTCCTGTGCACGTTTTAATTTTCTTTCTTTGTTCTGTATATTTAGAGATTTAATTATTATATTGTGAGGGAACTTTCTGTTTTAGTTCAACCTAGTTAGTGGTGTGTATGCTTCTTATACTATTATAGTCATCCTCTTCTTTAGGTTAGGAAAATTCTCTTCTATGATTTTGTTGAAAAAAGTTTTTTGGCATTTTGAGCTGGGACATTTTTTTTCTTCTAGTTCTAGTATCCTTAAGTTTAGGTTTTCTGTGATGTTCCAGATTTTCTGGGTATTTTGTGCCCATAATATTTAGATTTAATATTTTATGTGGCCGACATAACCATTTCTTCTATAGTATCCTGAATAACTGAGACTCTCTCTTCTATCTCTTGCATTCTGTTGATAAAGCTTGCCCCGTGGTTTCTGTTCAAATTGCAAAATTTTTAATTTCCAGAATTTCTCTATTTGTGTTTTTTGTGTTGATTCTTTTTCTATTTTTGTTCTTTGACTATTTTATTCATTTCCTTTAACAGTTTGTGTTTTCTTGGAGTATTTTAAGTAACTTATTCATTGTCTCCAGTTGTGTTTTCCTGTATTTCTTTAAGGGTTTTACTCACTTCCTTTAAGGACCTTTATTGTATTCATATAGTTGGCTTTAAGGTCTTTTTCTTAATATTTAGCTATGATAGAATATGCTTTGTTTTGTTCCTTGGTTTCTGTTTCCTTTTTAGATTTTCAGAATGATAGGTGTGTGTTGTGTGTTTTTCTGACCTTCTCAGCTTATGTGTTCACAGGGAGCACTGCTAATGTTTGAAGCTGGGGTATAGTCATGCATAGAGGGAGAAAAAGTATGAGTGAGAAATTAGTAAAATCCATAGGTCATGTGGCCTTGTGGTAAGAAAGGCTGCAACTTGTGTCCTGTTGGAGTATTCCAAAGGAGTTCAAAGGATTGGTTGTTCGGGTAAAGACAGAAAGGAGAAGGTCTGCACGCAGCCTGATTTCCTGGCAGTATTATTCCATTGTTTAGCAGGGGTTGCCTGCTTTAGTTGGGGATTGGGATACAGTGAGGAATGGTGTGGACAGAGGTTAGGAGCAGATGGATGGTCTGTGGAAATCACAGGAGATTCTGTTGCAGCATTAGGAACAAGACAGATAGATTGGATTTGGAGAACAGAGAGAAGTTCTGTGAGCAGCCTCACTGTTTTTCCATCCTACCAATTTTTTTTTTTCTTAAAGCTGGAAGATAAAGCATCTCTTAACTTCTTTTAGCAGGACTATAGTTCACATATAGGTTGAAGCCATTCTAGTTGATGAAGTACACAATCTTCTCTTTTTTTTTTTCTGTTATGGCTTCCCCTTCCTATTGTTGACCAGGGTAGGGTGACCATCCATCCTCATAAACTGACAAGTGAAAAAGAAACTTGTCAGATAAACTTTTCTCTATCACATTTTTACAGGAATGCAGTAACTTGATGAGATTTGTTTTTATTAGAACCAGCTGAGTTTATACTGAGATCACACACCCATGGTGTAAAGTATGTCCAAGAAGCGGGAGGAACCAATAGTCACCAGGCCATTCTAACCTCATGATATACATTGATGCACAGTGAAATGCTGAAACTACTTCTGTTTTCAGGAACTCTCCTTATGATCTGTACCACAGTTTTTATTAACTTTCCTCTATTCCTCAAAATAGTGCTCAAAATATACTATTTAGTACTGAGCATAACTACTAATCCCTTGTTTAAGTATTATGCCAAATTTTGCAGTTCTACTTAAAAATAGTTATAATCACCACTGACAATCTGAGTAGAATTTACTAAGATAGAAAATATACTTCTCACACTGTCCTTGATAATGAACCAGTAATCAATAAAACTTTGGAGGCTTTGTAAAATAAAATCTAAATTTAGCCCAGTATGATTCTGAGAAACAATAGAGAAATTGGAAAGTGTTTAAGTGGGCAGAGAGAGAATGGTAGGAGAAGAGACAAATTTCCATAAAATAAATCTAAAGACCCAGATTCAATTCTGTTCCTCTGGATTCAAATAACCAAGAAAAGAAAATGAGGGAAACACTGCCATCCTTGGAAAATAGCAAGTACACAGGGTGAAATCCAAACCACCTTTCAGGGTACTATGACCCTGATGGTATCCATGGCAAACGTTTAAGACAAGAATTCTTGATTCTCTGTTTCTTTGCTACATGTTTTCAACGTCCTTTGTCTTCAGAGTGTTACATTTTCTTTCAGCACGTTAGATTTTCTTTGATAGTCTCCTTATAACTGATCCCACCACGTTTGAAAGTTCATGTGTCTCCAGGTCATATTTGAACAGAATAGTCCACAGTAAGATTGCTTATATATAGTATGTGGCATTGAAAATGTCATGAGGATTAATTGACTTAAGAATGGTGAAGATTTTGGTTTTCCTCTAATCCAAAGGGCCATGCCTGGTTCCAATTTTCCTTCCATGCCCTCTTTCTTCCCCTGTCCTCCATCCCTTCCTCCCTCCCTCCCTTCCTTCATTTCTTCCTTCTCTCCTTATTTCCTTCCTTCCTCTCAGTCTCTCTTCCTTTCCTCCTTCTTTCTTTCCTTCTATCTTTCTTCCTTTCTCCCTCCTTCCCTTCCTTTATTTTTCTCCCAATCTTTCTTTCCACTCCTCTTTCCTAAAATTCTGTGTTTTCTTACTGAAGTCACAAAAATTCACTTCATAAATATCTTTGCTAAGTTATTTTATTCCTCATAATGTTTAAATATTTATGCAATGGAGATACAGCATATGGCTTTCTCTCTTTTTGACCAACCCTAAACAGACCATTTTTGTCTTCCTCCTACCTCATGGTCTTATTCTTAACAGACTACACACTTGGCCTCCTTTTTCTTCCACCACAAACACCCAGCACATCTGCAGAAAAGCACTAAAGACTGCTCCAGTCTTGCTTTGTGTAATTTACTTTGCCATAATCACTTAAGTTTTTTTTTTAAATTTATTTATTTACTTGATTATTTATTTTATTGGTTATTTTATTCATTTACACTTCAAATGTTGTTCCCCTTCCCGGTTTACCCTCTACAAATACGGTATCCCATCTATCTCCTTCTGCCTTTATGAGGGTGAGCCCCTACTTGCTCCCACCTCTATTGTGTGGTCTAAATTTGAGGTCAAGTATCATGCTTTCTATTTGAAAAGTGCTGCCCAGAAATTCTCTCCTTAAAGTTTGAGTAAATGTACAAGAATATCTATGCATATGCATTGTAAGATCTGGAGTAGAATACTTTAGACATAAATCAACAAATGATTTACACAATGAATCAACATTGAGCATTGCATGGTGAAACAAACATGTTACTGTTTCTGTTTATACCTTCCAAATTACATGGGGCGGGGCTGCATCACATGTCCAAGAAAGTAAGTTAGTGTTTGGATTTGTGAGTTTTCGTAAGATCTTTATTTTATCTTCAAGTAGGATAAATCCTTTCCTGTGAATCTTGCTTCCTCCAATGTAATGTTTAATTCGAGGGACACAGAGTTGTTAATTGCACGTTTTACTTTTTTTTTATTTTATGTTATTTCCACTCCTTATACATTCAAATACAATACAGTTTATATTTAAGTAAATATTCATTTTAAAGAATCCTCATTTTATTTTACTTTTTAATTATTATTATATGAATGTATTTGAGTGTGTCCAAGGAGGCCACAGATACTGGATTCCTTGCAGCAGAGATACAGGTTGTCGGGTGCCTCATATGGGTTACTTTTGTTTACTAGATGCAAATATTGTCTTTGAGACTTACTGTTGAATAAGCTCATCTTTTCTAGTACTTTCTGAATTCTGGCTGGCTAGTTCAACTCAGCTTTCTGGCCCAAACTCCTCATCAAGCTGCATGATTCTCTAGGCTTTTGATGGAATTGTTCTGGTTGGCCTTTCAAATTATTATTGGCAATCTGTTCTAATCTGCCTCCTTTGTCTGTCTTCACAGGTAACCTATCTCTGTAAAACTGTTCCAGTAAGACTCTCTCTCTCTCTCTCTCTCTCTCTCTCTCTCTCTCTCTCTCTCTCTCTCTCTCCTTCCCTCCCTCCCTTCCTCTCTCTGTTCTGTTCTATTATAGTGTTTCTTTCCTGTACTCTTCTCATCAGAGTTTGGTACATCCTATCTCTGACTCATTCTGTCAAATCTTCCTCTGATTTGTCACTTTGTCTGTTCCTCAAATAGACATCATTTTCACACATGGGTATTTGCTTCTACAAACCAAATTTGCCTCCATTGCTTGGGATTCAGGGTGTACAGTGTAGGTGTGTCTATATTTCAACTGGATCACACAGACCTAAAAGATCTTTGGACGGGATCTCTTGCCAGAGCAGTCATGTCGCTCACTGGAATAAAATTCCTCTGTACACAAGTTATAAAAATTTAAGCCTAAAAATATAGAATGTAAGTATCTCTACTTCATATTATTTACAAACCTTGAAAAGTTCTCCTTTAAAACCAAAGGTTAAAAAAACCTTTTTTAAAGTCACAGTTTTTTGATAAATGTACAATAAAATATCTTAAATAATGTTGTGTTCAAATACACAAGCACAATATATTATAGTAAGTTGTGGAATTCAAGTTCAATTATATATAGTTAATAATGTGATTTTAAAATTTGATGTTATATTATATTTATAAAAATTTCATTTTAACTTTATATTTTTAAAATATGTTTAATAAAATCTTAAAGACTATATAGCAAACATCTAAGTATGAAAATTCGGCAATAAGAAACTGTTCACTTAATAATGAATGTAGTAAACTTTGTCTTCATTATTTATTTTGAAATGGAATAGTGATTATTTTTGCTTCCAATCTGTTGGTAAAATTAAAATGTTATCAGATTACAATATGTTTTAATAATAATGGTAAATATTTAATGTCATAGTTCAATATATTTTTGAACTAAGTGTTGCCCTAGTCCCTAATAATGTATTATATAACATATTTAAATCTCAAATAAATTCTACAATCATTTTATATTAATCAACATTCAAAAACTGTTCAGAATATCTAGAATTCACTGGGAAATATCAATGTTTTACTTAAAAGACTGCAGACCTTATAATCTTTCCTTCATTTTTATGAGTATCTTGGCTTTTATCAAAACAACAAAAAAGCTAAAATTGAGAAATATAAAATAGAAACCATAAATCTGACAAGAAAAGCAGTATCTGCTTGGAATAATTGATACCCAATGACACCTACAAACTATTCTGAAAGACCCAGGCTTAGTTATATCCCAGATTTTGTATGTTTTGCAAAACCAATTGTGCAAGCCTGGAATTTTCCAAAGCTAAACACTCTTGAATAGGAAGTCACCCATCCAGTCCTCTGTTTTCCTCTGAAGAAATACAGTGGGTGGGATTAGCTCTCCTAAATAAACTAATTCTGCTTCAGGGAAATGTCACTTTCCATGTGAAAACACCTGTGCCCGTATTTCCAGCTTTTCTGTAGAAAGTTTGCTCACTCTGTGCTGTGTTTGCTTGTTCCACAGCAGGGTCTGCTGATGCTAATGGACTCACAGCAGTGCATCCTCCATCAGTTATTACAGGTCTAATTCAGTCATTAACATTTCATTAATGGACAAGCCTCCTCGCTGCCGGCAAGGCTGTGCAGATATTGATGAGCTCTGCTGGAAGAAGCTAGTCAGTAAGGTGGACCATTTCAGACAAGGAGTGCCTGTGTCAGCTCGCACTGGAAGATAAAGGGACTTCTCTGAGGTTTTGCCTGGGTGCTCTGTTAGGACCAAATAGAAAATGGAAGAGATTTCATCTCCACCTTGGAAGGTTCCGGTTAAAATTTATCAACATTTTAGAAAAGATAGTACACTCATTATGAACCCCTGGTGGGGAGAAATACATGGAATACTATGCATATGTCTCATATAAAAATTTACAAACCATTTACCGAAATTAATTATTATTTGTCAACAGTTGCTTGGTATTCAAACTACAAATACTTTAATGAAACACTTTAAGCATTTAGCTACCTACCATTGTATTACAAAACAACATACTAAGGCTATTGCCTTAAGGCACTTTGTACACGTTCTCATCTCTAGCCATTCCCACCAGGCTTTGATCCTACAAACACTATCAGTTCACAAATGTCAGGAAAACCAATGGATTCCGTGCTGCAGGGTAAGGCCAAGTTGTCAGATCAATTGTCATTTCTGTTGTAAAATTGGGTATAGAACTAAGCCTGGGTCTTTCATGGGTTCAGTGTTTTTATATCCCATTAATGTGTGACCAACTACTTTCTCCCTTTTCTGGTTACTGTTTGTTTTTTTGTTTTTTTGGGTTTTTTTTGTTTTGTTTTTTTCTCAACACCTCCAGTTTGAAATGGACCTTTCTACCCTTCGGCTGGATCTAAGAAAAGACAGTAAAGTATCATTTATGGATATGGATATGGAGCTTCAAGTCTAGTACATGCACACACACACACACACACACACACACGCATATATATATATATATATATATATATATATATGCATATATATATGCATATATATATATGCATATGATACTTTTGTGATTACCAGAAAGTTGAAAAAAAATCATTCTAGGTTTTCTGTTCTCTCTCTCTCTCTCTCTCTCTCTCTCTCTCTCTCTCTCGATGCTATATTAGTGAGATCAAAGAAATTTCTTTAACTTCTACTTTCTTCTCTGTAAAATGAAGTTGTTAAACTATTTGATCTCCAAGGCCTCTTCAAGCTGTAAAATTGTATGAGTGGGATTCTAAGCTCTGCAAAAAGCTGGACAATCAGATTTCAGAGTATGTGCTGTATCCCCAGTTCTCCTATTAAACAAATTGCTGTCTTCCTGTGCAACTGTGAGTTGAAATGTATTATGTCATAGAAATTTCTAATGTGAGTGCTTCATGGAAATTACTAATTTGATACTATAATTATATTTGTAATGTAAAATTATTAAGTATATCCATACTGCTTATAACTGTACACTGAACTCATATTGTTGCAATAAAGTGTGTTTAAACTCCATTATATAACCTTATTGTACTCTAATAGAATTCACAATTTAAATGGAAAAAAGTAAGAAGTAGGCAATCAAAAGAAATTGATTGTATGAAGGACAAATCCTACTCTGAGATTTAAAGGAAATAAATAGGGAGGGTTCCATGAACACATTTAAATTGTGTTTATGGTCAATGTATTCAAAGCATGGGACCCAAATAGGGACAGGAGAAGTCACTTGAAAACACTTTGAAAGAGCTATCCGTAAAATGCATTCTATGAGAATGTGTTCTATTGGTGGCAGGACAATTTATGATACTTTTAAAACAGTACATTTGATAGTCTATGGCCATGCTCTTAAAATATCAAAACACCTATGAAACAGTCAAGTTTGGCATGGGCTAATATGAGGAAGTCAAAAGTGGTTTACCTCATCCACAATCACATAACATATCCCCTGCAGGAAAGCTCAAGAAACATGATTTTAACACAAGAAAATTATACAACAATTGTAACTACTGTCACCAAACATTATTTAGGTATACAGGTCTTGGAGGTATTTACTTCTTAAATATAACAAAGAAGCAAACTACAGATTCAAAAGTGACGGCTGTGTAAGGAAAATGGAATTGTTAGCTGAAATGCCTTAACTTTGTTCTTTTAAACTGACAATTAGGACTCATTTTGAGTTTTTTGTATTTAGAAGCTTTCATTACTTTGGGACAGTAATGTTCCAAATTCATAACCTCTAAAGATACAGAAGTGATCCCATTTAAAAAGTAATAAAACCACTTGGACTTGAGCTTTGTACAAGGAGATAAGAATGGATCAATTTGCATTCTTCTACATGTTGTCCTCTAGTTGAACCAGCACCACTTGCTGTTCTTTTTCCACTGGATAGTTTTAGCTCCTTTGTCAAAGATCAAGTGACCATAGGTGTGTAGGTTCATTTCTGGGTCTTCAATTCTGTTCCATTGATCTTCCTGCCTGTCTCTGTACCAGTACCATGCAGTTGTTTTCACTATTGCTCTGTAGTACAGCTTGAGGTCAGGGATGGTGATTCCTCCTGAAGTCCTTTTGTTGTTGATAATACTTCTTGCTATCCTGGGTTTTTTGATATTCCAAATGAATTTGAGAATTTCTCTTTCTAACACTGTGAAGAATTGAATTGGGATTTTAATGGGGATTACATTGAATCTGTAGATTGCTTTTGGCAAGATGGCCATTTTCACTATATTAATCCTGCCAATCCATGAGCATAGGAGATCTTTCTATCTTCTGAGATCTTTGATTTTTTTCTTCAGAGACTTGAAGTTCTTGTCATACAGATCTTTCACTTGCTTGGTTAGATTCATACCAATGTATTTTATATTATTTGTGACTATTGTGAAGGGTGAAATTTCCTTAATTTCTTTCTCAGCCTGTTTATCTTTCGAGTAGAGGAAGGCTACTGATTTGAGTTGATTTTACAACCAGCCACTTTGTTGAAGTTTTTTTTTTTTTAAGCAGATTTAGGAGTTCTCTGGTGGAAGTTTTGAGGTCACTTAAGTATAATATTGTATCATCTGCAAATAGTGATATTTTGACTTCTTCCTTTCCTATTTGTATCCCTTTGACTTTTTGTTGTCTAATAGCTCTAGCTAGGACTTCCAGTACTATATTGAATAGGTGGGAGAGAGTGGACAGCCTTGTCTAGTCCCTGATTTTAGTGGGATTGCTTCAAGTTTCTCTCCATTTAGTTTGATGTTGGCTACTGGCTTGCTGTATATTGCTTTTACTATGTTTAGGTATGGGTTTTGAATTCCTGATCTTTCTAAGTTTTTTACTATAAAGGGATTTTGAATTTTGTCAAATTCTTTCTCAGCATCTCGTGAGATGATCATGTGTTTTTGTTCTTTGATTCTGTTTATATAGTGGATTACATTGATGAATTTCTGACTATTGAGCCATCCCTGCATTCCTGGGATAAAGCCTACTTGATTATGATAGATGATTGTTTTGATGTGTTCTTGGATTTGGTTTGTGAGAATTTTATTGAGTATTTTTGCATCGATATTCATAAGGGAGATTGGTCTGAAGTTCTCTCTTTTTTTGTTGGGTCTTTGTGAGGTTTAGGTATGAGCGTGATTGTAGCTTCATAGAACAAATTGGGTATTGTTCCTTCCATTTCTATTTTGTGGAATAGTTTGAAGAGAATTGGTATTAGGTCTTCCTTGAGATTCTGAGTCCCATGAAGGCTGAATGCCAAGTGTGGGGAAATTTGAGGGTGGGGAGGTGGGAGTAAGGGAGTAGGTGAGGGCACATCCTCATAGAAGCAGGAGGAGGGGGGATAGTATAGGGGGTTCCTGGGCCAGAGGGAATGGGGTAAGGGGATAACATCTGAAATGTAAGTAAAATATCCAATAAAAATTTTTTAAAAAGTAGTAAAACCTCAGTACAACTTAAATTTTAAGTGTGTAAAGAAAGACATGGACAATATTTACTCTAAAGTTACAGTAGTCACAACAATTAAAAGCCACATAAGATTGGTGAAGAAAAACATTGCATCCTCTCTTCAGCATAAGTGATGCTAAGTATCTGTATCAGTAATATGAACACATAGTATAATCTCATATTTCATATTCTCCTGCATGGCCTCACATGATGTGCTGGCTTGTTTTGTGTCAACTTGACACAAGCTATAGTCATCAGAGAAAACAAAGTCTCAATAAGAAAATACTTCCATAAGTTTGTGTTATAGACTATCTTGCAGGGCATTTTTCTCATTAATGATTAAAAGTTGTGCAAGTAGAGGGAGCCCATTGTGGATAGGACTACTTTTGGCCTGGTGGTCCTGGATATTATAAGGAAATAGGCTGAACAAGCCATGAAGAACAAGCCAGCAAGCCATACTCTTTATCAGCTTCAACATTCAGGTCCCTGTTCTATTTTAGGGCCTGTCCTGTTTTTCCTCAGCCATGAACAATGATTTGGAAATGTAAGTCAAATAAGTTATCTCCTTCCCAGCTTCTTCAGTAATGGTGTTTCAGCATAGCACTAGAAAAACTAATTTAATCACATGCATATTGCATAAGCCTATTTTATTTTAACTTAGTACCTTACTATTGGTGATTCTCTACTTAAGAATTATATTTTTATCAAGTATTCCATAGTAAATATTTATCATGTGGTCTATCACACTGTGCAACCCAGGCCTCTACTCTCCCTTTGGCAAGGTAAACACCTCATCTCTTCCTGAGACACTGGTGCCTCTTTAGAAGCTCTGAGGCTTCATTATATAGCCTTGGAGTTTCTTTGAATCCAAAGCATTGTGACTCTAATGTACAGAACATCACATAAATAGGGCAAGTATTTAAGGAATGACAGCTGTTGTAAAAAAATGTAATTGTTGACTATGTGGGAAATTTTCTGACTAGCTAGTGATTTGGAGTAAATTATTTCATATCTTCAAAACTTATAAATGGAAGCCCTAGTCCCCAATGTGATGATATTTGGAGATAGGCTTAATTACCTTTGGATGAGGCTACGATATCGAGCTATTATAAGATGATAAATGCCTTCATAAATGAGTTTAGCAAAGGGACATCTCTTTGTCTCTCTTGAACCCAGGAAAAGGTTTGTCACCAATGGATCAAGAAGAGGATCCTTGCTTTAGCTTCACCATGTCAATACCTTAGTCTCAGATTAGTCCCTACCAGAACTTTGAGAAATAAGTATCTGTTTTCCAAGTAACATTTCCTGGCATCGTGAGCAGACTAATATACTTAATAGCCTCACAGTTTTATCTCTAATACGTTGTGTAGTGTTTCATTAACAGAACTGAGCAGGCAGGAAATGTAGCAAGTTCTGAATATTCACATTTATCTTTAATTTCCCTAATTTGTTTTTCTCCCACATCTATACCTTTTCCTGTAATACAATATAAGATGGGAGTCTGAGAAGATCGCTCACTTAGTAATGGATTTATAACACAAACATAATAACCTGACCGTAGTATACAAAAACTCATGCAATGTTTTCGGTAAAACTAACTATGAATTGTAGTGGTTAAGGACTAAGGTCATTGGCCAACTAGAATATCTTAACTGATAAGCTTTATATTCAGTGAGGAAGTGGACCCTGTCTCCAAAATAAGGTGAATATGGTTAGAACAGGACATTGGGTATTGATCTCTTGCTCCACACAATTCTGCACACATGTGTATGTGTCAGAAGGCACATGAATATACCACACATATACATAAACCACACACATTCACAAAGATTCACAAACACACACACACACACACACACACACACACACACACACACACACAAACATTTCCTAGGTATAAAACAGAGACAACAACTTACTACTGTCAAACTTTGCCAAGAAATATCCAAATATTAATATTTCTAGTACCAATACTTTGCTTTATGTGGGGGTTCATTTTGCATTATTGACGAAAGGAGAATTTCAATCATACTGCCTGATCCTCTTAAATTAGACAGTGGAGTTTTATCAGTTGGCAGTCCAGTGTTTTTGCAAGTAGAAGAGAAATTTCAACTTATCTTCTATGGGCAATTAACTTACGCCAGAAGGCTGAAGCTTGATTTAACTTTACCACATTCACACTGTGGAATGGGCAATGTTATTAGTGGCCATAAAATTACCTAATTCTATGTGTGTAGATTATTTCATTAAGTGAACCCTTGAGCCAATGATGCTGTAGGTTAACTGTGTTAACTATATGATGGCTGAGGAAATGTTTCTTCTTGTTTGGTCTGTATTTATTACCCTTTAAATCCAGTAAGTGTCCCTTTGTGCTTTTATTTTTCACAGCAGTGAATAGGAGGGAGTGGTCAATAGTCACTTGACTCTGAAGGAAAGACTCAGTTCTTCACATAACTGAAATATCTCATAAACTAAAACTAAAGAGTTCATTCATTATTTATTTAAAATATTGAACATATCTCTTCTGATACTCATCACTTTTATTTGGCCTAGAAATATCACAGGTTTAAATAAGTATTTTCCTGATGCATTGAAAAACAATCATCCCAGAAGAAAGGAGCTCCCTGGAGTCATGAAATAGATCCCACACAGGAAGTGGACAGGATACCCTGTTAATAGCTTCAGCTGGCCTAGAATGGGTCTGAGTGAGAAGGTGAAGTCAGTCAGGTGTCAAGGCTTCCTGCATGATTCCCACATGAGTGGTCCCTGGAGTAACTGTTAATATACTTTCAAGTTCTGTCAAATGTGTGTGGATAGTTGTTGGTAACACACACACACACACACACACACACACACACACACACACACACAAACTAGCCTGATTGGATACTTGTTTTACCTTTGTTCTTAAAAGCTTTAAACAAGAAGAAAAAGGTGAATAGCATAGACACAGTGTCAATTTGGATAAAACATACTTTTTAATAATATCTAAACAACATACCTATAGAGACAAATACTATATTCATTCTTTTATATGTGGATATTAGATTTAGGCTTTAGATACATATGTTTCTTTGAGAATACTCATAAAGGTTAGGAAACTAGTAAGGGACCATGGGGAGTAGGGTATCAGCCAAGGAAGTGGAGAATATTGAGTTATAAAGGGAGAAAGTGGGAAATGGAACAGGAAAGATTAACTGAGATGGCAGGTGGGAGGTGAGGAGAGAGGAAAGGATACAGGGATTGAGAACTAACACTAAACACCTCTTTAAAAAGCCATATGGAAACCCTACCATTTCATAAGCTTCCTAAAGTATGTACATATATAAGTGGCATTTACAATGGATTCAGCCTATAATTGTGGGACACTACCACAACTAGAAGACATATGCTACCAAATAAAAATCCAAGTACAAGGGATAGGCTGTCTTTTTTTCAGTTGTTAGTAGATTTCCATAGACCTTCTCTCAATATTATGGGCTAATGTCAATGTTGTGGTTTACAGTCAAGAACTTGTTCATAAGGCTCTCTGACTGAAGATACCATATACTTGAATCACAGAATATGGATAAATCTAGTTAGTATTCAAGTAGAAGTTTCATTCCTACTGAATAGCAATCATAATGCTGGAAGATGCGGTGCATGCTATTGAAGGAGAGATGTAATCTTTACTCTCATTATGCTATAAACCATAAGAGCTACAATAAGAACATGCATGGCAAGATATGCCTATTGGTGCAATAGTAACATGAATGCTATGGATATAGCAAAACATTATTAGGGTTTAAAGCTTGCTCCACTGGATGGAACCCTTATCTGATACTCAGTACTATTATTGAGGCTCAAAGAATCTGTGTATAGATAGGTCATGAGCCCTTGGTAAAAACGACTACTATTATTCTGTTAAACAGAAATACAAATAAAACAAGTCTCCATGACACATTGCCATATTCATTAATCAACACAGTGCTCTTTCTTGTAGAGGACGTTAATTAACACAAATAACCACAACCGTTCAGCAATTCAGAGAATAAAGGACTTTAGAATGTGCATCTTCAATTTGGATACCTATATCATATCTCTTTTCCTCAAGACTCTGTGATCTCTGTGAAAGAAGGAGTGAAAAGCTGATAAGAACCATACATGATGGATGACTTTAGAGAAAGAAAGTTTTATACACTGACAAAGCTGGTTTACAAATCAACTCACAGAGATTATATATGACACAAATACAAGATCATACTTGAAAAAATTGTAATTAACAAGGAAAAGTAGATACACAGTCTCACTACTAGCAAGGCTTATTGGCATTTGATTGCTTTTAAGATAGTGAAAGTCACCTTGTTTGTTTGTTTGTTTGGTTGGTTGGTTGGTTTTCCCCAATGGAATAACACATGGTATATTGACTTCTGTTAAGGGGAGTCTCCATGCTAGGCATAATAAGGCAATACAAGTATGACTAGAAATCTTTTATTTTTAAAAGGAGAGAAATGGGGAAGGGGAGTAGGAAAGCATACAGTCAAGTAGCTGAGTGAGCAGGGATATGAGAGAGGAATCTGGGAAGAGTTGGGGCAGGAAGATGAATATGACCAAAATGCATTATATAAAATGGTGACAGAAAACAGAAATATTATTTTAAGATAAATGAATATTTATGGGAGATAACAATAAAAATTCATATTATAGAATGCTAAAGCAGAAGGCACACAATAGTCATTCAATATTCTGAACAACTTAAAAAAATTATATGTTTTTCTACTTCTTGAAGTTTGGGGAATTCCTAGGAAATAATTCATCAGCATAACTTGGTGGGTTATAGTAAAATATTACAAACAGTAAGAGAAAGATATGGTGAAGGAAAATCCTAATGAGTAAAAGAAAAAGCAACAGTATTCACATATGCCTTGAAAGGACAAAGATCTTCTCAGTGTTGAAAATTATGTTTAATGTAGTGCAGTCAAAGTTCATGAGTCAACTCAGGAAGTGCCTACCTCATAGCCCAGAATCTCAGAAGAGATTTGGACTTTAGACTTTTCAAGTGTTGCGATCATTAAAGACTATGGAATTATTTTTAACTTGAACTAAACTCAGCTTGCATTATGATACTGCCAGAAGCCTATAGGGTCCAGGGAATGGAATGTGATGGTTTGAATGAAAATGGGACCATATGCTTATATGTTTGAATACCTATTTCCAAGTTGGTGGGTCTGTTTTTTAAGGATTAAGACTTGGGCTTTTGTTATAGAGGTATGTCAAAACATTGGTCTTTGAGAGTTCAAACAACTTGTGGTTTTCAGTTCCCCCCTCTTTCTCTATCTCTCTTTCATGCACATGAGCACACACATGCATGCACATGCGAGAACACACACACACACACACACACACACACACACACTGCCTAATATGTGGATCTATATGTGAGCTCTCAGCTGTTCCTGCCAGCATGCTTTCATTTCTGCCATCATGGAATCTACACCTCTAAAGATGTAAGTCATATTAAATGACTTCTTTTACAAGTTGGTATGTCCATGGAGTTTTGTCACAGCCATAGGAAAGTAAGACTGTTTTTCTAGACCTGAAAATCTTATTACATTTTCAGACGTGAATGTTTATTCATGACCTTTCTCACCCCAGAGCTTTGATAGATAAGAGAGAAAAAGTTAAGACCAAGAAAGAAAGTACATGAGGGATTGATAGAAAGGCAAACAGAACAGCATTTCCTTTTTGTTTAGGAGTACAGGGTAAAACTACTTAGATAAAAGTATTTTTTTCATATTAAGTTTACACAACACTCTTATAATACTTGAACAGTAGCACAACAGCCACTTAATCACTTACTAGGACTGACTCTTTGCATTATCTCATCTCATTAAACTTTTCAATATTGTTTTTAATAGTACCATTGAGGTTTAAAAGAAAGCCCAGGGCCGGGCGGTGGTGGTGCATGCCTTTAATCCCAGCACTTGGGAGGAAGAGGCAGGCAGATTTCTGAGTTTGAGGCCAGCTTGGTCTACAGAGTGAGTTCCAGGACAGCCAGGACTACACAGAGAAACCCTGTCTGGAAAAACCAAAAAAGAAAAAAAAAAAAAAGAAAAAGAAAAAAAAAGAAAGCCCAACCCCTGCCCTGAAGTCTCAGATGATCAAGGCCATGTCACTGTGCTGTGTTTACTCTCTCACCAATAAGCTGATGGAAGAAAGGAAAAGGGAATGATTTTACAGGGCTTCTTAGTTGTTACTGAAGTCTAGTGTGGTTTTTTTTTTTTCTGCCATAATAATTCTGATTAGGGTACCAAGAGGTTATTGCTTTGCTGATTATTATTAGGAAGGTTTGTATTTAATTTTGGTCTTTTTACAACAATGTTATAGTTTTTGTCTGGTTTCTATTATTTTTAAAACTTTCCTGGTGTTTTTCTTATTTTTGTGGAATTTTTTTCCAGTTTTCTAATTACACCTTCCTCAGTGTGCTGAAGTTGTACCAACATCATTGTCTACACAATTTACCAGCCATCACTATATTGACTGTTATGCATCACCTGCTTGTACAATACAAGAAGAAAACACTTAGTGCTATATCAAAAAAACATACTGAATCACTTAACAGAAGGCCCCAGCCTTTCACTTTAACATTTAGAAACAATACTACCACATTTTGAAGATGAAGGGTTTAAGTTTCAAAGACCTTCACAACTTCCAGATTGTTTTGGATAAGAATTTGGACAGATACCCCTATAACATTAAAGAACTGAAAATTTAATATAAGTAAAATTCAGAAGAAATATTTAGTGTTTAAAATAAGCAAGATAATATTTAGGTGTGTGTGTGTGTGTGTGTGTGTGTGTGTGTGTGTGTGTGTGTGTATTCACTCAGGCTCTAAGAAAAGAGATACAGTGTTAATACAATAGGAATTTATTAAACCTCCTGTTTGAATTAATGCTTGGTACTGATCTGGAATTCTGATGATTACCTGCTTTCATGTCAGGAAAGATCAGTTGGAAAGGTACAAGTACAATTATTCATTTAAAATGATGACTACTCAGACTCCTAGTGTTTAAACATAAGAGGAGTCTAATTCCTCAAATGACTTGTTTCTTTCTAAGTTTATCTGTTTATAGTATACTTCTGTTTTGAAGCAATGTGCTCAAATTTGATACTATTCCACATAGCATTTTGCTGATTGAAAAATAAAAGACAATATTCTCACCCTAGGCACACATAGAAAGGCTGTGAAGACTAGATGCAACCCTTGCCCACACTGCATACTGACATTTCCTTTGTCTTTTTAGACCTTTCCTGTGAGAAACATAAAGGACAGTGGCCAGCACAGCAATTGTAGCTAATAACGGCTGTGGGTCCATTACAGCATGAGTCCTTTAATGCCAGTGTTCATCTGATCCACACAGCATTTCTGTTGAGGAATGGATTTTGCCAGGAAGATATTACCAAATAGGATATGGGTTATGTCCACTTTAAAGCATAAAAGAAAATATTCTGGTTACGTAATGTATAGTCTTCTAAAACTAAGATACAGGAAAACCAGTATGCCTGTGAGTGCATGAAAAGAGACAATCCGTGGTTCTAAACAGTTTATTGTCATGAGGAAAAATGGATACATTAAACCATATCTCACTTCTCAGGGTAGACCTGAAATTAAATACCTTTTGCAGGGAGGAATGTCTGGGAAGGGAAGTTTATTAGCACACCCTCAGACCTCTAGGTACTTTATTATCATGGAAGACTCTGTCTTGAGCCTACGTGACTGTGGTCACAGCTCTTTTCCTATTTTCTTGGTCTGAGATGTTAGGGATGCCTCATCTACACATGGAAGGGCTTGGGGGAAAGCCCTTACATGACCAATGGCCACAAATCTCTCTAGTTGGGGGAATCTGCAGATGTGACAGAGGTCGGATGCTGAGAGCAGGTAAAGCTCCCATTGTGCCTTCAAGGTCTGCAGGGCTTCAAGCCTTTAGCCTGACCTTACCAGGATTTCACTCACAGTTCAGAGTCCTGCACGTATTGACTAGCAGATATAGAAATTATTTACTTACAAAATAGGAATTTCTCAATGTGTGTATATTGTATTTTCATTCATCTAAGGACTGGATTGACGATGAGTATTCTGAAAACTGGAAGGAAGGCAGAAACCCACTGACCTTTCAGACTCAATACTAGAAACCATAGAAAAATATATGATTATAAAGACATCTGCATTTTCAAAGGATAACAAATACAGTGCAGTTTTGGATGAGAAGTGACAAGGCTCAAAGTGTAAAACACTGGATATGTGGTAGCCACTTCAGGCACGATATCCCCTGCTGCTACAATCTCAATTAGAGTCACTATCATAGACTCCATGGCACCTTCCTCCTATCAGGTCTCTGGTATGTCCTAAGAATGCTGACTTTGTAAGAGCCCCCACAAAGGGAGGACCTCCCTCAAGCCTCAGGAATAACTCACAAGACACCATTCTTGATGCAACAGCAAGTTGTATATTTCAGGATCAGTCGACTGATGGTCAATTCGCAGAGGAATTGACAAGACCACCTGGTCATGGGTGGTCTTATATAGGGGTAACCAAGGAAACAGTGGAAAGTCAGCTAGTTCCTGGAACCACCCAGATGACTTGCATCTTTGTCTTCCTGCTTTGGGCCTTCCCCACCCACAGGTGGGTTCTCTTCCCTGAGGTCTGAGGAACGTTAATTAGCCCCTCCCTTCTTCTCTTGAATGTTAATCCAGCAAGTGTCCTCTGACTCAAGGATAATGTACCCCTCCCGGAATGTGGAATGTATCCCGGGGCAGTGAAGGCCTAAAATCTTACATTTAGTTTTGCTTTTTGGAACTAGTGAACCTGTACTCTTTTGCTCAGGTCTAGGGGTCATAAAAACTTTCTTTATATTTTTTATGAGTTTTCTATATCTTTCAACTCCCCTACCCCTCCACAAATTTTAGTTCTTTCTCCCTTGCTCTCATTACACCTGATCACCTGCCCCACTCCCTTCCCCATTCCCTTTCTCACCCAGTTTCCTCCCTTCATTAATCTCTGATATCTAATTTATTTCCCCATCTGAGAAAAATTCAAGCATCATCCCCTGGGCACCCCTTGTTCTTTGGCTTCTTTGGGTCTGTGGAATGTAGTGAGACTCTCTTATACTATATGGCTAATATCAACTTAGAAGTGAGTACATACTGAAGACCCCCAAACTCGGGGAGACCCTTACTCAAGTCTCAGGAAGTTACAAACTTGCAAGACACCGTACCTGGATGCAATCAGCAGAGGCTTTATTAAGGAGAGTTGGCTAGCCAAGGTCAATTCGTTTGCTCACACAGGAGCTGAATTGACAAAAGACTGGCCAGCTGAGGGGTTTTTTACAAGGGGAAAACCACAAACCAGGGGAGTGAGGAGGTGGTGAGGGGTTGCTAAGGAAATATAACATAAAAATAGCAGAGAATTCCAGAGGAAGCCAACCTAAGTGAATCAGAGTCATGTGGAAAACACTCTGTATACTCATTCTTCTTAAAAATGTGGTCTTGCCCTGTCACTTGCTCAACTATTTCTCAGTTGTTGCCCTGTCATCATGGCTACTAGTTTTTCAGCCCCACCTAGATGACTTGCATTTTTCTTTGTGGTCAGGAATGTGTCTTCCTGTTTTGGGCCTTCCCCACTCACAGGTGGGTTCTCTTTCCTGAGGTCTAAGGAATGTTAATCTAGCAAGTGTCCTCTGACTCAGGGATAATGTACTCCTCCTGGAATGTATCCCGGGGCAGTGAAGACCTAAAATCTTACATTCAGTTCCACTTCCTTGAACGAGTGAACCTGCATTTTTTTGCTCAGGTCTAGGGGTCATAAAAACTTTCTATATTTTTCATTCCCCTTAAAGAAAAGTCTAAAGAAAAGCCTGTATATATTTTATAAAATTATTTTTATAATTTTTCATTCTACAATACCATTCATGTACTTTTGGGTCAGAATTACCTCACTCAGGATGATATTTTTTAGTTCTATCCATTTACTTGCAAATTTCATGATGTTTCTGTTTTTAATAGCTGAGTAACATTCTGTTGTGTAAATCAATCACATTTTTTTTATTCATTTTTCAAGTGAGGAACAACTGGATTGTTTCCAGTTTCTTGCTATTAGTAAGTGACCACCACCTATGGGCAAGAACAAATCCCTGAAACTATTAATGATACTCTGTTATGCTTGAGTACAGGAACCTAACATAACTGTTATCTGAGAGACTCCACCAAGCAGCCAATGGAAACAAATAATCAAATATTAGGTGGAGTTTAGGGAGTCTTGTAGAAGAGTCGGGAAGAAAGATTGAGGGACCGTAAGAGGATAGAAATACCACAGGAAGACCAACAAAGACAAGTAGCCTATACTTTTTCGGGCTCCCAAAGACTGAACCACCAACCAAAGAGCATACAAGGACTGGAACTATGCCCCCCCTGTATATAATGCAGTTTGGTCTTCATGTAGTCCCTCCCCCCAACAACTGGACAAGAGGCTGACTCTGAATTTGTTACCTGCTTGTGGATCTTGATCCCCTAACTAGACCCCCTGTTTGGTCTCCTTGGTAAAGGTTGTGCCTAGTCCTGCAGTGACATGATATGGCAGGGTGAGGCAATATCCAGGGGATAGGGGCTTCCCTTCTCAAAAGAGGAGGATGAGATGGGGAAGGAACTGTGTGAGAGGAGGACTTGGAGGATAGGAGGGTGGATATTGGGATTTAAAGTGAATAAACAAATTAATAGGTAAAAGACTGAATATACTGCTTGAACTTTGAAAATTATAATGTACTTTTCAGTATTATATACCTCAAATTAAGAAAGAAGCAAAAGTTTGTTCAGGTAACATTCATTGATCTTATAAAAAAGAAGAAATCTTTAAAGGATGCCATAGTTGGGTAAATAAGAAGAAAATTATAAAATTTTAAGAAAATATTGTATTATTTTCTTTGCCTACAGAATGGATAAAGCTAATTATGCTTCAAAAAGATCTATCATTTTCTTGTTTATCTATTCATTTATTTTCTTATTATGTATATGAGATGGTGTGCTCTAGTGCATGTATAAGGTCAGAGGACAACTTGTGGTAATTCGTTCTCTCCTTCCACAGTATATATTATGGTTGCTAGGTATGGTAGTATATGTATATGTGTTTTACTTACCCCTGGATCCATGCTAGTGGAACAGACAAAGGAAGTGACAGTGAGACAATAAAAAATCTATAGCTAAGCCCAGGGTTAAGTAATAATGTTCCATAGTATCTAATATAACCAGAAGATATACGTGGTTATTGACACTAAGATATATTTTTGTTCCAATATCAAAATGACTGTGTAGGCTTTATACTGTAATGCACTGATATTCTCTAACATTCTGTAGGGACATGTCAATATACATCTGTTAAAACCATAAGTGATGTCAACAACAGATTAAAGAATTTCATACAAGACTACATTGGTGAATGGATGAGTTTATTGAAATTATTTTCAGGACCATGAATCAGTCAAAAACAGGAGCATCACTGAAAATTGTGAGGTTAAGTGGCAACCAATGACTGAATGCCAAATTGCCTCTGCAACCTGCAGGTAGCTTCTCTTAAAAGACTCCTCTCACTCACTTGAGTGTCCCTTTTTCTAGTAACTGCGTATTGCTTGCATAATCTGAAGAACTCCTCAGCTCTTGAGTTTTATAAATCTCATGGACTTCCTGGTCTTTCAAGTTTAAGAACCTTTCTGTGTCTTTTGCACTTTCTGCTTCTGTTCAAGAAGAAACATCTCTAATGGGATGAAATGGCCAAGCAAGAATTAATAATTATGAAAATTGAAATTAGTGAAGAGACCTGCAGTCCAGAACACAGTAACTGCAGTGAAGGGGAAAGCAGTAAGAGCACCTTTTCATTGTTGAAAGAGAGTCAACCCAGCAGGTGAAGTTCTTGTCCATAGAGATGCTTATTTAATCCCCCAACACAGCGGTCTTTACCTAGTTAACTCTCACACTGGAATTTTGCTGTCTGGTATTGTGTAGATAGATGCAAGATGCAATTCAGTAGGCACTCTCAAAGATGCAGTCCAAGCCAAAACGTGAACACCCTAAGATTCTAACAGCACCAAACTGTGGAAAGACTATACAAGGTCCTGATGAGCAGTGTCCACAAAGTGAGATGAACATCCCTATTGGACACTTTTATCCTTTGCAGAATTAGGAAAGGGCGGTCATCTGAATGTAACAAATTTTACAGTGTGTCAGAAGCTCAAAACTGGCCCCAATATTCATCTTTTCTTTGTCTATCTTATTATTCCTATATGCTCCTATAACTAAACATCAAGTTTACTGAAGAACTATGACCTGGGCTATATCAATCCTGTCTTACACAGTGTGGTGTTTCCTATGCATAAGTATAGAGCTAGCCTGCTCTAAGTTTGAATGTTCCAGGGTCACTGCTTATCTTAAATGCATGCAAAAGCCACTTAAATATACTTTAAAGCCTGCTTGCTATGGTCTGTGAATGAAATATTCAAATCTTAGCAAAACAGAGGGGTTAGTGTTTTTCATTTTTGCTCTGGAAGGCCGTTATATTTTTAGAGCAGTAATAATAAATATTTGTGAAGAAAAATGCATTGTGAGAGAACATGACATTCTGATAACAGTGACTTTTTCCTTCAATACTTATCTTTAAAATAATCTGTGACATAAGTGGTTCTTGCAACACTGACTGAATTTTAAGGGCCAACTATCATTTTCTCTATCTTTGCATGAGGCAAACTTCTCAAATTTACTACCTTCACAACCACTATCTTTCAGAGGATGTTGATTTATTTATGTAAAAGGCAAGATAATCGAGAGTGGCACCAGGGAATTATTTCCCTTCTGCCCTGGGCCTTTGAATCATAGGCTCCATCATGCTGTTCAGCTGTTGACTCTGGACAGCTTCCAGAGCAGCACAGCACAGCAGAAGATGCCAGAGAGATACACCTCCCTACAGCAAACAAAACAAGACTTATCTGCTCCATGAGCTCAAGAGGATAACAGAGTGATTTGTACCGCAGTTGATATGCAGAACATTCATCCTTAATTTTCAGTGTCATTCAGGGGCACTTGTAGTTCACAAGATGCCTTATTGCTTTCCCAGGAAGTGGAAGGGCTTTTAGAGAACACTTTGTGTATTGTTGCTGATTGCATCCTAATATGGTTAGGCACACAGAAATGATTTCTACAATTAGCTTTGTTAGACTTTCTTTCCTGGCAGGTCAAGGATGATAGTAAAGAATAACTAAAACTGATTGCATGGACCAAGACCCGTGGTGGAGCAATAGCATACCTACTGTTCTCATGTTCCTTCAAGCAGCATCCTGCTTACAACACCACAAGTAATAACATCACTGTGTTCCTCTCATTTTCTGTGGTGAGAGTGTTAAAATTGCAGTGTTTTCCAAACTTGCTTACAGCTCTGACAGGCACTATAGTTATTATTATTATTTTTTTTTAGTCACTTCCTAGGACTAGGGATCCTGCCAGGTAGTGCAGCTGTGCAAAAGGCTGAAGTATTGTTTTGTAGGAAAGACTTCATGAGATTGCATTGCAGTTTCAGAATGGAGAAATACTTGGCACTTCAGGAAGAAAGAATTTGTTCTGAATTTGTTTTGGCAGAACTTCTTCAGGACAGAAAAAAAAAAAAAAAAAAAAGTACCTCGAAAGCGTGCTAGTTCTGGCCCAAGTTGTCAAGTTGTTCCAAAGCCCAGGTCTTTGAAAGGAAATTGTGGCAATTGTTCTAGGGTGTGACATCTGTCCAGGTTGGATGAGGAGATCAGGAAGGTAAAGTCTTTCTTTCTTCGGTGTATTTTACACTGTCATTGTAAGAGGGAAAGAAATCACTAAGGAAATTCAGCAAGCCACCGTTCATGATCAGGCCATCCTTGATTTATTATAAAAGGTTTATTATAGTCTTGTTTGGCAGGGAAGAATAAATGAATACATACAAAAGTTAAAAAAATATAGAGAGATTTTAGGTTATTTTTAGATGTTGGTTGTATTAATTCTCAATTCAAAGCACTCTGAGAAGTTGATTTTAGTGCTGCATCTAAGTGAGCCTTATGAAGACTGAAAATAATGATTGACTTTTTTTTTTTATGAAAAGGAGGAGTAATTTAGTTCTTCCCTGCATCTGGGGAATCTGGATTAGATTTTGTGACTGACTATCCCTCTTTATTCTTTGTTAGTTATAGAAGAAAAGACTATTTCTGTACCTGCAATTCTGTCTCACTTTCAGCAAATATTTCATTTACATTATAGTTTGCACACACAAAAAACATATACACATTTCAATCATACCAGGTATTAAAAAATGGAATAATAAAAACTTTATTGTTATTAATTATTATTATTATTATTATTACTGAGTATCAACAATTACATCATGAATAAAGATACTGTTTTACAAAGTATATCATTTTGAGGAAGAAAACTGATCACTTATAAATTTATAATAAGTTGTATTTCAGATTATATTTATGGATAGTCTTTATTTCTTTTTTAAGATATTGTAAATTGGGGAAATCGAAATATTTGATATTTTGATATAAATAATTGGTAATATAAAATGCTGTTAATATATAAAATTGGAGCTACAAGATTCTAGTATGCACTATGAGGACAAAATAAGTCAGACTTATGACAAGTTTTAAGCAAAATAATAATTTTAAAAATATAGTATTTACCTGTTTCATTTTCTTGTATTTGAACTCTTCATAAATACAATTAATTAGCAGATTGCCACTAGATTAGTGTTAAGAAAGCATCAGGGAAATTTACAAGGTATATAATATATCTTTGAATCCATATTCAAAACTGTAATTCTAGATTTTTTTTCTGTAAAATATATATTATTTTAATTTCCAAAGATGTCAACATACAAAGAGCCATTATAGAGTCATGACTTAAAATGTAAAAATATCACTGAGGAAGTAGTTCAATGAATTATACGTGTGAGATTATACCTTGGAAGTACATAAAAATCCGTAAATGTTAAGTTTTTCATCCCAGGGATGGAAGAACAGTTAGGCAGATCCTGGGACACACTGGCTCTGTAGCCTAGTCTATTTGTAAAGTTCCAGGAGAGTGTGAGATCTTGTCTCAACACAGAGCTACACAGAATCTGAATAATGGCATGCAAGAATGTTCTCTGGACTCTATACACTTGTACATACATTTACATGCATACCTATACACACATGCACACACACACACACACACACACACACACACACACACACACGTAGACCACAGGGTACAGAAACACACACATATATCCAAAGAATTAAAATAACATTCTTCTTTAATTATATTAATAATACATTCTTGAGACCTACTATCTTTTATGTACTATTCCTAATATTGGGGTTCAAGTATATGTTATATATAGTTATTACTTTCTTATCAAGATTAAAACATCAATATAAGGTAAAAATTTGTGTTTCTAGAATCTCTAAGCTATTGAGAGCCTGAGGCAACCTGGAAGAAGTTCTTCCGAATGGGAGATGGGAGTGGTGAAATAAACCATTCTTGTCCTGTGATGCAGACATATCTGTACGCAGATCTGTATATGTCTGGATGACACATATGGTGGAAGCAGAAGGGAAGACTATGACATCCAGAGGTGGAGGAGATCAGTGTAAAAATGAAGACACAGAGACGAGTCCCATGTAATCCTTTATGTGATCCTCTGCATTTTCACCACAAAGGTCATTAGCAATAAAACTCTGGCTGTCATTTTTAATGGAAGATATAGAGCCATTATACTAAATTTTAAAGACATGGAGGATGCACTGTAGAATTATTCAGTTTTTTTGGAAACCCATGGAATAGGGAAGAGCCTCACACAGAAGGCCGCAGGTCTCTTAGCATTCAATGTGCTCAATGACAAAATTTTCTGGTTCTCTGTAAAGAACTCTAAAGCTTGAAGAAGATAGATGTCAAAGAAAGGTTTAAGGTGAAAAAAAAAAGAAAATAGGTTAGGACTTGAAAACATGAAGCTTTAAATTGTATTAGGCATTTAAAAAAAAAAAACTCCAAGAAGTGGGAGGAAAGAAATAGATAGCATATGGTGATTTAACAGTTGCCATTTGTTTCCCACAGTGGTGGGGTGTGGAGCTAGACGGCAGATTTATAGCAGGTCTTGTATGCATTGTCAGAGAACTTAAACTTTATCTCTCGGGCTGTAGAAGATACTGAAAACTTTTAAACAAAGGATTGATTTGTTTTTACAGTAGGACATACTTGCAGTTCTGTCCACAAAACTTCTGTACACCACAATATGCCTGGAGCCTTGGACTGATGATGCTACATCAATCAGGGGCAGCAAAGAGACATCACGATTTCAACAAATCTCATCATCCCCCAAAGGCCTTAATAAGTTCCTGTCATCAAAGCCATTCCAGCAGCTGTGTTGTGTAAACAATGTGTCTATGGCAAAATATTTGGAGTTCAGCAGTAATCCTTCCTACTCTGAAAAAGAATAAGGATTGTTAAAATAGGAATCTCTCTGCAAGCACATAATTTTGACAGTAGACATTAGAGAAGTCCCTGCATCTTACAACAGCGTGTGTTCAAGGACGGACAGGTGAATATGGATAGCACTAGAAACATGTTTGGATGAGAGATGTGAAATATGTGCAAACCTGCCTATCAGCGATTCCCATTTGCACTCCAAAATGTTGAATGTTATTCAACATAACAAAGTTCTAATTACCCCTGTGTACTAGTACTTCTTTGAGACTTTCCTTCAGTTAAGTCATCACACACACACACACATACACACACACACACACACACACACACACACACACATATATATATATATATATAATTTTTCAACCTCAAAGAAGCTAGGATCACCTGGGAAGAGTGATTTTCTCTTAAAAAATGCCCCAGTAAGATTGCCCTACAGGCAAATCTGTGGGGGCATTTATTGATGTGGGAGGGTTCAGACCACTGTGAGTAGTTTTACTTCTGGAGAGGTGTGAGAGGATGTATAGAAGTGGTATAAGCAAGCTATAGGATCAAATTAGTAAGCAGCATTCCTCTGTGGTCTCTCAGTTCTTGTGTACATTTCCCTCAATGATGCACTGTATGCTCTAGAGTAAAATAAACCCTTTCCTCCATAATTTGCTTTAGATAATAGTATTTGTCACAACAATAAAAAGTAGACTAAGGTATAGATCGGTATGAAAATGTGGACTATTGCTGTGATGGACTTGACCATTTTGGTTTGTTGAGTATCATGGAACGATATTAGAACAAAGGAAATAAAACATTTATTTAGGTAGGACAATGGATGCTTGCTAGCTGAGCCTGAAAAGACCAGCATCACTGCATCAGTGGGACCAAATCTTCTGATAATATTTCCCCAGGATCAGCAGACAAAGTGGGCCAGGGATGTATCTTGTACTGCTAGCTGAACTGGGTGATATGTTAGAGTCTCTCAGATTGTACTGGTTTTGGTAACAAGAGAGATGCGGTGTTGAAAGTGTCAGGGAGAGAAGATGAAGTTTGCAACTATCTAGCAGGATTGGAGTTCCCAAAAAAGAAGTTGTGATGCTGTTATTAAATGTACTTCATCAGTCCCACTGAAGGTCTTAAGATAACGGGCAAAGACTGTGAGATGGCCATCAATGGCAGCCGAATAAGCAAACCTAGGCAGGCCAGCTTCTTCAGATGCTTTTACAATTGTATGTAGAACTTCTTTTACTTTAAGAAAAGGTTTAGTCAGAATTTCCTTTGACAAGACTTCTCTCCCGTTGAGTTAAATCCAATTAGACCGCTGTTCATTGCAGCTAAAGTGTAAGTCCTAGTATTAGTCCTTTAAGAATATATTGAAATGATGGCCATTGTGGTTCATATGTGTCACAGCTGGATTGGGTCATTTGCAGTTTACATAATACTTTCTGGAAGCACCAGGGAGGAAGTGGGTCAATTTTAGCTAGAATCTTCTTAGTACTATGTTAAATGTGGGTAGTATCTTCAGTAATAGAGAGCACCTTTGACTTTGGAAAGGCAAATAAGCGTAGCAGAAATATCCTATATGGTTTGGGGTGGGTTCCTTGGACTTCCTTGGCCAACAACTCAAAATTCAGGAGTTTTCTCATGCCTTGTACTGAGGTCTTTGTTAATTTGTGATTCCTTGAGAGTAACATTTTCACCCCAGGAGATATAACTTCATAAATCATAAATTCATCTCTCTCTCTCTCTCTCTCTCTCTCTCTCTCTCTCTCTCTCTCTCT
>JANHMN010000002.1:118615864-118652434 GCA_030674055.1 Rhabdomys pumilio
TTTGAGAAATTATCATAGTGGTCTACACATCCCATAATAGCACCATTAATAATAGCATTATGAGAAGTGAAACATGTTGCATATATATATATGTATATATATATATATATATATATATATATATATATATATATATATATTCAACTGTGGATTATTGTGCTTAGCATTGTAGCTACAAAATATTTCTAGCTACACATCCGGTTACTCACCTAGCTATGTTTATGCTAGAAATTATGGGTTTATCAGGCAAAGGGAATAAATGAAAAATTCAAAAACAGATATTGAATTAAGACAAACTACATCTATAAAAACAAGTCCTATTATTGACAAATTCATTAAGAATGTAGGAAAAATAAGGTGGTGGGCTTCTTTCTCAGAAGCCCAACTATTGTTTTCCTGGAGCAAATAGCCATCTCCAGGGTAGGCAGTTCCAGTGCAACAGGGTTTTATGTGCATCTGAAAACAAAATTCAAATTTGAGAATAAATTTATACCAACATAACTTTCAAAGACTGTAGAGTGCCCAACTACAGCACATTAGTTCCCACCATGGCCCTTACATGACCCTGAACCCATCATGTACATTACACAGGGCTATTTCTCCCATAACAGAACTGGCTACTTCATAAAATATTTGGTAAATATGACGTATTTGATGACCACAGTCATGAATGTCTTTGTATTAGTCTCACTTTTTTCCAGTACCCTGTGCAGAATACCTCTGAGTCTCCCGAGGCTCTTATAGATTTTGCAGTTGTTTCTCATGATATTATAGTTCTACAGTTTTGTAAAATGTGGTTTTATTAAAGCTTGCCTGATGTTTTTCTTGAGAGTGGACCAGGATTGTCAGTTTGGGTTACTTAAGTTAATTTTCAAAGGAAATGTGTTTTGGTCATAGACAAGTGACTAAAATATGTTATTTCGAAGTCAGAAAATGTGAACTCATTTCTTTTCTCCACTTACAACTGAGGTGACATTGAAAAACCTTTTTGTTTTAGTTTGGTTTTGATTTTTGAGGCAAGGATTATCTGTTTATCCCTGGTTCTTCTAAAACTCTCTCTGTAGACTAGGCTGGCCTGGAACTCAGAAACCCATCAGCCTTTGCCTCCTGAGTGAGTACTTGGACTAAAAACATGTGCTACCACATCTAACTGGAAAAAAATTATTTCATGTTTGAATATCTCTGGTTCCTAAGTAAAATTACAACAATCATAATAACCTTTTATCTAGAGTCTTCAATATCAAAACATTTGAAAATTCCTTTCAGAAAATATAATCAAATTTCTATTTTAAATTTTAAAATTGTAGAAAATAAGGATGAGTGTACAACAGTACCAGAAATGGCATATGGGAGGAATATATTATTCATTTCTTTCTAATTACCGTTATGTATTTTTTCATTTTTCCACATTAATATATTGATTTATTCACCTTATATTCCAATTACAGTCCTCTTCTTTCCTCTTTACACCCCTCTCGATAGCCTTTCCTCCCATCCCTTCTCCTTTCTGAGAAGGGGAAGTTGTATCTGGATACCAACCCATGCTGGCACATCAGTCACTGCAGGACTAAGTAGACCCTCTTCCAATGAGCCCAGTGAATTGAATAGCATTCCTAGGCAGGCAGGCAAAAGTTCCAGAGACAGTCTCTGCTCCAGTTGTTGGAGGACCCACATGAAGACTCACTGTACATTGGCTACAGGGAGACATTACCCTTTGTATGCTCTTTGGATAGTGGTCCAGTCTCTGGAAAACCCCAAGGATCCAGATTGACTCTGTTGATTTTCTTGAGGAGTCCTTACCCCAGATGGGTCCCTCAATCCTTCCCCCAAGTCTTCCATGAGACTTTTTAACTACTCCATCTAATATTTGTCTGTGTGTTTCTGAATCTGTTTCAGTTAAATGCTGGGTGAAGCTTTCCAGAGGACAGTTATGCTAGACTCCTATCTTCAAGCATTAACAGAGTATCATTAGTATTGTCAAGTATTGGTCGTTGCCTATGGGATGGGTCTCAAGCTCTGCCAGTCTTTGGTTGGCCATTTCCTTCATCTCTGCTTCATCTTTGTCATTGTACTTGTATACAGGACAAGTTTGAGATAGACGCTTTTGTAGGTGGATTGGAGTCTTTGTCTATTGACAACCATTAATAGATATCTCTTTTAAGATCATATGTGTTCTTCAGTCATGTACTGGTTCCCCCTTTTACTTCAGTTACACACTTATAGTGTCTGCAGATATATGCTGTTTCTACCATTTGACATTTTAATCTGTTTTCCTGGCTAGTTTTATGTAACCTTGACAATAGCTAGAATTCTGTCTAGATACTTAATTGAGAAATGGTAATCTCAATTGAGAAATTATTTCCATAAGATTAGCTTGTAGGTAAGACTCTGGGACATTTTATTGATGGATGATTGATGAAAGAGAATCCAGCTTTTGGTGGATGGTACTAATCCTGGGTATATGGTCCTGAAATGAAGAAGGCAGGTTGAGTAAGCTACAAGAAAAAATCCATTAAACAATACTTCTCCATGTCTTCTGTTCCAGTTCCTGCATTCAGGTTATTTCCCCGAATGATGGGCTACAAACTATAAGACGAAATAAACCATCTATTTCCCAAATTTCTTTTGGTTTTGGTCTTTTTCTAGCAACAGAAAGTAAGACATAAACTCTGCTCCTCTAGAAACCTATTGTTTTCTCGACTTCTACCAAGGAGAGAATTTTCAGGTCAATTCTTCTTTCAGGTTTCCCAATTTATCTTTAATCTTGAGGTCATATTTGAGTGTTTGCTGATAGTATAGGACATAAATTTTTCTGGTATCAACCATGATTTTACCACTTCCCATTATTTAGTACTCTACATGTTATTACAATTATCTCAGAATCTATTATATGCAATTCTATGTTCTGTAAACAATCTACTTTGTGATATTTGCATCCAAATAATGAATAATATTCTTGAAAAGGAGACAGGTTTTGAAGCAAAAAATGTTCATAAGTTTTTCCCTTTCTTCTTTCCTTCCCACCATAACTCTATGTTTTATTCTTCTATCTCCTTAATTTTATTTTTAATGTAATTATTTTAATGCTATTTCCATAATAGACCAACACGATTGGTCTATTATCTATATGGATCAATAAGAAAGAAGGTGAAGATAGGATTAATAATAAGAAAAATGAATAACACAAATAATTGAAAATATGTGAATGTCTATTTCATAAAGAAGTTATTAAGACAGAAATATTTATAAGAGTTATTAATTTGTATTTTCATGAAAAGTAAAGTAAATTACAAGTTGTAAATTTTATAATGTTTTAAACATGATTTTATGAAAAGCACTGATTCAATAATACAACCTTTATAATAACTGTTCTACCTAGATAGAAGCATGACATTACCATAAACCAATTCAGGTTAAAGAACAATGTCCAATGTGTTACCTTCTGAGAACCTACTACTAAAATTTTGGTTATAGGTTATTTAATTAAATTTTATCTTTGTTTAAATATTAGTATCTAGTAAGACTCTAACAAATGAGTTGAAAAATATTTTTAGGATTTTAATTTTCAAAATTACAACATCATTATATCATTTACCACTTTATCACTGTTTCCTTGAACCCTACTGTCTCTCAAGCTCATTGATTTTTCTTTATATGTTGCTACACTTATATATACATATACATATGCATATACATTTACATATAAATGTGTGTGTATTTCTAAATATATAATTCCTAAATTCAGTTTATACACTATTACACATATGTTTATGATCACAAGTATCATCACAGTTTAATCACAAATCATTTGATTGTGCCAGCAGAAAACTTATCCAGTGCAGCTGGATGGCTAAGACATGATTATATATTTTAAAGTAAGTAGAGCTGGAAGGAAGATATAGAACTTCTTCCAGGCTATGAAACCATGTCAATAGGAAAACTGAGTTTAGAAGATCCTATACAATAAACTTTGACATCAGTGTATATAAGCTGGCAGTTGACAGCTATGTGGCTGTGTGAAAAAATTCTGTGAATTTTTTCTGTTTGGTTATCTATGAAGGACTTGGCCTACAGAAAGTGAAGGCTGGATATCCCCAACTAGAAACTCATCTAGGGGTGCTAAAACAAGAAGAGAAGGAACAGTCTAAGTATTTTACAAATGTTGTCTTCCAAAGCAACTAAAATAAGTTGAGAAGTGGGACCACTTATGTGAAAGGACAGAGCTGTGAAGCAAAGAACTTCCTTATGCAAAAAGATAAAAACATTGTCTTAGTTTAGGACCTATTGGAAGAAACTTAGAATCATTGACATACTTTTACTGTTGTAAACAGAGTACCAAACTTGCACCACCATTAGGAAATCAAACTGTGGAGGACATGCAATTCCCAATGCTGACCTAAAGGATACTTTAGGTTGGGGTAGTATTCTTTTGCACTGTATGAAGATGTATCTTTGTCCTTTCTCACCTGCCTAAGACATTCTCTGATTGGCTTTAATAAAGATCTGAATGGCCTATAGCAATGCAGGAGAGGATATGTGGGACTCCTGTATAAAGTTAGGGACTCTGGGAAAGAGTCTGAGGTGGGAGATGCAATTCATCAGTCAGATACAGAGCTAAGAGATTCATCAGTCAGCGAGAGGCAGAGGAAATCAGATTTATGAAACAGGGGAGAGATAGTGAGCTATGTGGTAGAACATAGACTAATGTATGCAGGTTAATTAAAGGTATAAGAGTCAGTTGGGACACTTAAGCTAGGACCTTAAGCTTTAATAAATAATAAAAGGTCTCCAAGTCATTACCTAGGAGCTGGCAGATCATAGAAAGTCCAAATGGTTAGTTTTGTTCCATTCTACAGAAGTTTGTAACTCATTAAGTCCCTTTGTATAGTTCACTAGTTAATTATTGGAAAGAATTGACACCATGTAGAAGGCATACTATTTGGTAAAGATTTACAGTGTGTATAGAGATTGAAAATGTTGGCTTTTAAAGCAAATATTCCAATAAGAAATGATCACTTGGGTGCTGAAAGAGGAGTTTAAATGGCAGACTACAGTGTCTGTTTAGTATGTATTCACATACTTCATAGACAAATTTTACCTCCTCAAAAATAACCCTTTCTGAGTTTTTCTAAGTTTCTTGCTGGCCATTCTCCTTATGACCTGTACAGGGGAAAGATTATTGAAAGAAGTTTAGCATTCTCAACCTTTACCATTATGTTGGCTACTCTCAGGCTGTGTCTTAGGGTTTTACAGTTGTGAACAGACACTAAGGCAACTCTAAGACAACATTAAATTGAGACTGTCCTTCAGGTTCAGTCCATTATAATCAAGGCAGCATCCAGGCAGACATGAGGTTAGAGGAGCCAACCTCACATCCTATCTCTTGTTCCGAAGGCAGCTAGGAGAAGACTGGCTTTCTAGCAGCTAGAATGAAGGTAATTAAAGCTCACACCATAGTGACATGCCTACTCCAACAAGCCCACACCTACTCCAATAAGGCCACACCTCCTAATAGCACCACGCCCTAAGGCCAACCATACAAACCATCATAGATTGTAAATGATTTTGGACGAATCTCCACTTTACTACCCATTCTGAGTAGTCTTCACTCTTCAATTAGTGCCATGGACCTTCATCTCTGAAAGCTAGGAATTTGTCCTATATATTTTTCTCAAAAATGGACAAATAATTACTTAAACACTCTCTAATAGATCACCTGGGTACTAAGTCTACCTTTTTTTTTTATCACACTATCTATCACAGAGACTTTTCATAAAATTAATTATCACCAACTACAACATGTTTCTCCACATTCCTTTCTGTCCCCATTCACCTCTTGAGAATGATGAGTACCAGTAATATCTTAACTTTGAAAATCCAGTGGGAATTATTTTTCTTTGTTGATTAAAGGATATCTACATGGGAATGTGGGACAATATATATGTACTGTTTAATATCATAGCCAGAAAAAATTATATAGATAAAATTCAATAACAAAATAGTTTCTCATTCCCACAAGTCCTATTAAACATGCTCAAATTCACAAGTGTATAAAGCAAGAATTGAGTAAATACATCATTGCATGCACATTGGATATCCCCACTGTACTATGATAGTCAAGGACAAGAAACAAAAAAAAAATATAAGCAGAGTTAAGATCATTGTGATAAGCTAAACAACTTTTATATTCATCTACTATTTAAAAACTTTGTGAATTTGTCTCTATCTTTAAAAAAAAATCTTATTATCGGTTCTTTGTGATTTTCACACCATGTATCCCAGACCCACTCATCCCCTCCTTTTGTATCTACTCTACACTCTTACAGCCTCCCCACCACCAGAAGTGGGGGGTCTTGTCAAAGCTGAAGTGTGTCACTGTGTGTCTCATAGTATAGTCTTCAGTCCACACTTCTTTGCTTGAAAATTTTTATTGCAATGATTCATTGGTCAGGTATAATGTTTCTGGCTTCTACTACTTTATCAATACTGAAACCTCAATGAGACTCCTCTTTACTATTCTGTTGTTGCCCTGTATAATGGAGTTCTTACAGTTTTGGATCTGTAAGACTGGCCCCTTCATGTACTCTAGCAATTCATCAAAGGAGTAGATGTTGGGACAGCCCAATTCAAAGCTCTGGACCTGAACCTTGAAGTGTCTGAGTTGGTCAGCCTGCTAGATCTCGTGCTCTCATATCCTTGGAGCTGGCTTACTAGAAACCCCTAGTATCAGGACCAGCACTACCCTGCTACCTAATCAAGGTGCAGAGCCTGCTCTCTCCTGAGTATTGCTGCTGGTAAGAGACATGACCAATTCTCCCACACTCATAACCATGTGGCCACCTCTCCTGCCCGCCATTGATGGTGATGGAGGAAGGAATGGATCTCCCTCATCTGTGCCACTGACCAAAAGACAAGAGGCAAGACTGGCTCTCCCACTTTCACATTGTTGAGCCAGCTTAATCATGTCTCTACCATCACGTTCAGTTCTATTATGTTGCCCAGAGGATCTGTAGGTTCTGCTCTCTGAAGTGTTGCAGAGGGAGATGGGCAGTGACAGCTCTCCTCCACTAGTCACCTCAGGACCAGCTCTACCTACTGCTGTAGGAGGCAAGGAGTAAAGAGGGATGTCATCTACTTTTTTTTTTACTCATATCACTGCATGACAGAATAGGGTTGGGGCCAGCTGTCCCACAACCCAAGAGCCATGATACCCTTCCACTGTCCGACAACTACTGGTACACCTGTTCAGAGAGGGCAGGGCAGAGTCTAGAATGTGTGATGCTGCATTCAGCTCCTTCCTTCTGAGGTGTCAGACATCACCATCAACATAGACCAGACAGAGGAAGGTGATGTTGAGTCTGGGAAGAATAGGATCCACAGGGCTCTGCTCTGACTGGGAATCCCAGCAGTATTACAGATTATAGAATAAAGGGGTTGGGACAACCAGCATGAAGCAGGTGGCTGAAGTCCTGTGGCTGTGGCTGTGGTGGTGATATTGGATGCCAGCCCAGCCCTTTGAGATGAACCTCTGCAAGTAACTGGAACCTGGCCAGGTAGGTATGTCCAAAGTCCAAGGATGAGTGCTTTAGAGGAGAGAGCCTTCCCCAAACATTACAACTCAGTAAAAATAGCCAGTCTCAGACAATCACTGGTGAAATAACTTGCGTGCTTTATTCCATGAAGACAGGGACTATAGGAACATTGGGGATTAAGGTTGGATTTTGGGAGTAATGACAGTCTGTTGGCTAAGATGCTGCAATGTTGTATTTAATGAAGAATTCCAGGTCCTGTACTATGTGACTGACTGCCCGTGATCATCTAGATGAGGGACTTTGTTACTTGCCCTAAAGCAGGCATGGAGACTGGGAGGGAGCTAGATCTACTGCTGTCTCAGTCACTTAGATTGCCAGGGTTTGAGCATTTTCTACCTCAGCAGTCCCATTCCCATTCCTCTGGTGGCACAGTTTACGTGCATTCCATAGGTCTAGTCCTTCATGCTCTTCGGCTGGTTGCTTAGTCTCTGTGGGGCCCCATGAGCCAAGGTAACTTGACTTTGTAGGTCTTCTGGTAGTGTCTTTGACCTCCCTACCTCACTCACTTCTATTCCCCACTCTTCCACAAGATTCCCTGAGCTCCACCTGATGTTTAGCTATGGATCTCTGCATCTATTTTCATTTGCTGCTGGATGAAGACTCTCAAGACATAGTTACACTAGGTTCCTCTCTGGAAGAATAACAGAGTATCATTAATGATGTTAGAGGTTATTTCTTTTTTATGAGATGGGTCCCAAGTTGTGGCAGCCATTGGTTGGGCATTCTCTCAGTCTTTGCTTCATCTTTATCCCTGGGCATCTTGTAGCCAGGGCAAATTTTGAGTTGAAGATTTGGGGGTGGATGAATATACCCTTCCTTCCACCTCCTGGCTACAGAATGTGGCCATTTCAATCTCTCCATCCCTGGTTGGTAGGAATCTCAGGCTCCTCCCCATAGACTCCCTGTAGCTGCAGGGAACCCTATAACTCCATTATCTGGCCATGTCTCTGCCAGCTTCCATCAGGCCTGCCCAACAAGTAACAACCAGTTTAGATCTCTTCCCCACCTCCATTGCCCTGCCCAGCTACCCTGAGCTAGCCGTCAACTCTGCCTTAAATTCTGTTTTTCTACCCACTGCTCTGCTGACCTCAATCAGGCCATCCAATCAAGGAACATCCAAGTTAGATTCCTTACCCCCAATTTCTCAGCCTATTACCTGGGGAATGCTCAGCTGCAGTTGCTCTGAGCAAGCTTTAAATTGTACCCATGAGCTACAGTGTCTGGTCACCATTCTCTTGGCGTCTATCATGCCCACCAAATAAGGAACACTCAGGCCAGCTACAACAAGAACATCCAGTCCTAGGTTGCCCACCGGAGGCCTTCTGCACATGAAACATCCAGATTAAGTCTCCATTCCTGATCCCTGCTACATCAGGAACAAGCAGGGAAAACCAAATGGCTAAAGATCATCATAAGATCACAAACAACAAGAGCCAAAGCAACATGGCACTTTCAAAGCAAAGTTATCCCACTACAGCAAGCCCTGAATATCCTAATACAACCGAAGCACAGGAAAAATGACCTTAAATTCAACCTTATAAAGACAGTATGTGCCTTTAAAGAGGAAATAAATATATCACTCAAAGAAATACACGGACATACAATCAAACACATAAAAGGCTTTAAAAAGCAAACTAATAAATCCTTTAAAGAAATACAAGCAGGTGAAAGAAATGAATAAAACTGTTCATGACCTGAAAATGGAAACAGTAGAAATAAAGAAAACATACCAGAGGAAATCCTGGAGATGAAAAGCTTAGGAAAGGAAACAGGAACAACAGACACAGACATCACAAACATAATACAAGAGATGGAAGAGAAAATCTCAGGTGTAGAAGATACGATAGAAGAAATTGAAACATCAGCCAAAGAAAATGTTAAATCTAAAAAATTCTTGACATAACACATCCAGGAAATTTGGGATACTATGAAAATACCTAACTTAATAATAGGAAGAGAAGCAGAAAAGTCCCAGCTCCACAGACTCGAAAATATTTCAACAAAACCATAGAACTATTTCCAAACCTAAAGAAGGAGATGCCTACAAACATACAATAAGTTTACAGAACACCAATTATATTGGACCTGAAAAGAAAATTTTCCCACCACATAATAATCAAAATGCAGAAATACACAGAACAAAAATAATATTAAAAGTTGCAAGGGAATAAAGCCAAGTAACGAACAAAGGTAGACCGATCAGAATTGTACCTTACTTTACAACAGAGATTTTAAAGCTGGAAGAGTCTGGACAGATAGATGTCTTACAGCCTCTAAGAAACCAGAGATTCCAACCTGGATTATTATACTGAGCAAAACTTTCCTATGTTCTTGTATTTAATCATTTTTCCTTCTATAGAATGCTGAGGGTTAAGCAAACTAAGACAGACGGTAAATTAGAAATGAAACAAAGCTAGGGTTCCTAATGCCTGAGCTCAATGGTGTGCTACTTCAGCAAGGATACATATCCTAAAGGCTTCCCGAGAGCCCCAAAATGTGCCACTAACCAGAGAACAAGTATTTAGATACCCGAGCCTCTGGAAGATAGTTCTCATTCAGTTCATTACCTCAAGATTTTACAGTACGGCTTAGGTTGAGGACCAATCCTGTACTGAAATAACATGACAATAAATTGCTTTAGTATTACGTTAAAATTAGAAACCAACACAGTTTATCTGGGGACTTTTGTTTTCCATTCTCCCAGACAAGTAAATAGTGTAGTCATGTTTATTACAGGTGTGATGTAAATAGTGTAAATAAACAGAACAGATGTAAATAAACAGGACAAATAGAACAGTGGAATGTGCTGTGGGTCTGTTGCATTTGTTACTGTGGCTTTTCTGTGCCCTCTGGATTTCTTTATGTTTGATTCTAACCATGACAGTTGGATTTTATGATGGATTGATCTTGAATCCACCAAGATGTGTGACTTTTCTATTTGACAGAACATAGCTCATGATGTATAGATCTGACCACATAGCCAAGTGTTATCTCTTTATCAGACACTCAATGGCTGGCGAGACTTGTTATTGGCTGCGCCTCAATTTAAAAAAAGTGTTGCATTATTTCTTACAAATGGCAGGCATCTTTAAAAATCATGGGACTAAAATTAGGAGCTTCTAACTGACACTTTCTGTAAATACTGCATAGGTACTTGCTAATCACAGCATTTTCAAGAATTTATGGACTGTCAAATTACCTGCAGAAATGATTACATCTTAGCATGGACCTTATTTTTCTCTTCTTCTTACTTTTTTTGAAATCAGTAACTTGTTTATTGTTTTATTTATTTATATTCCGAAAGTTGCCCCCTTCTCAATTCTGTCTCCAAGAGTACTTCACCCCTTCCCCTTTGCCTCTGAAAGAATACTTCCCACCCCCACCTACCCACTCCCCTCACCCACCTACCCAATCCCAGTTCACTGCCCCTCCCAGGCGTCCCCCTTCCCTGGAGCATCACATTTCTACAGGATTAGGTGCTTCCTCTTCTACCTTGGCCAGAAAAGACAGCCCTCTGCTACATATATGCCTGGGGACTCGAACCAGTCCATGTATGCTCTTTGGTTGGTGGCTTAGTCTCTGGGAGCTCCCAAGGGTCCAGGATAGTTGATACTCCTGGTCTTCCTATTGGGGTTGCCATCCCCTTCAGCATCTTCAATCCTTCCCCAAATCTTCCATAAGAGTCTTAGACCTCAGTCCAATGATAGGCTGCAAGTATCTGCATCTGTTTCAGTCAGTTGTCAGTAGAGTTTCTCAGAGGACAGCCATGCTATGCTCCTGTTTTTAACCACAACATGGCATCAGTAATAGTGTCCAAGTATCTTTTCAATAAAAATATTTGTCCCAGAACTCTTACAGAGATTTCTGTTCTCCTTATCACTATGGAAAGTCTAAGAAATGTATTTCCTATTGTGACCAGTGCTTCTGTTAAACTGACAAAAGCATACTAAGCTCCATCCTTACCTCTTAGTAGTAGAAGGTAAAAGACAGTCATCCATTATTTTAATGAGTTCTTTGAGAATGTTATACAGTGTATTTTGGTCATATTCACCCTGTCATCTAGTTCCTCTCAGATCCACCCACACTTCTCTATACTTTTGAACCTCTAACGTCCAGTTTATGCTGTCTCTGCACTCTTGCAGATGTGGTCTTTTAACTTATCACTGTCTATGTACCAGGGACCACAATCCTAAAGAAAACTAACCTCCCCTATCCTAGCATCCTTGAATAGCCAATTGTTCCTCAGATGTGGGTAGAATTCTGTACAGGCTTCCCTCCCTCTGTGCTGGAATTATGGTTAGCTTGAGCTTGCACAATACTTGTGCATGTTGTCACAACAAATGTGAATTAATGTGTTTACCTGCCATACTGTGTCAGAAAACACTATCATTATTCACTGCTTCTAATTCTTACAATCTTCCTGGCTTCTCTAATGTGACAATTTATGATTCATGAGATGAGGGACTTATGGTGCAGGTATCTCCTTTACAGTTGAGCATTCTTCAGTCTCTGGGTCCAGAGATTATTTAGAAACCATGTCAGGGATATTCAATTATAGAGATGTAGGATGTAGTGATATAAAATGTTATATTGTGGTATGAGATGAGACTGCTGGGTCATCAAGAGAATATGGGTAGGGGTAATTATCCCTAAGGATAATTTGAAAACGTCATAAGGAAATCTACTCCTGCAGAAACTTCCTAAAACATATACAAAATGTTTATATGTAGATAGCCTGAAATGTAGTAATAATGTTCCTTTTATACACTGTAGACCAACAAACAAAAAGCCTAGTGCCAGGAATGAATTGCATATTTTGCAGTTATTGGGCATGAGGTCCCATAGCCTCCCAACATTATAGGCTACTGGTAATGCTCTTGGTTACTTACCAGCATTTGCTATAAAGACTACTGGTGAAGACACTTTCTACATGAATCAGAACAAAAAGAAATCACCTGGAAGCTTTATCCCCAGTCGTAATTTGTCACTGAAGAGTCTATGTATGCTGCCAGAGGAGACTAGCAATCATCAGTCTTACTCAGCCGTGAATTCTGGGATCTCTCATAACAACCAGCCTACCAAGACATGCTCAATGTCGCAATAGTGGAATGGACATCATGAGAATAACCAACCATGCTCTGATTGGATTTAAAGTTCTTTCCACAAGAGAAAGTTCATACCTAGCAACATAATCAGGGCAAAAACCTATGTCTAGACAGGTCACAGTGTGTTACAAAGAATATACTTCTACATTTTTGTTACATGGACACAACACAAAACTGACCCTAATGACCTGTCATTATACTCATCGATTAATAGATCTCTCATCCCTAACCAAAACCAGCTATTTTTTCCAATAGACAGTAGGCATTAATCTTTTATTTTGAAGATATATCCTGGTATATTCCATACAAATAAAATTGTAATTTTTTCCCTTTGAGACCTATATACATATACTCTAGAGTACACGTGTTTCACCTACTTCTCCAAAATATGTATTGACTATTCAGTCTAAGATATCACACAGCTAGATTAGTGTACCCACTCAAACAAACACTTGTCCAGCCACAAATCAAACATATCACAGTGAACTTCTAATTTTAGAAGGGTCATTCTGATCTAAAGCCATGGAGCTTCTGTTCGGATTTTATACTTTCATTATCAATTGCCTATGTTCTCTCTCTCTCTCTCTCTCTCTCTCACACACACACACACACACACAGAGAGAGAGAAGAATTAATGACAGATACAAAACTAATAAAACAATTAGCTTTAAGAACTAATACATCTTTGGACTGGCTTCTGTTCTTATCAGCATATGTTATCCTTTCATGTTGTTCTTTCAAATATCATACTATACTCATTTGCATACTTACAAAAATACACGTATATATTATAGACTTACATTTACATATGAGAAAGAACATGTGATTTTTTTCTGAGACCTGTGATGTCTTTTTAATATTTAATTTCTATATTTCTTAATAAGTTATATAAATATAATTGGATATTTGACACTAGTATGAAGTACAGTTGGTAAACACTTTCTTCAATTCTGGGCTGTCTGTGTGCACAAAGAGACTTTATAGGAGGATTTATACTTTTTATCTCCCAGTTTCTAAGATCTCAGTTCAGCAAGGCGGAAGGGTACAGGTGAGCAGAGTGGCCTACTTCATGTTTCTAAAGGCAGAACTGTGTTTCCTCACTTCCTCATCTTGCATTTTACCCCATTTCAGACCTTCCTTGAAGGATGGTCACACATTTGATGTGTTTCTTTCTCTCTTTCTTTTGTTGTTGTTGTTGGCTATAATTTTTCATGTAATATTTTTTGATTATATTCTTTTTCTTCACCAAAATCCTTCCAAATCCTTTCTACTTCTTTTTTCCACCTCACTTCAGGTTATTTCTTTCAGCAACAATGAAACAAATAAAAATGCAAAAGAAAAAGAAAAAAATCAAGAAAAAAATATAAAACCAAACAAAGAAAAATAAAACACACACACACACACACACACACACACACACACACACACACACACAAACATGGAGTCCGTTTTCTGTTGGCCAACCATTTCTGGGCTTGGGTCTGTCCTGTAGTGTGGTTGACATACGTAGAGAAAAATTATTTTTCTCTCTCCCAGCAGTGACACCTTGTAAATAGCTTCTTGGTTATGGGTGAAGGTTTCTGCCCACATTCCTTCTCAGTGTTGGGATTTTCTCTGATGTGAAATTGTATGTGCTTTCATAATCTCTGTGAGCTCATACGTGCATTAGCCCTATTGTGATACTGTTGACTTGGAATCTTCCACCACATTGGGCTCTCTCTTTCCTCGTCGACATAGATTCCTGAACCTTGAAGTTTGATAGTGGCATCCATTTAGGCCTGAGTGTTCCAAGGTCTCCAATAAAGTAAGTTTTGTAGGGGGTAGTTTTGGTGCTCAGGTTCTGTTCCTTAATTGGTTCCTGATCGATCAATAAAGGTGCTAGCAGCCAATGAGCTGGGCGGAATAGATGGGGATTTACAGTTTTTCCAAAGGCAGTCAAACAGATGCAGTGGAGGAAAAACAGAGTTTTGCCTGGCTTCAAAGGGAGAAAAGGCTACTAACCATGTGAGATCTTGGGTGGAGTGGCCATCGGCCATTTGCCGGACTGGGCCTGGGGTAAAAATTAAAGCTGATGGCAGATATAGGGTGTTGAGATGGGAATGAATGTAACTGACTATCTAAAGTCGAGGGCAGATTTGGGATGCTGAGCTAAAAGTATTGGGAAGGGCACACTAACCACGGGAGATTAGAAGCACCCAGCAATTGAACCAATAAGGCAGGCTGAAAAATAAGCTAATGTGTATGTGTGTATGTATATGTCTTTCATTCGTGGATGCGAGAGAACTTTGACAGGCTGGTAGCAGGGTCTCCTGGAGCAACAACTACATACAATAAAGTTTTCTTATATTTCCTTATTTCTTTCTAGAGATAAACTTATAGACATACTTAGACATTGTTTTATTGATTTCTTAAGCCAGTTGTCTCTCCAATAAAATTGAGTATAATAATTAGCCATCCAACTTCAGATAAACTGTAGAAAAGGTTTGTTCAATACAAAAGTATACTGTGGACATGTTAAGTAGAAACGTATTGTTTGTTATTATTCTTTCTCATAGCTATAAAAACAAATGGATGTACCATACCAACAGGTACACACCATATGTCCCAACTCTAACCCTTGGCTCCAGTAACTTGATAAAATGCAACACAACAGCTTCAAATGTGTATTGCATGAAGTTATGTTTAAAAGTCATTTTTAAGTTAATTTTCACTTGTTCGATCTAAAAGAGCGATGTTTAAATGGAGATGTGATGAAGTTTAGCATTTATACCCTTTATGTTGGAAAGCTAGAATTCACCTCCGCTGTTATATATAAATTTCAAAATTGATTTTTATACTATGTTTATTGAGGTGGTGGATGTTTTCAAAGCTTCTACTGTACCATATGCACTAAGATAGCTTTCATTTCTGAAGCGAAAGGGCCATGAAGGGGCTTTTCTCAACTACTGACTTTAATCGTGGCATTTGTACATTCAGACAACAAAAGTGAAAGAACTACATGGCACAATTGGACACAAGAGACCATTAATATCTGTGCCCTAGTCTATTACCCAATCTCTACTATACTATGAAGACCAAGGTGACTGATTATTTAGATAGTTTAGCATTTAATTTCAATTTATAATCTAAAATGATGGTGTATTCCTCTTTCTCAGCATATAGTTTCCTAAAATTAATTACATACTATGCCTCCTTTTTGTCTTAGTAGAACAAGTATGGTTGATGTTTTTGTCTACAATCCCATGCCCCTACATAATCAGTAGTAGATGTCTACTTATGCAGGAGATGCCATGGGACATACGCTGGAGAAGACGTGAATGGATAGCTTTCTTGCTATTGCAGCCCGGCCTAGACCATTCAGTTCTTGGACGTTCTGGTTCTCTACGTTCTTTTCCTTCTTCATGACCATCCATGTTGAGTTCTGTCATTTCTGCCATGACACACCACTCTGAGAAGGGGAGGCCTAGAAGAGGCTCATGATCACACCTCTTTGAACTCAACATACTTTTTTTTCAAATCTTCTTCTCTGCTTGTAAAATTTTCTTTATATATTTTATTTATTCCGTCCTAACTGTTTAGCAAATTAAACTGAGACAATTCCAAAGGTTTACATAAATAAAAAGATAGCATTCCTACCTAGAATTTTCTGGGATAGAAGGGTTGTTATTTATCTTAAGTGTGACTTATTCAGTCATTATTCCTTGATGAGAATCTGGTTTATATGAGTCATTTTCTTTAGTAGTCACATTGCTCTGAGGCTTTTTATTTGGTTCCCACTGTATGCCGTAGTCAGCATTGCACTTTATTCTGTGCAGAGCATTGCTTTACCCAAGCTTCTAAGAGACACCGCATAGGCACACATTAGCATTGTCTCTACGAGATCCGGCTAGAACGTTAAGTTCTGCATTTTGTACAATGCTACATCTGGATTAGCTCTCCTGTATCTGAGTTTGTAATCCATCCCCTGTAATTCACCATTCTCAATATTCAGTCCCACACAGTATCTAGGCTCCTTTTAACACATAATAACAAAAATATGTGGTTTTTAACAGTTCCTATAATATATTCAGATAGTATTTTTAATAGTACGTTGAGCAGAGATAAAGTGCATTGGGAGAAGGTGCAAAGAAGGTAGGCAAAGCATAGGTTTTCATATTGCCTTAGCCAGGAAGAAGAGTTGGCTTTTAACAGGGAAATTGAGCCACTCCTATATGTCTAGAATGTAAAAGATGTACAGTTTCAAAATTATTTTTTTTTAAAATTTTATTTAATCTTATTTTTACACTCCAGATTTAACACCCTCCTTGTCTACCCTCTAACTGCTCCATATCCCATACCTCCTCTACCCTCCTCCCCCATCTCCACGAGGATGGCCTCACCCCCTTCTCCCACACCACCAGACCTTCACATTCCCTGGGGCCTCCAATCTCTTGAGGGTTAGGTGCATTTTCTCTGACTGAACCCAGACTCAGAAGTTCTCTGCTGTATATGTGTTGAGGGCCTCATATCAGCTGGTGTATACTGCCTGGTTGGTGGTCCATTGTCTGAGAGACCTCAGTGTGTGTGTGGGGTCTAGTTTAATTGAGACTGCTGGTCCTCCTACAGGGTTGCCCTTCTCCTCAGCTTCTTCCAGCTTTTCCCTAATTCAACCACAAGGATCAGCAGCTTCTGTCCATTAGTTTGGTTTAAATATCTGTATCTGATTCTTTCAGGTGCTTGTTGGATCTTTCAGAGGGCAGTCATGATAGGCCCCTTTTTGTGAACAATCCACAGCCTCAGTAATAGTGTCAGGCCTTGAGGCCACCCTTTGATATGAATCGCACTTTGGGCCTGTCTCTGGACCTCATTTTCTTCAGGTTCTTCTCCATTTTTGTGCCTTCAGTTCTTTCAAATAGGAACAATTATGGGTAAGAGTTTTTGACTATGTAATGGCAACCCCATTCCTGACTCGATGCCCTGTCTTTCTGCTAGAGGTGGGCTCTACAAGTTCCCTTTCCTTACTGTAGGGCACTTCATCTAAGGTCCCTTTCTTTGAATCCTGAGAGTCTCTTACTTCCCTGGTGTCTGGTACATTCTGGAGTAGTCTCACTACTTCCCAAGGTTACCTGTTTCCATTCTTTCTACTGGCCCTCAGGGCTTCAGTCCTTTTTCCTCACCCAATACTTGATCACGTTCTCCTTTTTCTCCCCCAACCCCCTTTTCCATTCAGGACACTCCCACCCTCACCCCTCCTGTGATTGCCTTCTTCTCCTTCCCAAGTGTGATTGAGGTATCCTCATTTGGGCCCTTCAGCTTGTTAAATTTTTTGACTTTTGTGGACTGTATCCTGGGTATTCTGTTCTTTTTGGCTATTATTCACTTATTAGTGAGTACATACTGCATGATATTGGTACAGTGACAGACATGTTGATCAATGGAATAGAATTGAAGACCCAGAAATAAAACCAGACACGTATAAATACTTGATCTTTTACAAAGAAGCCAAAAATGAACAATGAAATAAAGAAAGCATCTTCAATAAATGGTGCTGGTCTAACTGGCAGTCTGTATGTAGAAAAATGACAATAGATCTATAAGTGGTACCTTGCATAAAGCTCAAGTCCAAGTTAATTAAGAACCTCAACATAAAACTAGATATACTAAATCTAATAGAAGAGAAAGTGGGAAAGAGTCTTGAACTCATTGGCACAGGAACAAATTTCCTAAATAGAACGCCAATGACTCAGGCTCTAAGATCAAGAATTGATAAATGGGACCTCATGAAACCAAAAGCTTCTATAAGACAAAGGACACTGTCAATAGGACAAATTGGCAACCTACAGACTGGGAAAAAATGTTCACTAACCCCACATCCAGTAGAGGACTAATATCCAAAATATATAAAGAACTCAAGAAGTTAATCACAAAAATAAATAAATAAAGAAAGAAAGAAAGAAAGAAATACGTTATAGGACTAAACAGAAAATTCACAACAGAGAAATCTTGAATGGCTGAGAAGCACTTAAGTATTCAAAGTTCTTACTGATCAGGGAAATGAAAATCAAAATGACCCTGAGATTTTACCTTATACCGATCAGAATAGATTACATCAAAACCTCAGATTACAACACATGCTGTCAAGAATGTGGAGAAAGAGGAGCACTCCTTCATTGCTGGTGGAATTGCAAACTGGTAAAAACTACTCTGGAATTCAATCTGGAGATTCCTCAGAAAATTGAAAATAGATCTACCTGAAGATACCACTCTTGGGCATATACCCAAAAGATGCCCCATCATGCCACAGGGGATTATGTTCCACTATGTTCATAGCACTCCTCTTTGTGATATCCAGAAGCTGAAAACAACTCAGATATCCCATAACTGAAGAATGGATACAGAAAATGTCATTCATTTATACAAAGAAATACCACTCAACTATTAAGGATGAGGACATCCTGAGTTTTTCAGGCAAATGGATGGAAATAGAAAATATCATCCTGAGTGAGGTACCTCAGACCCAGAAGGACATGCATGGTATGTACTCAAAATTCTTCAGAACAACAATCCTTAAACAAAAAATTGCAAGTTTAAACATTCCATGTTTCAAACAGATCCTGTAGAATATTGTGCTTGATAATTTCAGCTTGTCTGGAGACCCATCATACTTGTTAGAATTTATGTTTGGATCATCCTACCATCTGGCTGTCAGGAAAAGTCTTACCTTTATATGATGCCTCAGTTCTTCTTTGATATTCCCAACTATTTTAAACATCGATACTTATTTATAGCCTATTATCTTTACTGAATGTTCTTTATTGAAATATTTTCTACTTTCAAATTCCATCCAATATTTATGTTTTCCTCAAACATCTGAGTCATTGCATTATTTTCTTCTGTTTTTATTCTTTGTCACTAATCAGGAAAGATTTCACACCACAAGCTAAGACACCAGTAACAGCATCCTAGGTGCCTTTAGTAATGAGGGTCTCAGTTTCAATAAATCAATGCTCTTGTGCTCAGATTTCATGTTAGAATATTACAATCTTAGTCAGTTTTCCTGAAAACATATTCTGCTTGAAAGATAATTGGGAATTTTATTGAAAAGCTGTAAGGACAAACCCATGTCACAAGAAGGTGGCACAATTGAATAACGGGGCACATTGTGCTATGACAGAGCATTAGAGAACATGAATCTCTGTGGAGCTCTAAAACTAAAAATACAGTTCTAATTGGGTCAGGAAGGCTTCTGTAGCCTTTTAATTGTTCTTCTTTCCATGTTTTCTGTCTTAGAGAAGGCATTTTCCACAAAGAGATGGAGCTGAGGAGCATTAAGGAGACAAAAGTTTCGGAAGCCATCAAAATGAGTGTGTATATTTAAAATGGGTTTGCATGATACATTATATTTTAAAGGAATCACCTGAATGATTCAGTTTTAAAATAGGCATATTGATTAGGCATAGATAGAAATTGGTTCATGAAAAACACAATAGTAGAAACTGCCAATATTCTGGCAATGGAAGAAGGGGAGGAAGTAAAGAGTGATATCTACTGAATGCATGGAAGAAAAATTCCCTTATTGCCATTTGTGACAACCAAAAAAAAAAAAAAAAAAACTGCCCCTGGTTGAAGATTAGTGATTTTTTTTTTTTGTTGTTGTTGTTCCTATATAGAGAAGAGTTTACTAGTAAAGTTGCTTAATCTTCCATGTGCGACCTTGGGGAATGTAATCTCTTTTTAATTGAAAAGCAAATACTGAAAGAATAAAGAATTAAGAAAGGAACAAATTAGGTTATTTTACAAAATACAGTGGTCATTAATCAAGAAGTAAATCATTAAAGGTAACATTAAATAAAAATTTTGATACCCAATTTTCCCATGAGACAAAAATTATTGTTGATTAAAACTTAGCATGAAAATTTAAGTTCTTACTAAGGAAAAATTATGAAGTAATAAAGACAAAAGATGATTCTTTAAAAAGACTTTCTGTACCCTTGTAAATTTAACTACCCGATTCATTTTATATCATTGGATAAAAATCTGGTAATGTGTGTTCCACATTTAATACAGGTAGACATAGAGTGAAATGAAACCAAAGAAGCATAAAGATTGTACCAGAGAAGTGTCTATGTCTGAAATAGATACACACTCAACTATAGTGTGTAAAACTGAAATAGAAAATAATATATACTGACATGTATATCTATGTAACTTTTCCAAATTTAAATATTTCTATTAAAACCAATTAGCACTAAAATCTTAAGACTTTTGTGACACATGAAAATTGACTAACCAGAAGAAAGAATTTTGAAATAAATTTTGGTACCACATTGATTTGGAGTTCACTGAGCCATTTAATGTCCCAGAAGCTTTAACTCCATAATGGGAACTACAGATAAATTCCTTAAGATGACAAAGGAAAAATAAAGTAAGTAGGATGTTATTTGATCATAGTTACCATCTATTCTTGAAACTTTGATGAACTGGTCTGGGAATATAGATTCATTAAATTCATGTACAACTCTGTTCAGTTCAGATTTCTCATAATCTGATAACTTTAAATCATAAATTTAGTGGCCATGGTGATAAATTATGCCTTACCCTAGCTTTTCTGGCTCAATTGAGTCAGTCTTTACTCTACACGGACATCTGTCTTTCCAGAATTTACTTTGATATTCCAGCCAATCATACAGCTCTACTTGGCAAGTCTTTGGCTCAGTTATACATGGAATTGACAATCTACTTCACATTTAAAACAAGTGTGTCTCCATTCTGGTGAATGAAATTTAGTTCAGATTTCTGAATCTTCATGAGTACTGAAGTAGGGTGGTAATAACATATAGTATCCCAATGGTGAAGATATTTTTTCTGATCTACACTAAAGTTTAAACTTCAACACTTTCAATGGTCCTACTGAATGTAGAGTTGGAATAAATACATAACGTAAAAGGATGGCTAAGATACTTGCTGTCATATCCAAAGGAAAGCCAGTTCCTCCCCACCATGCCAATTCTGAAGGTTCAACAAAAGCCACCAATCCTCAAAAATTTGGGAAACCAGTTTTTGTCTACCAAAAGGAAAACAATTTTTTCAGTATTACTGGCAAAAGGGACACATGTGTATCTGTGATATCCATTAGCATGCTAAAGAAAATGATGTCCTCCAGGCATCCTCAGAATCACAAGTACTTAATTCTTGTTGTCTCTTTTCTGACCTTAAAAGTCTTTCAGCTTAGGGACTTCTCTCTTTCCAGATACCCTTTTTTTTTCTCATTATAACCCTGCTAATTCTGCTTTTCCCCCCTCTCTTGGTCCTCCTTTAGTCTTCATTTTTTGGTCTCAAAACTTCATCTTGTCTGGCAGTAGTGGCATATGACTTTAATCCCAGCACTTGGGAGGCAGAGGCAGGCGGATTTCTGACTTCGAGAAATCACTAGGCCAGCCTAGTCTACAGAGTGAGTTCCAGGAAAGCCAGGGCTACACAGAGTAACCCTGTCTCAGGGGAAAAAAACAAAAACAAAAACAAAAAACAAAAAACAAAACAACAAAAAAAACCTTCATCTCATTTCCTGGCCAGGCTCTATCTGCTAGCCAAATTCAATTTATTCCTTTCTCTTTTTGCTCTAGACTTTTCCAGATGCCTCTGGGATTCTCTTTCTCCACAAGTAACAGAAAGATATCTTAAAATGGTCTGAGTCTCTTGAAACCTCAATGCCTATATGTAGTAACAAACTTCCTCCAGTGAAGTCATGCCTCTTAATCCATTCTAAATTGTTATTAACTGAGGATTAAGTGTTAAAATGTCCCAGATTTAGGGAGAGCACCTAAACTACACCACCAGAACTTTTATCTAATTATGGTAGTAACATGTTCACTTGTCTGTAATAGAAATATGTATTAATCTCTAAGCTTCACTATGAAACTGATTTCTTAATACTCTTTGTATGTGTGCTAAATATCATTTATAAAAATATTGACATTTTCTGTTTTCCTTTAAATTCATTGAATGTTTTTATTTCTAAAAATTGTGAGCTAAATTTTATGCTAAATTATAGTAGCAATATTAGAATAAATAATTGAAATATTTATTTAATATCAATCACTTGAAATATTTGATTTATTCAATAATAAAAAATATTTACAAAATATCTTTTCAACTTTCATCATTTTAATGATTGAATTTTATGTTTATTTCATTTTCAATTTTATCAAAACATTTGTGAAGGTAGTAGGATTGAAATCATGTTAAGGGAAACATTTGTAAAATATCCATAGCAGAAAGTGAATGTGTATATTATTTCAATATCTTTACTGAGTTGGTAATAAATATTTTATTTCATTTATTGTATTTGTACCCATGAAAATTTATGTAAGTTTGAGGCATAAAGATAAAATCTGATATTCAACTCAAAGATGAAATTTATTTTATCTCAAAACAAATCCTGAAGTGATTAGATTCCTGTATGTTAAGTCTATTTAAAGGAACATCTAAAAGAGTGACAAAGGTCACACTTATAAATTGAAAATTTACTTCTTTTTTGTCATTGTCAATACTTATTTACTAAAATATTTGCAAATCAACTTTCTAGGAGCTGGGAATGATTTTGATGATGAGCTAGCCCACAATGCATAAAGTTTACTGGAACTTCCCATGACTACCTAACAGAATGCATTTTAGTTGTCTGATAATATAACCTATGCATCTTTCCAAAGTTTGAATATCTTAAGTTCAACTTTAATCTGCGTACTATATTTTGAGATAGGAAATTTTCAAAAGTAAGAAAACATAATTTCTGTCACTATGAAAGTTTTATTTTAGGTTTTTAAAAATTAATTTAATGCCATCCCTTTTTTTCTTGTGCTTTCAAATTTTAATTATTTTGTGTCTGGTGAAATTACATACAGGGGTACCCGCACAGTAAAAGAATGGATCCTGTATGCTGTTACAATCGTCATTCTGGTCCACATTTCTAAATTGCTGTTTCTCCTGAATTAACACTGCAAACTGGAAATAAAGATGAAAAATATTGCAGTACATGTAGCAATGAAGGTTTGCATCAAGCTACACTCTGCAGATTAAGTAATGAAGAAACCTCATATAAGTAGCCCACTTTTTTTTCAAAGACTGAAAGAAATGCCCATGTCAGTTTCTTTTCAAAGAAATTCAGATTTATTAAAATGATATATTGGATAAATTTTGTTCTTGTGCCACAACCAACACATGGGAAACCTGACCAGTAAATATATTCCCAGGTGAAATGTAAACATATTAGAAATAGCTATATAATGCATTAATACATGATATTTAAGATATAAAAAAGCTATTTTTTGTGCTGTCCCCCTCCAGCCTTGAGCAGGCCTGAGAGACCTTGTTTACCACAACAGACCAAGTGATAAGGATCTAGGTGGAGTTACCCACTTTGGCTGCACAGAACACAGAAGCAGAACTGCCCCTAGGCTTGCCTGGAGACATCTCTGGCCTGTGACCTAGAACAGATTATGGACTATTCCACCCATTTCCCCGGCTGTAACCAGGAGGGGTTGTGGGTTGGGTCTTCCCCTTTAAATTGAGAACTGAACATTAAAGCTTTGAGCCTTGATCAGATAACTTTGTCTTGGCTTCATCTCTTCTCGCCCTCCATTCCCTTTCATTCCCAGCCCCCCATTCAGGTGAACCCAGTTGTTTTGTGGCCGAGGGAGGCTACATTTTTTCATAGAGGATAAAACAACCTAGAATTGTTCACAGTAAATGAACAAAATACAGAGTTGACATGTGTGAATGATAAGAGCTAATGAAGAACAGAAAATCTTACAGGGAATTTGTGGAAAATTAAGCCTTGATCTCAAATAGAGTGACTGGGCAATGAACAGAAGAGAGGCTGATGGATGAAGATATAGAAGATGGGAGTAGAAGGGAGGAAAAGGCATCAAAGCACTTATTGGCAGGATAACCATGCCTAATGTTCAAGAAATTAAATAAAATGAATGTAAAAGAAAATTGAAAGCCATAAGGACCCTAAAATCTAGGGGTGAGAGGATTTAGGTCAGTCAGAATATATAGAGCACATACGCATAACCATTTCACCTGGAGTAAAATTGTTAACTCTTTAAGGGCTTTAATCCAGGAATGCTGTAGGTTGGATTTTCTGGCTCAAATGTTCCCATCTAATTGGTTCATAAAAGACAGCAAGGTGAGACTGAAGATTTTTTCGGACTGTGACAGAGCTCTGGCAAGAAATAGAGGGGAGTGGGCCTGGCCGTGCTGCCATGGAAGGACTAAAAATGAATAAAATGTGGATCTCTTTTAATGTTTGTCTATTAAAATATCCTAAGTTATTAAACTTAAACACATATGATTGGCTTCCAAAAATTCCTGATGTTACATATGGAACCTGGGTATTTATATGTATAGATAAGTGTATTGTTATCCATCATCAAGGAAACTGCTTTTTGCAACATTATAGAAAATCACAAGCAATCAACATTCAGAATTGTGCAGTCTAGCTCCAAGTGATACATCTGCAACACAATGCCTGCACCTTAGGTTCAGGGATCATTGCAGGAGACAGGGTGGAAAGATTGTAAGACCCAGAAGAAAAGTGAATTTGCAGTTGATACTAAGTCTCCTAAAAGTGTCAGAGTATATACTCATAATTTCTCTCCAATGTGGCTGCCTAAATATGAGCTGAACAAGGATGACAAGGTAGACGTGCTAATATGGACAAGGAACTGTTCATGAGTCCCAAAGCCTACCAAAGAACTACAGGTAACTAAAGTATGCTTAGTTCTGGGAAAATAGTTTTCTCTGGAAAGTGTAATTGACCATTTGATATAAAATGGTCAGTCCTAAAGACGTTTTCATATGAACATTATACAAACAAAATATTCATGATTATAAACCACATTATATATTATATGTTACATATAACATATCCATATATTATAATTATATATACATATTATGCAGATTGAGCAGGAGGGGTATACTTGAGTGTTTGGAGAAAGTAATGGGAAGGGAGAAATGTAATTACATTATATATAATGTCAAAAATAATTTAAAACACAATCTAAAAACATACAAATACCTAGAAAAAGAATAGAAATAAGAAAATCTGGGTATTATCTAGATACAAAATGAGAGGTGCCCAAGAATTATTAGGTTTCATGTTTGGAAAACGAAACACAGTCTTTTACGTCAGTGAAAAAATAAAAGCGTTCTCTCTCTGCAGGTTCTGGTTGCCATGTTGCACTAGTCCACTGTAAGAGCAAATTGTCTGCATTGCACTTACGAGATCAGTCAGTCATTCTCTAGGTATCTGCTTTCTTTCATTTATCATGATCAAATGGATTTCATCCATGCTGTCACAAAAGATATATCAATCATTTTTATAGCTCAAGAGTATTTCATTGTTTTTAATTTAAAGCACCTTGAATGGACAGGTTAATATTTTAGGGCCTTTAATTATACTATTTTTCCTGCTTCATAAATAAACGGTTATATTTTTATTGGACACAATGCCCCATAAATTATGTAATTCACCCTCTAAAAAGGCCGATTCAATATGCTGTGTATTTTCACAGGACTGAAGAGTCTGAAAGAAAGAGAGAGCTAAATCTCTAAAGAAAATCACAGAATAATGAAAAAGAGAAATAATGAAGTGTTTACGTGAAGATAAGGAACACAGATGTCCCAGATGGGTTGGGATATATGGCGCTAGTTGGCAACTTTCACACAGATTGATTCATCAACATTCCTCTGAGGGTATAAGATGTGGAAAAACAGAAAATAACATCTCTGTAATGTGAATTTTCCAAATTCAAGATGATACTATGACATGCTGGTTAGTTTCAGTTTTACTTTGTGATGTTTCTTGACTAAATGACTCTTCAAAGGAATCATTATCCTTATTTATTTCTATTTTTTTACTTCATCAAAGTTGACATCTTTGGAAATGTTAGCATGGAGTTGCTCATCTCCCTTTCCTGGAAGCAGAAAGCCCAGGATCAAGGCACATTTGATTGCCTTCCTCAAAGTTCTCACTACTTGCAGGTGGTCATTCGCCTGCTGCCTGTTCTCACTACCCTTTGTACCTCCATGGCATTCCACATGTTCAAATTGCCATTTCTATGAACACGTCAGTTATGTTGAAACCTTTGTCAGACAAAGGCTCATTTTAAACACAGCAGCTTTCTTTCCTTTTGTTTATTTTTGCTGGACTATATTTGTTTTGACTGTTATCAGACTTGCAAAGGACATTTTCACATGCAGTTGGATGTACTATCACTGTGCTTTCCACTCCCTCCACTTTCCTCCTTTGTTATCTTCGCCTCTCAGTAGTCATCTTCAGTCTATTAAATATATCACTTCTACTTTCATGTCACATACATACATATGAATTTATATATGCATAATATATACAGAATTCACAAATGAGAATAACATACAGTATTCAACTTTCTGAAACTGACTTAACTGGCTTGATGTGATAATCTCTAGTTCCCTCTCTTTTTCTAAAATATCACATAGCATTGTTCACATTTCTGATTTAATAAATTTATGTTATACAATCATACATGCACAGGAACACACAGACACACTCACACACATACACAAGCCATACATACCCAAAACAATATGGTTGGTGTATTTGTTCTTTTGTTGTTAGACTTTAAGATCATTAATCTCTTTAATGACCTTATTTCTTATCACAAAAGTATAATATTTGTTACTAGTAATTTTAACTTAAACATTTTCAGTTGATTGGGAGTATAATTTGGCGCATAATAAAAATCAAAACTTCTAACAAAACACAGAAAAGAGTAATAACTCTGTATGACTTTTTTTAAAAAAAGAAATTATGAAGAAACAACTCAAATCTGAAGAAATAACTGGGGAGAAGAGAAACAAATGAACCTTTTCTAAAAGGAGCTATCACTACCCAGGTGAGCATGTTTTCTGGTGATGGTTAAAGGAACACACCAGTCTGCATAACCAAGGGCAATCATTTGCCACAAATATTAAAAGGTATATAAGTACACGTTAAGAATGTACACATATCACATATATGCATACATACACACATACACAGACACATATACTGCCATATTCACTCATCAAGCAAAATAAAAGTTATGAAAAGTAGGTAATTAGATCTAGAGTGAATTTGGTTGCAATATTGACATGAAGTGTTAATATGGCTCTTTGATCTTTGTGTTTCAGAAAAGTATTAAAAATATTCAGCACCCTCTAAAGAAGCAACATGTTCTTTTCAGTATTAAAAAAGATTTAAATTATTTTAATGTCTGTGATAATGTCATTAATTTATAAAAGATGGGTTGGATAAAGAAGAGGCATACTGGACATGAGTTTAAAGGGATAAATCAAAGGACTCTGAATAAATATCAGTTATAATTAATATGACTGTAAATTTAAATGTATCAGTCCTTCTCTCTCTAAGTGTGTCCTTAATATGGTAATAGATGTCAAAGGATGGGGAGAGAAAGGCTGCAATCACATTCAATATGTGATAAGAGGATTCCATCTTTCAGCATTTCAAGCCTTAGACCTGTATTTTATTTCAAGTTTGGTGAACAGCAATCACTTCCCATTTGTGATTAGTTTCTGTCTTCACTGAAGAGAGGGTTGAGACAGGGCTTTAAAGGTTATTCTACACCAGACAAAAGAAGAACATGAAAAATAAAAGGCTTTTCAGATGATCTAAAGAGCACTTGAATCTGCCACTTTGATATCATTAGCAAATTGTGATTGATTAAGTATCATAGTTAAATCTCTTACAAGATTTGTGACAGAAAAGAGAGTGCAGAAAGTATGGGTATTCTCAGCATGGGGGGCTATTTTTTTTAAATTTACAAGTGATATTTTTCAGATTGCATAATCCTATCTTTTATTCTTGAAATTATGAAGTTAGGTGGAATCCTGCGAGCAGTTGTTCCTGAATCAGTGTTCACGCAGGTGATGTCTTGACATTTCCAGCTGGGCACTAATATTAACAGTCTTGGGCTGATGCTTAAGAGTTGCTTCATAGGCAATGCATTTGGAATAAAACAGGAGCCAAACACTGTCAGTTCAAAGCCTTTCCTCACCTTAATATTGCTTCATATCAGCTATACAGATTGAGTAGATATTTTTGTTTGTAGATCCGAGAAGGTGTCACATTTTTAAAATATTGATTAAAAAGAGTACCCTGAAGGTCTCTGATGTTCATCAAAGTCCTGATAATATCAAGATCATTAGATCAAAGTGGCTTTATATTCAAAGGACCTTTTCATCCATGTAGGTTTTTATTTCTGACAATGTGATTGTGAGAAAAGTATATTTCTGAAGCTAAACAAAGATTACTATATTACAAACTTCCAGAGGAATATGGAGTTCATACTGAAAAGAATAAATGGTAACTACTGCAAATTAGCCATGCAACAAGAGAAAAATTCCAACACCAAAATCCAGTGTGGTCTTGGCAGTGTTTGCTTGATTCATATTAACATTTTTTTCCTACTTCTTAGAGACAAGCATTCGCCCTATTTTTAATTTATTTGAAAGTTTTTATTAAGTTTTAGTTTAATAAATATTAATTATATTTAAAACCAATGCCTGTTTTCTTTTCCTCTGTATCATTATTCCTTTTTTAAAATTAATAATATTATTTACTTACATTTGAAATATTTACCACGCTCCATGTCCCGCCTACCATGGAACAGTTTTTCACCACATCCCTCCTGCCCTTTGGATCTGAGAGGGTGCTCTTCTCTCTCCTGAGAATCTCCCTTCACTGGAACATGAAGTCTCTACAAGATTTGGCCCATCATCTCCCATTGAGACCAAGCATATATACCAGGGGCCACTGACCAACCTGTGTATGTTCTATGGTTGGTGGGTAAGTCTCTGGGACCTTCCAGGGGTCCAGGTTAGTTGATACTGTTGGTCTTCCTATCGGGTCGTCTTCCCTTTCAGCTCCTTCAATCCTGCTCCTAACTCTCTCACAGGCATCTTCTACCACTGGGGAATCCAATGGTTGGCAGTGAGTATCTGCTTCTTTCTTATTCAGCTGCTGGTAGAGCCTCACAGAGTTCAAACATGCTAGGCTTTTGGGTCCAACACAGCATAGCATCAGTAATAGTGTTAGGGTTTGATGCCCATCCATGGAAAGGATACCTGTGTTGGGGCAGTCAATAGTCAGACATTCATTCAGTTTCTGTTCCAGTTTTGTCCCTCCATTTCTTTTAGATAGAAATGATTCAGTGTCAAAAATTTTGAAGATAAGTTGATGTCCTCATCCCTCCACTGGAGGCCCTGTCTAACTACAGGAGGTGGTCTCTTCAGGTTCCATCTCCCCACTGTTTGACATTTCAGCTAAGGTCACCCCCACTGAGTCCTGGAAACCTCTTATATCCTAGGTCTCTGGGGCTTCTGTAAGTTTCTCCCACCTCTACCCCCAGCCCTCGAAGCAGCATATTTTTAATCATTCTCCTGGATCTTTGGGCTTCTCCCCTGTCTCCCTCTGATACCTGATCTGGCCCCTCTTTCCCGCTTCCCCTTGTACCTCTTGCTCAGGTCCCTGTTCCTCTGCCTCCCATAATTATTTACCCCCTTCTAAGTGGGATTGAAACACCCTTACTTGGGCCTTCCTCTTGTTAACTACTTATGGTCTGTGGGTTGTATCATGGTTATTCTATACTTTTTGGCTAATATCCACTTGTCAATGAGTATGTACCATGACACTGTTAATAGGACAAACTGGCAACCTATAGATTGGGAAAAGACCTTCACTAACCTTACATCTGATAGAGGGCTAATATCCAAAATACTCAAAGAACAAAAAGTTAGATGCCAAAAAACAAATAAACACAATTTAAAAATGGATACAGAGCTAAACAGAAAATTCTCAACAGAGGAATCTCAAATGACCTAAAAGCACTTAAAAAAATGTTCAGCATCATTAGTCATCAGGGAAATGCAAGTCAACGTGACCCTGAGATTCCACCTTATACCAGTCAGAATGGTTAAGATCAAAAACTCAGATGACAGCATATGCTGGTGAGGATGTGGAGAAAGAGGAACACTCCACCATTGCTGATGGGATTGTAAGCTGGTACAACCACTTTGGAAATCAATCTGGTGCTCCCTCAGGAAACTGGAAATAGCTCTATCTGAATACTCAGCTATATCACTACTGGGCATATACCCAAAAGATGCTCCACCACACCACAAGGAAACATGTTCCACTACGTTCATAGTAGCCTTATTTGTGATAGCCAGAAATGGGAAACAACCCAGATGTCTTTCAACCAAAGAACGGATACCGAAAATCTGGTTCATATACACAGTGAAATATTATTCAGCTATTTATTACAAATGAGAACATCTTGAAATTTTCAGGCAAATGGAAAAACTACAAAACACATCCAGAATGAGGTAACCCAGAACCAAAAGGATATGCAAGGTATGTACTCTAATGTCCCCCTTTTCTGTGCTGTTTTACTGTATAGATGGCTCCATGGCTTATAGAGAGTTGAACTTGATTCATTTCTTTTAAAGTCACCAGCAGAGTCCTTCCTGAGCCTAGTTTTTGGTTCCCAGTTCAAGCATTTGCAGATTCAGATCTCAGTCCCTTGAGAGTAGAAGTAGACCACACAGTTCACAGAAAAGAATCATGAAGAAATATGGTGACGTGGAGAAAACAGATGCGTGTAAACTTTACATGAAGCAAGTAGCTATTTCACAGGAAAGCAAGTTTCTGGAGAGCACTGGTCCTTGAAGTAGTAGTCAAAAGAAGGCACAGATCTGGGTAACTCTAATCTCTAACGTGAGTGACCCCAGCCATTTTTTTTGTGAGATTATAGGAAACTTGTGCTTGCCTTTTCCCAGATGTCATGGCTGCTGTATGTCTGTTGGAATAGAACATATGCCTTCTGAGTACCTGAATGAAAGCCTGAATTTGGACTCCTTATAATATGTTATTTCAGATACTGTCATTTATATGGCTCATAATTATAGCACACCTGGGGTTTTGGAAGACATTTTTAAAAAAGTAAAGTCTCAAGAAAATAATAAGTGAAATGAATATTCAACTTCATGTAGCAATTGGTGAATTAACATAATCATTTTGACTCATTTCTTACCCATATGCAGCTAACCATGTTTATTTCATAGGTGCAATATTATTTATATGCATCATTGCAACCTACGCCTTTTTCCAATTGGTATCCAATGTCATTATAATTCCCTATCCTAATAGTGAGGTCACAGTTTGTGTAACTCCAATTCGTCCCAAGCCATTCTTTAAATCCCCTGATTATCTTTACATTTTGAAACTCTACTTATCTTATTTTCAAAAAAACATCCACATTCCAAGTGACTCCTGTGGGAAAAGAATCTTGTTTTATTTCTGTCTTTGCCACTATTTTTCTTCATTTATTTTTTTCTCTCTTCTCCCTCATGGCCTCTTTTTGACATAGTAGCCTAATGTAGATTTTGGCAAGGTTGTTTCTAATTCATGCACTTACATCAAACTCCTTGTCCAGCCCCACTAGGTCTCTCAACACATAAACTCTTCTCTTATGTATTGCCACTTTTCATATCAGATCTCTATCATGCTGAAAACCCTTTACCTAATTGTGCAACACACATCTGTTGAGTTCCAAACAGGGAGGTATAGCAAGGTCCGTCATAGGGCATCATTTATTATTTGAGGCATCATCATTTGGAAGAATATCTGCTACTCCCTCAGTGATATAATTACAAGTGATACATGTATTGGGGCTTAAGGGGTTTCATTTAACATAGAAATTCCACTAATAGGGAGAAACTCACAGAGAAGGTAAAAAGGCTAACAAGCTATGGGAGCATGTGTATCACTGTCCACACATAGGTTTTCCTGAAGAAGCTTTTTAGATGGTTTTCCAATCTGCGAAGACAGGAAAGAGGAGAGTGAAAGGAGGAAAGTTGCATAACGGAGCTCCACATTCATATATCATTGAAGTTTCTCAGTTCTCCCATGATGCAAAGGGTCTAAGAAAATGGGTTTGTGAAAAATTGGATGATGTAATAGATATCTATAAGAACAGGACTTGTAAATAAACAATGTGAATTTACTCCTGAGAAATAACAATTCTATGTGGAAGTATGTACACCTTAACCTGGATATTGTTCCCAAAGCCATGGAGTGATTTTCATATGCCAAGGAGAAAATATGAACACTTGCAGCTGGCGTTGGAAATAATACGAAGACTCTAATAAATGATGGGATGTTATAGAAGAATTTTTTATGCTGGTGTTAAGAAGATAAGTTATTAGTTGGGTATTTCTAGAATGAAGATGAAGAAGTGTGAAACCTGAAAGGTCAGGGGTCACATGCGGGAGAAGCTATGAAAAAAAGCAAAGGGAGAATAGTCGTACTGCTGCTTGGTGTATTGTTTTTCAGATTACAATGGCAAAATATCTGACAAAAGCTACATAAAGGAGGGAGACTGTATTCTATTGGTGATTTCAGAGGGTTTGTTCTACCAGAGTGGCATGAGGAACAGCTCATTTTATGCTAATTATACTGTAGGGTTGAACACATGGTTGAATTACAAGAGAGACTGAGAGAGAGAGACAGAGAGACAGAGAGACAGAGACAGAGAGACAGAGTTCTGTGAGTTGTACTTTCTCAGACTTCCAGAGCTTGCTACATAGTGAATAGAACTGAAGATCCGTTGTTCAAAGGATACGCCTAACGAGGCATTTAAGATTGATATGTTGCTCATTTGTTTGTCTTTGTCACGTCTTATTCAGATTGGTTTACTTTTATTCATTGTATTTTATTAGCAGTATTAGTGTACATACAGATAACTGTTTTTTTTTCAATGAGAGAGAACAAGAAAAGATTTAGATTTTGTTGGGTGTTGAGGTAGAGAGGGTCTGTGAAGATTTCAGGGAGTTAAAACCACAATCAGAATATACTATATGAAAAAAAATTTATTTTCAATTGAAGGAAAGAAAGAAAGGAAGAAAGAAAGAAAGAAAGAAAGAAGGGAGAGAGAAAGAGAAAGGAAGAGAGACATATTGCTTTAGACTCCAAAGGCTTTTCACCAAAATATAAGATAAAATATATTTAATAAAATTTCAGAAGTACCATTATCTTAAATGTTCCAACATTATTCACATTTACAATCCAAAAACTCCTCTAATGATGTTTAGCTTGGTTTATTAAACATAGAGTGTAAAGGAGTAACCAGAGACATTTCCAAAGGAAAGAATGAGTGCAAAAGTGTCTGAATGAGAACAAATTGAGACCAAACTCAACAAGGCAAATATTAAACCCTTAGTACACTATCTGACTTGCATGCCATAATGGGAAGGCCAGTGGGAGTGGCCTAATGGGCAGCCTAATCTGTGTAGTTTGTAACTCAGTGGCCTTGTATTGGGTTGGTCCTCTTCATTGCCTGAAGGTTTTAGTGGAGGATGTTGCACATTGCTGGCATATCCAGTATCCTGGGAGGGCCATAGATGTATTGCTCCAAGTCTTGGGCTTTATGCCTACATCTTCTGAACTAATATTCTCATGTCTTCTCATGGAGTTTCTGACCCTACTGTACATTGAGTAGCCTCACAAATTTATCCAGACTGAAAAGGCAAACACACCGTGTTCTCTCTAATCTGTGGATCCTGGCTCCGAATCTTGAGAAGTGAGGATATATTCTGGAGTAACTATAAAACCAGAGAAGTATACAGCTACTGAGGAAGGGAGAAGCACTGAAGGGGGTGGTACCAGGTTACAGGTGTATGAAGAAACAATGGGGTAGGTAAATGGGGAGTGAGTATTTTATTATGTAGGGAGGAAAGAGGTACCATAGGTCAGGGAGGAGGATTAAATAAAAGTAAGGATGTTTGAAAAAGGAATTATGTTGTCCTGTATTCATTTAAAATCATGTATAATTCATATAAATGCCACTTAGGGTGACAATGCCACTCCATCCCTAAGGGCAATTGACTATCTAACACAGGCGCCAGAAAAATCCCCTCATAGTCAAGGCAGTACATAAAAGTCCCAAAATACTATAAACTATACTGAACTATTGTTTAGTTTGTTTATGCTTTTTTGTCTGTTTTTGTTTTTATTTGGTTAGTTGGTTTTGTTTTGTCTCCCAGAAGTTGAAGTTGAGCTCATGAAGCTTTGACATTATGACATAACATTTGGAGGATCTCAGCTGGATCTGACTTAAAATTGTTCTCTAATAAAAGGAGCTTACACGGCACTTTAAGGTATGTATCACATTGCCAAGGAGGGGGAACAATCAATAGTTTTACCCAGCTATGATGACAAGAAACCACAACAGTGACCACCATGGGAAAATAGGCCTAAAGGCACAATAGTGGCACTTATAGCCTGGCAGGAATCAGATGCCATCTTTTGTACTTAAGGCTCATGCAACAGGAAGGAAATCACTGCTGATACTGGAATCATTGCTACTACTTTTTACTAGGGAGGTTGTGAATTTGACAAGAGAACTGACTACTGCCATTTTACTAAACAAGCATAATTGCTAAGTACATTCCAAATACCTACTCTTATACCCACAAATGTGCGTATCTGTCACCCCAAATCAAAGAAGATTTGTTTTGCAGTAGATGGAGACAATTACAGAAAATCACAAATGCTGGAAAGGCATTGAAAAACGGATTGTTAGTGCCCAGGAACAAAGGATATATCTATAACTCAACTCTTATACCTAAGGATAAGAACATCACAGAAAAGGGTAGGAAGATTATAAGAGCCAGAGGATCTGGTACTCAGCTGCAAGATTTTGTATCCTAGCAATGGCAGGGAAGAGTCACCCATGGTTCTTTCACAATATGGTTGCCTAAATAAGACTTGAACAAAGACAATACCAATAAACAAATAAACATGCTACATGGGAGATGGAAATTTCATGAGATCTCATCACTAGACAGTTACTACAGAAAACCTAGTGACTGATGAGAAAAAGAAAATTAGACCTCCCCAGGGATGAGAGCCCTAATTGATTATCTAACACCAAGTAGATAATATAGAAATAATATTCATATAGGCAACATTATTAACAGCAGTAACAGTAACAAAGTTGCTTGAAGCATGGCCTATAATTTATCTTTTACCTGTTTGCAAAACAACAAACTATTGAACTTACTGCTGCCAGATCAAGTAGTAGTTGAACCCTTAGAACTTGTTGGGCCATAATGGGGCAACTGATTCTAAGAGAAAAGAATTCTCTAGGTGTCAGCATTTGAGCAAGTTACCCTGATGGCTAAGGATGCTGAAATACCAGGGTAACAGAAATTGCTAGCCTAGATGTGTTCTCTAATCAAGGAAATGTCTTCGGAATGACTTCACAGTTTTATACATTGGAGCTGGTGACTACAGTGGTGGGCATTGGAATGGGGGATTTCTGAAATATTTTCATTGTCTAATATTTCCTATCATCTCAGTGCAAAGCACGGCACGACTTGTTTTTAAGGTAATAATCTTTTGAAGAACTATAGCTTCTTTGCTTTGGAAGAAGCCTACACTGGAATTTGGACTCGAGTGAGTTGAGACTATGTTAAACAGTAATAGCATGGTTATTGAAGCATGTCTAAAGCAAGATATTAGTGAGAATTAAAGACAAAAAACAGAACATAAAGGAGTGGAAAATACAACTGGGAATGAAGAGTTTAGCTCTAGACAAAATGGGTTTAACAGTCCTCCAAATGAAAAGTCCTCATACATATGCATACTTTTTTTTTTTTTTTTTTGTGAAGAGCTTGGTAAATTGTACTTCAGTATTTTAGTTCCTAAATTTCTCACTCAGTATATTTCACATTTTTTTTTACAATTTATTTATCTTCAATTTTACAATTTTTATTGTTGATTACTTGGT
>JANHMN010000002.1:118655465-118729245 GCA_030674055.1 Rhabdomys pumilio
TATACATATATGTTATACATATTACTTTATATACATATATACATATATATGTATACATATATGTGTATATGTGTGTATATGTATGTATACATATGTGTATATATATGTGTATATATATACATATGTGTATATATGTATATATTCACACACATATACACACACATACATATATACATATATATACATATATATTACAATATAAACAACTCAAGAAAAAGAAGCTATGAATCTGGGAAAAACTGGAAAGGAAAGGGGTAAATTATGTTATTATATATTTTAATCACAAAAATTCAGAAAAGAATAAAAAAAAATCCCTCATCTTTAGCAGTTTAGTTGACAATAATTTTTCTGTGTAGGGTTAGCCTAATGTACTTCTCTGTTGTTCATGCTGCAAAGTTACTATGCTCAATCTTGGGATGGTCTTATGAGTATAACCATAGATGAATTCATGAATACAATGATGATGTCATGTTCAGAAGACAGCCTTGCATAAAACTCTTTCCCATCCTCTGATTCTTATTTTCTTTCTGCCCTTTCTTCTAAGATGTTTCCAGTGCCCCATATATGATATAGGGCTGGAATATAAATTTCCCATTTAGGGCTAAACATTCAAAAGTCAATTTGTCTCGGCATTTTGACCATTTGTAAGTCTCTGGTTTAAACACTACCCATTCAACCAGGAGCTTCTCTGTTCAAGGTTAAAGATAGCTCTAATCAACATGAATAAATAAAAATACTTATAAGACATTTTGAAGACAAGCAAAACAGCAGTAGTACATTTCGTATCTTTTAAGGTTTATAGTCTCCATGGTTATGAGATTTTCAACAAGTTTTCAGTATTTCCTCCAATGGTTCAGGACTCACATCAAATCAGTAGATGTTTGGTTATTCTAATAACACATATACCAGTATTTTATTAGCTCCTCATCTTACCTGACAGGATAGTATGCGAGGTCTACCACAGGAGAGTACCATTGATGGTGTTCTCATGTTAGAGGCCTTCAAAATACTTTCCAGCAGCATGAAACCCACTCAGCCTGGAGAAAAGTTCTGGATTATTTTAAATTTGTTTTTTTTCTAAATCCTATAACCAAAGTGTGTAGTGTTATTAGCAGTGCAGTCTTAGCATTTGTTTCTGGTGGAAAACCAAAATGCTGTGGCAGTAGCCTACATTGTTTTGAGGGGAACCTTTGGCATCCTTAACTAACAAGTCTTTAAAAAGTATCTGAGGCCTGTCACTGGGCTTTTCATTTAATAACCAAAGACTTACGGGAACAACACTGGACAGTGCCGTTGTACTAATATCAGGTTAGGAAAACATCACAGGGGGTCAAGTTGCTAAACGCAATAATGATCATTTTAAAAACATAAAAGAATGTGTCTACCCAAAGACGTAATTATTTTAACTGTATATGCATTAAATATGACAATCTTCATTTATACAAAATTAAGTCTGCCACAACCCAAAACCAAAGAAAACATAAAAACTTCAGTTATACTACAAAAGTCCTCTGTTAGAAAACAGAATTAACACACACACACACACACACACACACACACACACACACACGAAGGAAAAGACAAACCAACAACAAAAAATAAAAAGAACAATAAATATATAGATCATTTAAAAATTGTGGGTCATGGAATAACATATTTAATATTAAAAAACTCATATAGTGTGGCCTTTTAGCAGATGATTTTAGTTAAATTCATTAACAACAGGAACGTATTGCTATCGATGGCAGAATAGCTCAAACTGGCAACAAACAGAAAAACAAGTGCCTTTCTGCAAGTACACATCACTAAATAGCTTGGTCAAATTTTCAAATTTTTGAATTAGTTGTCCTATCCCAACTGATGAGTTACGGTTCTTAAGTTCACAATGAGGTCTGACTACCAGGTAGTACCAAGTCTTATGTCTGAAATGTCATTTTTAGTCTTAATAAACCCTTCTTTTCCATTGTGTTTTTAACTTTTAGTTTGAGATAATGACAAATACATCATGAACTTCCATTTTATTTCTTACAAACTCAGAGAAGATTTATTTTTAACCACAGATTTTATAAACACAAACCTAAACATCTTTTTGTCACCTCTTTCATTATAAAAGGGACTTTCACCTTTTAATTTAAAGGAAGTAGTCCATGTGATCTCTGTGACCCATCTGCACAGCCAGCCTCAATGCCATTTTCTTAGGAGCATCACAATATCCAAGAAATGCACCTGTAAACAAGCATTGTGATAAATGCAGCAGTTGATCGTCAGCTAATGTAGGCATTGAGTGGAAAATATTCAGTCTACTTGAAATCAATTGGCGCAACTGACTCATAGTTAACAGACGGCCAAGAAAACAAGAGCATTGTTCTACAATGGGCACCGAAACTCACATGGATTCTAGTGAGGCTTTTAGAAACCCGGGGGAAAAAGTAAAATATAAAATACTTTTGTTTGTGTGGTTTCACTGTAATGCACAGCTGAATCTACAGCTGTGGTCAGGGTAGGAGTAGCGTTCCTTGTGTTTAAAGAAGTCAGGATGGCTTGTGCAGGAAGTAGGAATTTTTATAAATGAAAGAATAATGATTGAAATCTTCAAGGTCCTTCCTATTATGGCAGAGGCTTGGGCTAGTACAGACGACAGAACAATGGGGATCTAGAGGAGAACACAGACATGCAAGTACAAATGAGCCTGGGCATGACAATTACGATCAGGTAATTCCTATCAGTGATAACATTCCTGATTATGTCAATGCCTTCCAGAGCAACTAGCTCAGTAGTACAAAAGACCCTCTCTGAAGAATTTAGTACAGTGGTCAGATAATCTACCATCATCTCCAGATTAAATAAAAAAATATATTGTCTTATTCATCCATTGCTATGAATATCAGTATAATACAACTACCTTTGAACTTGTTTTGGAAAATAAACATACACACATACACACACACACACACACACACACACACTGTGTTAAATTAATTTGCATTAATTTAACATATAAATTTAATATGCATTAAACAATACTGTTTTGTGTGATGAAACATAGACATTTTTTTTTCTAAAAGGACAAGGGCTGAGACTAGAGAGGTGGCTCACTGCTGTATAGCCCTTATTCCTCTCAACAAGGACCCAGAGCTTCGTCTCCAGAAACTACATAAAACTCACAATAGCTCCAGAGATCTGCCTCCCACTTTGTTCACTATGGATACCTGCATTCACATACACATACCATTCCCCAGACCACCCTCCACAAGTACACATAATTAAAAAGGAAATAATTCATTTAAAGAATGCTAAAACTGAAAACTATCTAAATCTCGGTAAGAGCGCTGACCCAGAGTGAATTTTGGTTCACGATATTCCTTCCTCTACATCAAAACTTCCTTTCTTCAGTACTGTAAGCATAAACTTCCACAACTGTGCAAAAACATTTACAAGCTTTATCATAACACAAAGTATGAATATAATTTTCAGTAAGAAGTATTATTTTATTTATTCCCAGGGATAGTATGAACAGAAGGTAACCCATTTAGTGAGAATAATATAGTTTACATTTATAGGCTTAAATTTTAGGACACTGTATCAAACAGCTTCTCATTTCCAAAATTAAACTATCTCTACTTTTAAGGAGGTAATTAACCTCCTGCCATAAATATTAACTGTACATAACTTAAGGTATATAAGGCCAATTAATCAAATCCTTAGTTAAGTATATTAAAAATTAGCCTTTCTGAAGTTATCAGCGTGAACTTTGGGTCTATCAGTTTTGAGAATGGGTGAAGTTGTATTATATTATAGCAATACTGAAAGTTTGCTTTAAGTTTCATTGCTAGTAAAGTGAAGGTGTAAGAATTGGCAGGGCCAACTCCTGTAGTATGTTATCACTATATTGTCAGGCAGTGTGTGGGTGCCAACTCTGACGACACTGGGTGTGTTATAAATCAAGTATGAGCCATGGATTTCTTATAGCAATAATACATTTCAACTCTTACCTTATTACCACATTTCTTGGACACCACAGGGTAATATATTTTCAGCTTTTTTACTGCTTGTATGTAATCACAAGTGTTGTAGCCAAATGCAGTGAGAGTTCAGAGTCATTTCCTGATATTGGTGTACTGATGCATGGGTATTTGAATTTGCAAACCCTTATCCATCTGTGAGGTGTGTTAAGCATTACCTTCTTATTACATAGGTTGCATTTAAGAATTCACAGGAATAGGGTTTTATCATAGAAGACTCCCTTTGTCTAGACCAACTAGTATAAATTCTGAGGATATGGGTATAACTTTGTATGAAATATATGTGTGTTATATTGTTGGAACATTATGTATGGATATTAAAAGAAGAAACATGTATTCTTTAAATACATCATTTAAGCCCAAACTACATTTAAGGATATCAAACAGTGCAGTATTCTGACAAGTGTTTGATCTAAAATCAAAGCCACATCATATATATTCTGGAAATAGGCGAAAGTTGAATCCTCTTATTAAATGCAGCCTGTGTGACAATAGAAACGTGTCAAAATATTTTATTTATCTTTTTATGAGAAGGTTAAACACTTTAGGGAAAGGATGGGTTTTTTTTTTCATGTTAACTAATCCAGACAAACGTGAACAGAGATTTGCTTTCTTCAGCATTTATTGATATTAATTGCTTTATTGAACTAGCTGTGGGAACTGGGATTTCCCAATGCCAGCATAAAGGATCATTATTTATAAGCTAACTGATCCCACAAATTCTACACTTAGCTCAACATTTCCGTTGGAAATACGGAAAGAATTCTTTAAAATCTGTTATATTTTAGTCTTCGTACTCTTTGTGAAATCACATGAGCTAAATGATAAAACATTTTTCAGAAAAGGGGAAATTTTAACATCTAATATCCTAGGCCTCAAATAAATCCCTGAAAGTCAGCTTATTTCTACATTTTTTTCTTCCATATATTTTTAATTCTTCCCATTTGGCTCTGTCTTACAGGTGTCCCTAGTTACAACCATGAGCAAAAACAAAACACATATGTAGCTCATAAATCTGTATTTGTGCTAAAGCATGAGATAAAAAGAATTGTTAGTGCCTTCTTCCAATTCCCTTCCTTTTAGCACTTAGAATTGCTCTACATATTCTAAACTTATGATCATAGAAATCAATCACACTTGGTCCCCGTGGTAGGACAATAGGACAGTATCTGTATGTCACTTCTATTTGCAACTACAGCAGTCAAGGCAGAAAATCCCAGGTTATTTAGAACATGACAGGACCCAGGAATCAAGATTGGGAAAAATAGTGAGCTGCCAGTCAAACTTACTCATTTGTACAAACTTGCCAAAGCAGAGATAGGTCATTGTTGAATATAGTAAGAATGATATTTTAGGGATTGCCTAACCTGACCCAAAGAAAGACTTTACTTTTGTTCAGATATTCAAACTACGAAGGCACCAGAGGTAATACTGAGACAAACTGGGCCAAGGGTCAACTGAATTTGCTTATAATGTCTAATTTTCATGTTTAATCTATCATGTTTTAAGTCACATCACAGTGAAATATGGTATGAAAAAATATGGCAAAATTGTTTTCTTCTTTCTCCACTTTGTTTTGAAACTAGGATCTAGGTTTCTAAGATTACTGTTTTGTCATGAAAATACACCAAAAATGGAAGTATTAAGGCTGTTGAATATTTTATTTGCTAAGTCAAGTTTGTTTTTTACATTTTGCTTTTCAAATATTGCTCTCTCCTACGAGAAATGGATAAATCTGTTCATGAGAGAAATGTATATTCACAGAAGAACAGACATTATTATAATTTAGTTTACAAATATGAGAATAGTATCTGTATATTCATTCAAAAATTAAAGACAAACATATATGTAGTGCTGTCAGGATGCCTTAGACTTGACTGTGGAGATATTTTTTGTGTAGATATGCAAAGGTCTTCAGAGAACCAATGGGATTGGCTTATAAGGTCATCATCTCTTTCTGACAGTAGTGAGTTCTCAAAAGCTTTTTAGTTGCAATAGTAAGTGGTGCAGACACAAGGTTTCAGTCATTTCTTGGTCCTGATAGTTTTATAGATAACAGTCATTTTACTAGAAATAAATCAGTCTCAGAACCCACTTGGTTGTGTCACATTTTGTCTCTTAGGAAACTTACAATCAACCCTGTTTCACCTCTGTTCAATTATACAATTTTTGTCTTTTTGTTTTCTGTTATTTGTTTTTTGTTTTTTTTTTGTTTGCACATTCTGAATTTGGCAAACACTGACCATGTGATGAAACAGACATATCAAAAAAGTCATAAATATTAGACAAGTTTGGGTGAGAAAACATTAGTAAGTTTGAAGTAAACCATGGCAAAAGAACACTTAGTTTGGCTTAAAACAGTGACATACTCATTTCAACATGAATAAATAATTTGGTAAAAGAAAAGACTCTGCAACTGTTTTACTACACAAACATATCATTCAGCCACCGCCATGCTGCAGAACATCACTCATTTCAACCAGCAATTCTATAACAGCAATATCACGAGGTATTGATACTTTTTTCTAGATCCCAATGATAGTTTGCAGTGGCAAGAGTATATATAACGAAGAAACACTTTTCAGACAACAAGCAGTGCCTCTCACAGAACCTAGGGGAAGCTGTTATGAGCAGGGAGCCCCATACAAGGCCACTTTTAAGCAAATGAAACATAGGATTTCCCTCAGTAAATATTCATGCTGGAAAATTGTAATGAAAGGATTCTGGTTTGAGGTGCATAATTTACTGGTCTCTTGAATAATGATGGGCATATAACTTCAGTAATGTGTCTCTGCCAAAGCACAGGCTTCAAATATGTTTTGGTTAAATATCTGGTCATCAAGCTATACTATCCTTAAAATTCACTAATTTAAAATGAAAAGACTAATTAGATTATCTGTAAACGTTTAATGTCCACCTGGAACTGAGCTAGAAGCTTTCTTATGCTACTCAGCTTTTATATTGCTGCAAAGTATTATGTGAGTGGCTGGAGAGAATATTCATTTAAAAATTAAAAATTACCAGGGACATCCTATTGGAGACAGCAGGGAGGAAGAATGGAATGAGAAACTGTGGGAGGAGGGTAAAAATTAAACTGAAAAAAATAATATTAATAAAATAAAATAAATGAAAAAATAAAAAATACCTAAATAGGAACCCTATAAGCTTCAAACATTTTTGGTAGGGCATTCCAATAGGTGTTAAAGTGGCATAAACCAACAGAAGGCGGCTATCATCCTTGCAGCCATCTTGAGCCATATACCCTGACAAGAGATTTGATTACAATAGCCTACAACAGCTGAGCACACTCTGATAACATCTTGTTTTAGATACCCAGGATCTTCCCTTAGGTGTGTGAGACTCAAAGGTGTGATTTAGAGCCAACACTTAAGGGCATGACTTAGAGATCAGATTTAGAGATAAGACCTAAGGGCGTGACTTAAGGGCGTGACTTAGAAGTGAGACATAAAAGGCGAGAGGCAGACAGAAGAGTACAGTACAACTTGGAGTTAGTTATTAGGCATTAGGTAGCAGGCACTTGGAAGAGAACTTGGAACTGGAAACTTGGAGGCACTAGGGACTAGGAAATAGGAACTAGGAACTCAAGACTTGAAACTTGAACTAGGAAGAGAGACTGAAGAATAAACGGGATTGAATCACACTCTGTCTGGTCTCCATTCTTCGAGTCCATCTCCACTCTCTCACTTGCTGAACCCTGACCCTTGGACCAGAGCAGCTTGGAGCAGTGTGGGCTCTAACAGTTTAGCCCCCAATGCTTTTGCAGTGCCGGTCCAACATTGACAGAGCGGTCCCGACATTTTGGCCCTCAAGCGTGGAGCAGCTCGGGCCACGACAATGGGTGTAACCAATTTCTTTCTTATTTGATTTAAGGTCCCCTCTACAGAAGGAAACTCATGCCTAGTACTGTAAATATAATCAAGAAACAGTGGTTTGGAAGCTCATAAGTCAAATGGAGTGCACCTACTACTATTATTTTATTAAATGGACATAATTTCCATTTTGCCTTCTAAAAATATGTCTCCATAACCATAGATTAGTGCAGTTCTCAGTTCCCATCAGGTAAACCTTATCATTACACCGTAGATCCAAATTTAGAGAACAAATACTGGTAGCATTTTTTGGTCACATAAGGAGCATTTATATCATTTTTTCCTACTCCCGAGGCTCAGAGAGTACTGAAGAAGATGAAGCAGAAAGATGACATGGGTGTAAGACTCAAGCAAAACAAGACCATAAGAGAAGTTTTGTATTCATAACTCACAGCACCTATGGTTGCATGTACGAGACCTGGAGAAGATCAAGCTAGTCAATATTTCAATATGAATGGGGTAAGAGCACATGGGCCACCACTCCTGGGCTGATGAGTTAGTAAGAGTTAGTAAGGAGGGGCTGTCTGGAGACCATTCCACCTGGGTATCCATCCCATGTGCAGTCACCAAAGACAGACACTGATGTGGATGTCAGGAGGTTCGTGCTGATATAGCTGTTTCCTTAGAGGTCTGCAAAAGTCTGACATATTCAGAGGCGGATGCTCACAGCTAGCTATTGAACTGATCAAGGGGTTCCCAATGGAGGAGTTAGAGAGAAGACTGAAGGAGCAGAAAGGGTTTGCAGCCTCATGAGGAGAGCAACAATACCAACCAACCAGAGCTGCAGAGTCTAAACCACCAGCCTGGGAGCACATAGGGCACCCATGGCTCCAGCTGGATATGTAGGGAAGGATGGCCGTGTCTGGCATAGGTGGGAGAGGAGATCTTTGGTCCCATGAAGGCTGGATGCCCAGTGTGGGGAATTTGAAGGTGGGGAGGTGGGAGTGGGGGGTAGGTAGGGGCACATCCTCATAGAAGCAGGAGAAGGGGGATTTGATAGGGGGTTCCTGGGCGGGGGGAGGCAGAAATGGGGTAAGGGAATAATATCCGAAATGTAAATAAAATATCCAATAAAAATAAAAATTAAAAAAAAAAAAACAAAAAAACAGAACAACAACAAAAACGAGTGGATGATTGCTGAGAGCTAAAGCAAGGGCAGCCAGAGCAGCAGGAGCAGCAGGAGCAGAGGGAGCAGCGGGAGCAGAGGAAGCAGAAGGAGCGAGATTCTTCTTTTTAGAATATGGTCCACGGCAGATAACAATGCTCTACTACATGAACCCATAGAAATGTACGAAAAAATTAGTTTCAAAAGGCTATAAAGAAAAAGAGAAGCTGAAGCACTGCAGAGAAGGTGGACGGTATGAAGTGTTAGAGGCCGATACTGCAATATGAATATGATCAAATTGCCTTGGCACGCAGGTATTAAATTTTCAAATATTCAGTAAAAATATTTTACTTAAAAATATCAAATTAAAAAAAATGGGCCACTCAAAATACCTTATCTCTTAAAAATGTTGCAAGAATGTTGAGTTGGAAAACACTAAAATAATTTGAAGGCCTGCATAGATTTGTGTTCAATAACAAATAGAAAGTTTACAAAGCAAGAACTGTAGTCAGTCATTGTATACATTAAAATTTTGTTCTCATTTTACATTACTATAAATATATTTTAAGGACAATATTTTCTCAGCTGATCATATCTTTTAATGATAAGAGGGCATATTTGTTTTTATAAACTTTATGGAAATGTAGGGATTATGGAAATTTTTTTGCCACAAATTAAAAAATATAACACCTAAATTTTGTAAGTTTGATGAATTGTTTTTAATTCATGAATTTCTTATTAGATTTTAACTCTTTACTGAAGATTCTACCAAGGATGGGCTTATTATGTTACTCCTTGAAAAAATAAGTCAACAGGAAAGGTGACTTTTCTAGGTAGTTGTAGAAAAATATATTCTGCTCATCACTCTGTAAAGGACTATATCACCAAAATTAGAGGATGAAAAGCCTGTCTTCTTTAAAATTATATTTGGAGTATGCAATGATGTTAGTTGCAATACTCTTAAGATGCCAATGTTTTTCTTTCTGCAGAGTAGGAAGTAAAAATGAAAGTGGGGACATATGTAATTAATCCACTCAAGAAACATGTAAAGATAACTGAGTAACAGACGCAACAGAAGGGAAACAAAGAAGCAAAGATGTATTTGTTTAACCACAGTTTGTTACTTTTCAACCAAAGAAAAAAAAAGTAAAAAACAAAAAAACAAAAAACAAACAAACAACAACAACAAAAAGAACTGGGCCTAAATCACTACCAACCACTTCACTATCAGATGACAACTGTTTTTCACAGCTATTCCGTCTGATTCAGGACCAAGAAAAGGCTCTTTGTCTTCTACTCCCACACAGCAGGCTGCCCCAAATGCCCAGTTCTGTGACTTTATTGTTTCTTGCATAGTGACTTTTAAGGTCTGCCTACCTTAGTCATATTCTCATGATTCCACCCCCAGGCCTCCTCCATTTCCTTTTTAGATTCCAATTCCTGATACAAGGCCTCAAGGAAATATCCATTCACTGAGCCTCTGGAGAACACACAGGGCTTGTGACTGCAGAGTTATCTGTACTCCAATAAGACTGAAAAAATTAAAGCTCAATATCATTTCTTCGATTTTAGTCATTGAAAGTCCCATAGGAATTTGCCAGTTTTCACAGAGAATTTGCAAAGAGAATGGTTCAGTGACTTTACCCTATCCCCTTCTATCCTGGGAGGGAAGTCCAACTTGACCTAGAAGTCCTTCATTTCTTACCAACTCTGCCTCTTCCTTATACTATCTGATAATTTGTCATTGTGGTTTTGCCTCAGGCTGACAATAAGTTAGCCAATGAAGTTTATAAGTTCTGTGAATGTACACCCTTAAAGAAAGATTTCCTGGGAACTAAAATGGTCTAAAAGTCATGGAGTTACACCTCGGAAACGCAAGCAGAGCTGCTGTCTAAACTAACTCCAAAGAACATTGTTCACCTCGTGCCATGTTTCTTTAATAAGCTAATATACTGACTCCTGACATAATTTCCAGGAATATATTATATTATGTTTCCGACTTTTATATAATAGAAGATTTTTGCTTGTGTCAGCACCAAAGAAGTCAGTGTACAAGTATAATTCATCATAAAATATGCATAAAATGGTAGAATAAATGTCCTTGATGTGCTTATACAGATAGATATATTGTGTGTAAATATGTATATAAAGATGTCTGTACTTACCTTTAAATGACCAGGTACTTCATATAGAACCTTGTAAATTTATTACAAGAGAACAGAAGATCTGAGTAATAGTTCATTGATGATATCAATGTGTTTATTAAATTACTATAATTTACTGCCTCAACTTTACCTTTAACATTCCACAAAAAAAAAAAGTAAAACATGATTTAAACAGCACTGGTCTTGGCATGTTTCACTGACTACATTTGAGTGAAATTCAGTATGACAGTATTAATGGAAACTCTCCTTGCTAATTTCTGACAGTCAATGTTATGTTGATGGGTGTGACCTAGGAACACTGGACTTGTCCTAGGGACAATGACTATTACGAGATACTCATCCTGATATTTTCTGATTGAGTTTTGATGGAAAATGTTCAGAATGTGATTTTCACTGCATCTTTTCTTCCAACTCATTCGAAAGACAGTTTTATTAGCCATGCTTCAGTTTTCTACCGAGCTAGGCTACAAATAAGCTACTTAGTAAACTTCTTCATCCCTTTGCATTCATTGAGATTTAATACTATATCTAGTTTTATATTTCCTGATTCTGTCCTGATACCAAATAAAACAAGACATGCATAGAATTTTCTGTTTGTTTGTTTTGCTTTACTTTGCTTTTTAATTTCAAAAATGAGCTTAGTGTAGAAGCAGGAGGAATTGTATACATTACTGATATGACAAGGTTCGAGGCTTGAGAACTAAATCTCCATAAAGAATCTCCATAAAGACAAGTCCTATGGTATCAGTAGCTGGTCTGAGCAACTCTTTAATATTAGAAATATTTTACTCCTATAGACTTTACTTCAATTAAAATGACCAAAATGATGTCTTTTCAGTGTCCTACATCTATTTTAGCAGTCACTACATCTCAACCAGTCACTAAACAAGAATTTCAGCAGAGAACTGGATTCCACTGTGACCACTGAACCTGCTCATTTGTACTTCCTCTTTAAGTAGAGCATCTCCTACTGGGATCCAGCAGACACACATAGGACTTTGCTTCTTCTACATTTGCTTTACATTTTTAGAAAAGGTAAGATACATAGTTTGTTATTAAAAATTGTTATAAATGAATAAATATGAATTAATAAACTGCACATACTTCATAACTTTGAAAAATATGAGCATTTCTATGTAGAGTATTGAAACCAGAGTCTAGTCATTATTGAAAACTCTCATGGCAAATGTTTTAAAATTGGAAATGGGTTACTTCCATTTTGTTAAATGGGCAGTCCTAATAGTAATAATTGACTAAAATTTTTGCAAAATATGTCTAATGTATTTGAAACAACATTGGATTCAACTGAACAGGAAACCCTGTAGAATAATTAGGATTCCTCCTGCTTATACGCTTTATTGGCTTTGATTATACTGCCGATAACCACATTTCTAAAATTTAGTTGCTAACCCTTATCTGAGATGTTTTGCTTTCAGCTTCAGAAGAAGAACTGCAACAGTAGTTTTATGAGCAAATCTTCCCAGGACACTTGAGTCACCAAGTCCTGATGGAAGTGTAATCCATGAGGACATTGCCACTGGGTGCCAATGCAGGGGAAGAACAAACTAAATCGTTAAGATTCAGTCATCCCTAAAATTGCAGCCTGATCTTGAATTTGTTCTTCTTCTTGGCCATCTGTCCAGGATTTTGTTGCTGTTGTGGTTTGGTTGATTTAAAAATGCTTTATTGCAGTACACACAGGCTCCCCATGCAAAAAATGTGGCAGTAAAACAGAAATTTGAGTTCAGGAAATTTATGGTGAAGACGGTGTTCTCACTTAGGCTGTGTGAATCACAAAAACACCACTCAGGTTCTGCTGACCCCTTACTAAGAAAATCAAGAGCAGATTCTATTGGCTTGAAATGTTCTCAGTGTTTCATAAACAGATTCCCCACCCCCACCCCAAGGAATCTTGGGAAGCTGCAGATGTGACTGAGAGAGTTCTCAGGGTGTGAGGTCTTAGATTCTGCATTTCTGATCAGTTCCCAGTTGATGCTGCCAAGCAAAGGAGGAGACTTGAGCAAACTGTTTCTCAACCATTTTTCCCCTAATCTTTCTATCCAAATTTACGGATTTTTTTTTTCATTTTTAAACTTGATTTATGTCTGTTTTGTTCTTCCAATTACTGATTTATAAAATAATAAAATTGCTTTAATACAAAATCTGGATTAAATAAACACTTATAAATCTTAAATCTTAGATCATTTTGTCAACTACTATATGCCAAACTCAAGCTCCTGTCTGGAAGGACCATTCAGACTTTAAACTACTGTGTCCTGCTTTGCTTCGTATCATAATTCTGTTTGTGGGTATGTCATAGAAGTGTCTTTTCACATTTCTATAAACAATGGATGAATTGTACATTAAATAAGAACATCTTATCATTCATAGTAACAGGAAATCCCAAACTCACAGTATTATATACAGTAATATCTGAATACACAATCAGACTCTTTGAATTACTCTGTAGGATCAACAAATACAGCAAAGACCCTACAAAATCTGTTTCTCTTAGGGCATTCACAATGCAAATGAGCCATGATGAAGGAGAAAATATGGTTAAAATCACTTACTACGCACATATGCATATCTAACCTTTAATCTTCAATTTCAATTTTCCAATTTAATGGATGACATCTATTAGAAAAGAAAAATGTAATGGTCAATGCAGTGGAATTAAATACATGCCTCCAAACTTACTATAGGGTTTTCTTTCCCTCCTGCATTGCAGACTTTAATGTGCAGTTTTACTTTTAAACTCGGGAAGAAACTGTTGCTTAGAAAACAGTGTCCCTGAAGTCAACGTATTGTTGAAAATATGTATGAGAATCCTAGAATGGCCTCTGTTCTTGGATTATTGGCTAAAGAAAATAGTATTATATTGCTTGTAGAAAATACTACTACCACCTACTGGCATACTTTGTACATAAAATTGAAAATGCTTCTAAATCACTTTAAACAGGTCAAAAAAGGTAGGAAATGTGAGGAAAATATTACAGAAATGCTACTTTAATGCTACTTCCAAGTTTAGCCAAATGAATTTGATCCCATTCTGACAGAACGACATAAACTTCTAATTACCTGAACATACAAAACGGAAATATAGATAACATACTGAAAGGGAAAGTACAAAAAAAGAGTTTGTTAAAATTCCTCATGTTACAATACGGCAACACAAAAGACCACAAAAACAATTACGTCTCTCTCTCTAGGTTTTAAGTATGGAAATGGCCTTTGCTTTTACCTGTTGATATGCTCGTTTCTGTTTTACTAAATTCAAGAGAAAATATGAGGTTTACTTCAGTGTAAAGACTCCAAAAGAAAGACACAAACAGCATTATTTAAAATCATAACGAACCAATGAAACTATTCAAGGCAACAATATTGATTAAGTGAAATAATAACAAATTATAGGCCCAATGGAATTTTGATTACACAGTTAATTTCATATGTTTTTATGTCAACATTAAATCAGTTTTCTTTAAAAATTTCCTGAGGAAGGCATGCTGTTTCTCTAGTTGCTCTTGGGAAATTTATGCTCAGACAATATTGTCTTTTGTCCTACAAATTTCCTATCTTTAAAGAAAATATCTCTTGCATAGAATCTATTTTCTTGTTCAATAGTTTAATATTTTGCACCAATGAGCTGTAGACCCACCAAAGGATATGGGATTATGGACAATAGTTCTCTTCCCCAAACTTTTCTGTGATACCTCTATTTGCTATCGTTTTAAAATGGACAAATCATCCCTTCAATGGCTGTTAATGAAGTTATATTTAATAAAATCTAATGGTATAGTTGAGAAACATAAAGGCTTGGCCATATTAAACTTTAGGAATTAAAAGAAAATATTACTCTTAATAAATTTGTGTTTATACATTCCTTATGGATTTTACTTTCTTTTGTGGATATTAAAATATTTTAGATAATAACCTTAGATTATTTCTCATCATCCTACGTAAATAACCACCAGTTACCTACCAACAGATTGTTTGCTAAAAGTTTTTTGAAAAATATTATTCCCCAAAATACTGTCTTATATGAATAATTAGGGTTTATTGCTTAATGTAAATTACTGTCCTTGTTGAGTGTTTGACAGTGTGCATTTTTTGCATATTTGCTTCCGTTTTTGCCTCACAACAGAGTGTGTCTTCTTCGTTGCAAGAAGAAATAGGCCTTGCATCACTACATGCTTAATCTTGATTAGCTTAACTGCTTCTGTGGTGGGTGGTCACAGCCAACTGCTCAATCTTTTACACTTAACATAAAATAATGGAGAAACACAGCAAAGAAGTCACACGCAACACAAAAGAACAAAGGAAAATGGACACATTGTAATAATTGTGATAAATGTGTAGAAGCAAGAGGGAAAGTAGTTCAAACTGTGGACAGCAAAGTTCTCCCCAGAGATACTGAAGACACCAACATCAAAGTCGGCCTTACAAAGAGAAGCTTAGTTTTATTTGATCGAGGATACTTACTTGCCTAATTGATACAAATGTATCATCTATTAAGAAAATGTAAGAGTATTACTTACAACTCTCTCTGTGCTTCAAAAATTGTAACACCTTTAAGTGGTGGTTAATGATAATTTAACTTCTTTTAGCGATATTCATAAAATATAAAGAACTAATGTTATAATAAGTTAAAAGGTTATACAGAATAAAATTTGTGAACATTTTAGAGTAGAGCTGGTAAAAGAGTGAGTACCAGTTTTGAAAAGCTTGGGTCCTGTCAACATAAGACAAGGTTTCACCTCCCCTATTTACTAGTGTACTCTTCATAGCGTTAAGTGGCTGTTCATCCACTTTTATTTTACTAATTCTATACTAATAAAAATAAAATTTCATAGTAATAAAAAGATTTCTTTTATTCAAAACAAATACAAATATAGTTCGAGAATGTCCAAACCAATGGAGTATTATTGCCTTGGCACAGAGTGCTGAATTTAGAAAAAAAAATTAAGAGAAAACAGTTTTAAACAATTAGAATCAATGTAAAGAAGTGGTTAAGTAAAATGTGTAACACAAATCTTTAAGGCTCCATATGTAAAAGCCATTTGCATAGGAGATCAATAACTAAGGGAAAGTAAAGTTTATAATATCAGTTTGTGGAAGCTTTTAATTTGAGAGAAAGAGACAGGTTTTTTTCCCCCTAACAATCCAATACAAGTGAAAGAAACTTTATGTCAAAAGAAAGAATAGAAGTTAGAGGTGGTGGAGGAGGAGGAGGAGGAGGAAGAGGAGGAGAAGGTAAAGGAGAGAGGTGGAGGAAGAAGAGGAGGAAGAAGAGGAGGAGGAGGAAGAGAAGGAGGAGGACCAGGAGAAAAGGCTGTATGTAAGGATATTTTTATTTTTTGACACAGAATACTATTTTACAAAATAACAAAACTTGGCCAAAGATAAACTTGCTTGAAAAGTTACTCTTTATAATTTGGATAGTTTGAGCAAAAATGATCTTTCCTTTGCCTGATATATTTTTTGAATTTTGTGATTTCATGCATTAGTTGGTGACTAAATAGCATCCATCTTTTCTAAAGTACTTTGATGGCTCTTTGCGAGGTTCATCATCTTAAAAGGCAAGCATAGTAAACACTACACTTTATAAATTAGTTTCAGAATTCACTATTTTCCAAATAAAATCTGGGTGTTCTCCATTGATTCAATACAACGAAATGCACACCAGATAACTAAGCAAAGATATTAAAGTAAATTTTAAGAGAAGTGCAGATGCCAGTGAGAAGCTTGGAAAAAGAAAAGTGTCATGATGCCCTAACCAATGTGGCTGTCAGGATTTTGGTGACTAGAGTAAAAAACAACAATGCAACCAGGTATATCAGAGTGAAAGACAGCTCCTGCATTCCACTCAGGTGACAGTCTGGAAACAACCTAGATGTTGCTCAACAGAAGAATGGGTACTGAAAATGTGGTTCATGTACACAATGGAATACTATCCAGCTGTTAAGAAAAAAGACATGGGTTTTGTAGGCAAATAGATAAAACCAAAAAATATCATCTTGAATGAGGTAACGAGGACTCAAAAGGACATGCATGGTATGCACTCACTAATAAGTGGATATTAGCAAAAAAAAGTAATACCTAAGATAAAATACACAGAATTCAAGGTTAACAAGCAGAAGAGCCCAAGTGAGGATGCCTCAACCAGACTTGGAAGGGAGAAGAAAATAATCACATGAGGCAGAGGAAGGGAAGGACCTAGGTCAGTGGGGAGAAGAAGAGGGGGGAAAGGAGAACATGATCAGGTATGGAGGCAGGGTCAGAGATAGGAAAGAAGCCCTGAGGTTCAACAGAATGAATGGAAATATGCAATTTTGTGGGTTAAAGGTAAAGGGACCCTCTAAAATGTACCAGGGACCTGAGAGTTGAAAGATTGCCAAGACTCATATGAAGGGACCTTAGATGAAATGCCCAACAGTAGGGGGAGGGAACATGAGTTTACCTCCAGTAGAAAGACAGGGCATTAAGTGGAGGGATGCTATTGCCATCCCACAGTCAAAAATTCTGACCCAGAATTGTTCCTGTCTAAAAGAACTGCAAGGACAAAAATATAGAAGAGACTGAGGGAAAGGCAGTCCAGTGACAGGCCCAACTTGGAATCCATCTCAAGGGAAGATTCCAAAGCATGACACTATTACTGATGCTATGGTGTGCTTACAGACAGGAGCATAGCATGTCTGTCCTCTGAAAGGTCCAATAAGAAGCTGACCAACAGAGATATATACTTACATCTAACCATTGGACTGAAATCGGGGACCCCTATGGTTGAATTAGGAAAAGACTGGAAAAAGTTAAGGCAAAGGGTGACCCCATAGGAAGACCAGCCATCTTAACCAACCAGGATCCCTGAGATCTCTCAAACAGTGCCCCACCAACCAGGCAACATACAGGAGCTTATCCAAGGCCTGACACATACATAACAGAGTACTGCTGGGTTTGGCCTCAGTGGAAGAAGATGAGGCTCCAGGGAGTCGGAAGCCTGGTGGTGGTGGTGGTGGTGAGTGGCAGGGGGCGGGTATCCACTTGGGGACAGGGGGGAGGAGAAAGGGATGAGTTGTCAGAGAGGTGACCTAGAGGGACACAATGGTTGGAATGTAAAAAAAATAAAAGTAATAATAAAAATAAATAAAAGATGTTTTAGTTAAAAATACAAAACACAACAGAAAATGTTCTTGCAGGGCCTATCCCAAAAGCTGTTACCTGTACCTGGATAGCGTATGTTGTTTCCAGCGGGCTGCTTTGTCTGGCCTCAGTGGTCAGGTAATTTCTAGTCTTGCAGAAACTTGATGTGCTGGAGCGGTAGAGGGGGAAGGAGGAGGGTTACATGGGGGGGAGGGTCTGACACCCCCCTCATCTGCTCAGAGAAGGGATATAAAGTGAATAAATAAAATTAAAATTAAATATAAAAGGAAAATGTTCTTGAATATGACTGAGAGAAATAGAGAGCAATACAGGTTTTTTAAGATTAATACCAACTTTTAATGACCCATTTGACAGGTCTTCAAAATGAGTGGGTAGAATATCTGTAAAGTTAAGTCATCCAGGAAATTTATTTAATGATGATGGGTACATACTTAAAGAAGGGAGAAGTGTAAAAAACAATTCAGAATATTTCAAGTATATTCCCTGGCTTTTCATAAGTATGTCAACATACTATTTCCCTTCAGTCTTTTTGAAAAGATTTAAATTCAGTAATGGTCTTACTCTCAGGTTTATGGATACCGCTTGTTAGGTGGTAGATTGGTATCAAAGCAGAAGCTTTTAAGATGAGCTTGGCATGACGAGACAAACAGAATCCTCTGGCCACTGTACTCTACTAAATACGTTATTTTAGCGATTTTTCCCCTTAATTTATTATAGAAAAATTAATAGAGTATTTAAATCCTTATCCAAAGAAGCACTTGTGTTCATCTGAGGATAGAAATAGTTAAAGTAGCTATGCTAAACTAAACATTTGATTATTTCAACTATTTCCAGCATGTTTTGACTTTTATTTTTAGGTAACTGTTATATAGAAACCTAAAATGTAGATTCAGAAAAATACATTTCAGATGTATTAACTAAGTAGTGAAGAAAGTCAACGAAAATAATGGTTTAATCTTTGGAATCATTAATCTGTAGTCTTTTATGCCATCCATAATTAGATAGAAGAGTCGGTTGCTCCAGTCATTGAAGAAATGTACTCATTTGTTAAGATGGTTCCAAGCTAAAATCATTCCAGACTGTTTGCATGTAGCATTCCAGTCGGAGGCCTATCACAACTTTGTCTTCATAATAATCATTAAATTCAATTCAAATGCTAGTCATGGGAATTGTTACTTGACATTTATTTATTTTGCAATTTATCTCAAACTGATTTTAATAGGGAAAAAAAAAACACGAAGGAAGCCAATCTGCTGTCTCAGCACTTACATGTTTATAGAAAATTTCAGCAGTGGTGACCCTGTTCTGGTGGGAAACTGTGATTAGAACCCTTTCTGCCTCAGTGACAAGTACATGCACTCTCCTTTTTGTTGAAGCTATCGCAAAACTTTTAAGAGAAACAAATTAAGATAACAGGCATTATTGAATGGTCACATGGAGGACACACTTGGATTTTTAAAATACCTAATAATTTTAAGGTAGGAGTAGATTGTGATCTGATAGCTGGTCATTTGATACATTAGTGTAGCACATTTGTTTCAAATAAAATGGAGAGAAATATGAGAAATTGTAAGTAAAATTTTGGTACAAAATAATAGCAACCATGCGATTAATATTTAAGAGTAAAATACACATATTAAAATAATACTAATGGCCTTGGGCTTTGGAAATATTCTTTTTTTAAAATTATTTTTATTTTCTTTTGAAATGGGCCCCGTGCTCTGCAATGGCGACCTCACGCAAATTAGACTTCAAGTTTTTGGTTTTACTTTACTTTATTTTATTTTTTAAGAATAGGAGACAAAGAACATGTTGAATGGTTAGGGACATAGAGGATATATGGGAGGAGATATAGGAAGGGCAAGAATATAAGCAAAATATAATGTGTAAGAGTCTCAAAGAATAAACAAAAACTTATAAAAGTAACATGTAAAATGAAATTCTACACTCTGGATACATGTATATCTATTATTGTGGGAAAAATCAATTATTTCCCCATTTTTTCTCCTAAATATTGTCCTGTTTGATTTTAAAAACTGCTTTCTTTTGGTCCTTTCCTAATATACTTCAGTCCTGATGTAAGATAAGTTAGAATACTGGAAGATTGTGGGGAAACAACTGCTTTTCAAGGATTATCTCCTTTCAAAACTTAAAAAATGATCCAAAACCTATGACTTTATTTTGTTTACTTCCAAAGGAATATCCATAAACTAAAAGTATATTGTTTTACTACTGTGTTTATCTTTGTTTCAACTAAAAATGTTGTAATTCTTTAGTGTTGATTTCCGCTGTAATAATTTGATATACCATTAAAAGATAAAGAAAGAGGAGGAAGAAGATGAAGAGAAAAATTAGGGAGATAAAGTGAAGAAGGAAGAAAGAAAGAAAAGGAGGGAAGAAATGAAATTAAACTTCAGAAAACAGCTAGAAATTCTGATATCCTTTGAACTGAAGAACAAGCCGGTGAATTACAGAGCTAGGAGAGTAGCATTAGTCAATTCTTTCATTACACAAGAAAGGAGGAACCTGAGTACATCTAGTAAGCTTTTGTTGTTTGCTGGTCAGGGTTCCTCTGACCAATTTCATTCCTCTGTTTTAAGAAGGTATTAAACAGCGTTCATTACTGCCTTGCTCTGTAAACCAAATGTATATGAGGTGCAGGAAGAGCAGTCTTGAGGTCAAAGATGCCTAGACTACATTGTGAGAATCTTGTCAAAAGTGAAACATGAAAATGTATGAACACTTTAATGGTGAGAAGATATAATAGCTCAGTGAAGATCTGAAAAATCGAGTCTACTCCGTCAGGGTGTGTTCATTTCTGAGGGAGAATAAATTTCCACTATTTTTCCTTTTTTTTTTCTTGTAACTCTTCATATAGGGTTGGGACCCTGGGAGAGAAGGAGACATAGAACCTGTAGGAAGGAAGAGAAGAAAGAAAAATTATGTGATTTATGTAATTATATTTAAAACACAAAGAAAAATTGAGGCTAGAATAGTTGGTTTAGAGACATATTTGATTAATGTAGACATCTATTTGCTTAATACATAACCTATTACCCACATTTCAAGCAAACTATATTGTGTCACTAAAACTTCCTTATTTCTGACATATTTTAACAGATAATACTAGCTCACCTCATACAGCAAAGCAGCATCTAATGGAGATATGTATTTATTCTTTGAGAGTTAAACACTGTCCTCAAATTGTCAGACGTCTATGTGTTATATTTACCATATATATTTTTCTCTTGGAGGATTTTAATTTATACCTACTAGAATGGCCCTTGATGGAATTAATATGTATTTCCTCTAACAAAGGATAAAACCATCACCTTTTCTCATTTCTAACTTGGCACCTTCAAAAAGATAGACTATGGAGAAAGTAACAAGCAGAAATGTAAAATAGCCCCAGAAGATAAGCTGTATCTACTTCTATCTTTTCTTCTTTAATCTTGATAGATGTTTTGAAATTTTCAAGCCCTTCAATATATTTCTTAATCTTGTTTACCTGATCTTTAATTTTTATTCTTTAGCTGATCACTGCCAGGATTCAGATGTGTACAAAACTAGAGACTACACTATACATTGAGCCATTCAGCAGTGGTCAAACTATCTGTAATGGCTTTCTAAAATGAATAGCATTTATCTTAGAAACTATGACAGTCACTAAAATATCTTTTGGGTACTGATTTTTTAAAAAAATGTATTTGAAAGAAAAATGTTCCCAGTTAGCTACAGTTCTCAGAAGACATTGCAGAATATTCTGCCTCTAAATAAATTGGCATTAATACCTTACTTCCACTGGCAGAATACAATAAGGAAAATTAATATGTTTTATAATGTGACAATTTTTTAAATTATGAAAATGTACTACAGTGCTTTATTAATATTTTTAGTCTCTTGGTATAAAGTAAATCTGAAATCTGCTTTTATCCAAAGAATTTTATTAAATTAAGATTACCTGCTACTTACTACATGTAGTTGAAACAGCAATGTCTGATTGTATGTAATAGATAATAATCACATATTAGATGAGCAATTTATTTCAAATTCCTGTAGTTCAAGAAATATTACTTTGGGGTAGAACACACATTTTAGATGCAAATTTTGGCTTAGTTTCTCTTCCTTATTCACATCTTAGAGGATTTCAGTGCAACCTCTTGCTTATTATTAACAGATACTCAGCAAAACAATATATGATACTATAGAATTAAAGTCAAAGTGGGAGATATAAGTTGCTTTCTGTGTGTATAAGTACACGTAGTTCTATAAATATTCAGCATTTTAATTAAAGTAAGTTAGAGTTTATGTAGGGCACCTACATTAAGATCTTCCTCCTTTTATTGTAATTATTCTCTGTAGTGAAAACAGATGAAATTTATTTTTAAAAAAGTAATATTTACCATCATTTCTTTTGTGTAAAGCTAAATAGACATTTATTTGGTGGAAAGGACGCAAGAGCTACTTAAAACATTTAAATTTTATATTGGAAGTTTCCTCTAGTATTGCACATTATCGATGCATATTTCTTGGAGGATTGATTGAATTTTTGCCATTTTTATGGATTAAAGATACAAATGTTAGTCTTTTTATCATTGTACCTGGGTGTGGTCCCTTCAGAAAAAACATAAAAATAATAAAACAGGAAATGTTTCATAAACTTATGTGTAAATTCAAGAAGAGGCTTTGTTCCTAATGAAGGAACCATTATAGCATGGTGTATAATTAACAATCTTGCTTATTTTCACTGTATTTTAGAACACCGCTTAGAGATTCCAATGTTTTCTTTTAACTAAAACTTATCCCAATTTTTAAAAGAGTTTAGTTCATAGTAGGATTTAAAGGGTTAACTGGGACATTTCTGCAAATCAGCCATTACAGTTCTAAGATCACGAAAGGCTCTTGGGAAACAGGTTGTCACTAGTTTTGAAATGAAAACTGATGCCACTATGTGGTCCAGAAAATCCTGGCTTTGGAAGAAATTGCTGTTTCTTGTATTATTTTGTTTTTTAATAAAAGTATTATATTTTTCACATTGTTCTTAGTCATCCATTCACTACAAACCAGGATAACAAGCTTTTTTTCATTGACCAAGTTTTTGAGCTTCATCAGGGATGTACTTGACCTCCTGGCTTATGGCCTTTCAGGTTGCTTGGTTCCATGACTCTGTGGATTGCCAGTCTCTCCTCATAGTGTCTTTTTAAGAGGGAAACATTCACATAAACCTATGTGTATTAACATCATCTAGTCTCTGTAGTTTTGAGGAAAAGGACTGACTTAAGGGCTTTTTGGTGTTGCCTGAGTGCTAAAACACTAATGCTCAGAGAGAAGAAACTCAACCCTTGCACAGTACCCGGAGTGATAATGAGAGGGGAGTTCTAGTAACTAAAGAAGAGCTAAGGAAACAGTATTAAAATGAAATAAAGTCAGATCTCAGGGAGGAAAGGTTTCAGTGAGAGTCGGTTTTCTTTAACCATATGTTTTCCCTGCCAGGGCGTACCCCAGATGTTTTTGCTGAACTGGGACTCAGCTAGTGTTCTGCTACACACCTTAAAGATTTCCTTAAGAGGATGGGGAGGCTAGCAATACCCCTCACTGTTTCCTCACCAACATTGACCTCTTCAGTAAGGATCTTTGACTTGGAAACTCCACAGCACTGCAGTCTACTGATGCAGAATGCTTGCTATAACATGCACAGCGGAGGTTTTGATGTCTGAATTTTAGTTTGAAATTTAGTTTGAATGGTATGAAAGCAACTTATAAACAGGACAGTTTTGTAAATAGTTAAGCTCAATGGTAGAGCCCTTGTTTATCATCTGTAGTCTCAAACACTATAAAATCTACACACACACACACACACACACACACACAACACACACACACACACACACACACACACAGAGAGAGAGAGAGAGAGAGAGAGAGAGAGAGAGAGAGAGAGAGAGAACAAGAGGGAGGGATAGACAGACGGAGGAGGGAGGGAGTGAGGGAGGGAGAGAGAGAGAATGTTAAATGCTAAATAATGCTTCTACCATTTCAAAGTGAAAAATAAGCCCCAAGGGACTTTGAAATGTAAGGGTCTGTTTGTTTTCATGAATGTGATGAGCTGTGTGTCACAGTCATGTACTCTCATGCAAAAATAAATTACTTAAAATAAATCTCAATAGACTTTTAATAATAGATTTGAACTCAGAAGAATGTAATGTCTTAATTCTTTAGTTTGCTGTCTTCTCTTCTATGATTTATTCACAGAACAAACCAGAGAAATCTCACTGATCTTTTTCTTAAAGTAAGATCATCTGACGTATTTCTCAATGTATTTATATTTGAGAAGTGCCCTTTTGGGAGGAAAAGGCGCTCTTAACCCTTTTTATTCTCCTTTCCACAGAAGTCCTGGACTTCAGAAAAGCATTGTTCTTCTTCAGTTGAATTATAAATAACCATGAAATTTTCTTCTTAGCCTTGTACTGTGTGTCATGAAACAGGTTCAGAAACCAAATGTTTCACTTGTTTCATTTACAATCCAGAGCTCCTATCCTTGACGCTCATTACTCCCCTGCCCATCCCAAATTCTAGTGCTGAAGTCAAAGCAGGCCACCCTCAGGGAATACCAGAACTCTATTTCTGAACCGCATTTGATTCTCTTTGGCTAATCTTGCAGTCTTTCCTGCTTTTTCGTTTCTTCCCCCTACACTGCTGCGTGCTTTAATTTCACGTTCAGTCAGTAGTTTAAAAACTTTAGCTTCTAATAACTGGAAAAATGGTTATTTAAAGATAACTGCAGCTTGCTTTACATGCCAGGCTATCATATGCTCAGTGCTTTGAAGCTGCAAATTAATGACTAGCAGAAACAGTGACTATCTTTCAGAGGAAACTGACCTCTTTCTAATGGCACATCGCTAATGTCATCTGTCTACTGCATCTCATTATGTGAATTTCACGGAGTTGAAAAAAAGAAAAGTATCTTAAGGCTGTGCACAAATAAAAAGGACCTTACAGTATTAAGCACTTTGAAAATTTTTGATCTCTCAAAATACCTTCCTTAGATACTGCTCCCCCTTTCTTTGCACGGCACATTGCTTATGTCATCTATTCTCTATGACTAATTATGTTAATTTTGTGCCATAAAAGTAACTGAAGGCTGTTAAGAATAAAAGCTTTGGAGTGGCCTTATTTCATAAACACCCTTTTGAACAGGCACATTCAGTCATATTTGCAGTAACAGAAAGGGTCTTGTGCTAAAAATACAACAAAGGCTCTTGAATATGGCCATTTATTCCCACTTTATTAGGTAATTTATGAAAAAGTATGAAGGGAAGCCTTTTTGTTACTATAATTTGCATAAAGCTGGTGCCCCATTAATGAGATAACTTCCTGCCTTTTGTGTATGACCAGCTGGAAATAGAAACGGACGGACTTTTCCGCAGCCCAATTACTTAACCTGCTGAGTTCAGAGTTGGAAAGTAAACAGGAGCCCTATTTGCCAAAGAACTTTTTTTTTTCCTCTTTGGTTCTTCTAACTTGATTTTAAAAAAAACTAAAAAAATGATTCAAAGAAAGATGAACAATGAATGGTAAAATTAACTAGATTTCACTAACGCTTTATGTTATGATATACATCAATATCTGAGAATATTGCATATTTCCTCATCTACAAAAGTTGTATTATGCTTCCTTTTGTGTTGGGTGGAAAAAAAAGTAACATTTGATAGTCTCTTTGAGTGTATAAACACTATTTAAATGTGAAAATTAGAAAAACACATGACAAATTCTAGATACAGTTTTTCAAGAGCAATCAGGATAATCCCATCTCCTTATGACATATAGTTCTTTAATGAAAGTTATTGAAATAATTTATAGACACCGCAATATCTTATGCTACTGAAAAATTTTGCTGATATGAAAGCTATCAGGTATAAAACAGTTCTTAAATAGGGTATAAAGAAAAGATATTGTTCACATTTATAATAATAAACGAATAAGATAGAGACAAGGACCAGGAGTGGGTATAAGTTCATAACCTTCATATATACGCAGACATGCATGCATACAATACTAGAAAAAGCTAAATCAAACCTTATAAAATTGAGTCAACAAGTAAGAAATTGCTACGTACTATATGCAACATCACTTAGAATAATCTTCGAAAAAGACAGTTTTAATAAATTTAACCATTACATTTTTCTTTCCACATTTTAGTGCCAAATCTATAGCTACAGTTCCCAAGATGCAATTTCAAGTTAGTTAGTGGAAAATAAGAGATGTATAAAAATATGAGAGATAAACTTCACTCTTTTCCCGTGACTCAGAAAGAAGTTCAATATGTGGATGTTAGACTAAATGGATTTGAAAGTTAATTTTTTACTCTTCTGATAACATTAAAGAAATTATTTTATCATTGAAGTTAAAACACTGCTGCTGGGATTTTTTGTTGTTGTTTTGTTTTTGAATAAGCCTTGTGGCTTCTTGAATAAATTATACTTACCACACTAATAGGACTGGTTGCAAACTCCTGGGCATTGGGAACCATCACTATTGTAATGTGTTTGTGTATGCCAAACCTGGGAATGTATTAGCTACTTTAAGATTAAGCTTAAACTTACTGTCAGTCTACATAAAATTTATTTTGTATGCAATCTTGTTGTAGGTCTCTACAAAGTGTGGCTTCCTCTGTGTGTCATTATTTTTACTCTTTGATAATTCACATCTTATGCCTTGAGTGGGAATGAAGAATTCCCTACAGATACTGCCATTACATCAGAATGCAGTATCTCACAAACAGTGTTTGATTTAACATAGGTCCTATAACTTCTCATACGCCACAGAATGCAAGATTAATGAAGAGGCTCTCAAGTTCAATGTACTTTCCTGGGTGAAGTTCTATCTATGTCTCTTAAGTTATGTTTACATTGTCCAATCGAAAAATATAAGTAGCTAAAACCTAGTACAAATAAATTCTACTCATTCAGTAAATACAACTTACTTTGTTCTGTTACATATTGGATTTCAAGTTAAATTATGAGTAACAATCTGAGATTAACTGACTATGGAGAATAAGTAAAAGAGCCCATATAATCTTCTATAAAATTTGCCAAGGTATGACTTAGTCCAAAAACACTTTCTAATTTTCTTTTTATTTTTTATAACTACCTACAGAGAGCAGTGCATCACGCAAATAAGTCATATTTTCTGATTCATTTGCCATTGAACTTGTGACAAAATTTGTCACTTGGATTTTCATGAGGGTTACTCATTTTATCCACTGGGAGGGATATAGAGGAAGGAGCTAATGTAATGAATAAAACTTCCAGGAAAAAGCCACAAGCCTAAAGCAAAGTTAGTTAAACTCATTGGAGAAAGTAGCCAGGGTAGCAAGGTAGACACATGGCTGAAGGGATTAATTTTAATTGTTTTTGATCCCTACTAGTTTTAACTTAGAGTACCCTATAAAATATTCTTATTTTGATGTCATTTTCCTGTATTCTGACTCATATACAGACCGAAAATTAGCTAATCTTGCAAAGTTTGAAAGTATTGAAGAATTTTCATATTACTTAGACAACAGACATTCTTGGGTTTTAGAATAACAATCATGCAATAGCTTCGGGTCTTATTAAATAAGCCCATTTTAAAGCATAAAGATCTTATTAATATAAAGGCAACTATTTCTTCCCACTGTCATTTTTCTAAAATCCATACAATTTCTTCCATAATAGCTGAGAAGAAAAGAAATCACTCAGCACAAAGTTAAGACTCCGTAAAAAGCTACGCAGGAGCATCGGGGAGTATGCAGGGGGAGTGAGCGTCCACAGATGCTTTCGACATTCCTGCTGAAACGCCACAGCCTTCCCCTCTGCTCTTTTTTTCACCCTCCTTGTCTGTTACAAGTTATGATGTGTGGATGAAGGCTTTTTCCCATGCAGTAATGACTGTATACTGAGATTTCAAGGGGCTGTTCATGACAATCCCATTTTCTGTGTAATTTCATGGTTGTCTTCTTGAATGAAGATATTGGCTGCTCTGAGGCAGGGGGTCAGCCTCTCTTGCTCCCTTTCAGTATTGTTCCGGAGTATGTTTCCTTTCAGCTGATGAAAAGTAATTCATCATTTACACCCCTGAATTCTGCCAGCATTTTTTGAACAACTTTTCTTTCCCTGTGGTACCTTAGGCCCTTGAAAGAGATAAATAGGTTCAATACAGCACTAGGCCTGAGATCCTGGGAGCAGGTTAGGCCTCCGAGGCCCGGAGCTGCCCCCTTCTCATGATAGAGTTTGTCACCTTTCTACCTCGAGAAGTCAAATCCTGTCGACTCAGCCATCTTTCAGGCTCTCTGAAGTGGCTTTGGCACCCACTGGGGCATGTGAGCTTAAAATTGATTTTTTTTAAGATCTGTCAAGTTCCCTTAAGGGACGGAGTTGACAGCCAGCAGGCCTCAACTATCACAAAGCATTCAATGTGTAAAAGACACCTAAGGAACTTCCTTTGAGGGGCCAAAGGGCTTCAGACTTTGTGACACATTGAGAGGGTGCTGTTGCTTAGAAACTGGCTTTTGGCAATAGGATTTTCCTGCCGCTCTGCCACGTTGTGAAGTGCATTAAGGTACCTCTCTTCTCAGAGTAGAAGACATAGTCTATTATAAAAACAAGATATCCCATGAAAAAGATGCTAAACAGATCATCACATGGTTTTTGACCCACAGAGCCTAGCCTTTCTGTCATTTGGAAATTAGTTAACGTATGTGGGTCAGCTTTCAGAAGAAATCAAGTCCAATGTTTTGAAACATTAAACAACAAAACTAAATCACTATAATACCAGTCATTTGCCTTTTTACAATTGACAACCACCCTTTAGAGATTTGAATATTGTAGAAAATATTGAGAGATGCATTTTCCCCCTCAACATAAAGTAAACAGAATCTGTTGTATCTCTCCAAGAAGACTACTGTCATTGATGGACTCTGCCTCCTCTTTGTGGAGTAGAAGCCAAAATACACACTTGTCACTTTCTCCTGACCTCAGTCTATCAGTTCAAGAGACATTAATCTGGTCTTTCATTTAGTTTTGTCTTCTGGTTTCATACATTCTTTTAGAAGTCAAAATAAGCAGAGACATACTTGTCTGTGTGGTTTGAAAAATAAAGGAAGCATTCCATTATTATTTCTGGTATTAATTTTAAATGGTTCAGTATAGCAAGTACTTTTATTTTTGTTGTTGTTCTAAGTTCAAAAGAAAACAAGTTGGTCTCTTCTCATCGTGTGAATTTCCTAAGGACATCTCCTTATGCACTGTGAGCACAAGATTCTTTGGAAGATCAGTGACTCTTCAGAAGAAGTCAGGAGACAGATTTTCAAACTCATTTCCAATTTGTGGGGCTTGAAGGCTGTGAAATTTTCAACAGCACTATAAATGCTGCGTTGTCTCTCCCCAGGCTGGAGTTTGGCAACTGAATGTGAAAGGTCACTTGTATAACCAGGTGTAGGTCTGAGTGAAAGAATTCAGCGGCATTAATCTCCCTTTCAGGGTCTTGTTTTCATGTGCTGTTGGTAAATGTAACTGGGTGGTTGTCTAACTTCAGCTGCAGTATCTGTCCCTTGTCATAGAGCAGTGGTTCCCAACCTTCCTTAAGTTATGATCATTTACTACAGTTGTGGTGAGCTGCTGCCCTGGCCCACGGAGATTCGAAGAGAGCCTATGGAAGGGGGTTAAAAGAATGAAGGGACAAGAGACACAAAGGATGAGAACAAGTCTGCGGTTCTGATCAAACTCTGCAACTTTAATTTCAGGAGGCAGGTTATAAAGACACAGCAGAATGGGAAGTTTAGGCGAGGGTCATTGCTTAGGGCTATCCCACTATTGAATCCTCATTGTCTAAGACCATCCCACTGTAAGGGGGCTCCCAGGAAATGCCAGACGTTCTTTAAGTTCCTGCGACCTGAGACCTGCAAATGTCCTTTCTTAACCTTGTACTGACTAGGCGTTCCAAAACAGCAGATTATTTCCTGAGGTTCTTTTAGAACAGCAGGTAATTTCCTGGGTTTGGCACTCGGCATCCTGCAACCATAAAATTAGTTTTGTTACTTCTTCATAACTGTAATTTTGCTACCATGATGACTAACATAAACATGTGTGTTTTCCAGACTGGTGAGTGGCTCATCGGTTAAGAGCACTGACTGCTCTGCCACAAGTCCTGGGTTCAATTCCCAGCAACCACATGGTGGCTCACAACCATCTGTAAAGGGAACCAATGTCCTCTTCTTGTATGTCTGACTACAGTGACAGTGTACTCACATACATAAAACAAATGAATCTTTAAAAAAAAAATCTGTATTTTCTGATGAACTTAGATGACCCCTGTGAAAGGGTCCCTTGGACTCTCCCGAAAAAGGGGTCATGGCTCACAAGTTAAGAACCTCTGTCATAGAAACTTCTCTAGCAGAAGAGACATTTGTCTGACTTTTCAAAAAACAGGCTTGATGTGGGACGTGATACTAACAAAAGAGTTTAGGTTCTGGGGCTCTTAGCAAATCTTAAATCTCTGAGAGAAAGGTTCTGCATACATTAAATGGGTTTTGTCTTGTCTTGTCTTATCTTGTTGTGTTTTGTCTTTTTTTTATGAAAAAGAAATATATTCATTAGAATATAAGCAACATAAGTCCTAGACATCATTACTACTCCTGACCAAATACATCCTGAATCTTCACGGCCAATGTCACTGAAGTTTAAACCCTGGCTATTTTTATTAGTTATGGAACTTGAGGAATTATTCTAAGACCAAAGCAAGACATACCAATTTCCAAACTGAAAGGATTATTACCTTTCAATGTAGCCCTAACAGTTGCAAAGTGATATCAGAATACGGAAAGAGATACTGAGACATTGTTCAAAGATTGACTGAAAAGGTTATCAGTCTAAGTTCTTAATCAAACAGGAACAGGTAATAAGAGTGTATGCTGGTCCTTTCTGCCCTTTCTGCTATACTGTAAGTTTTGCTGTATGTTACTAGTTTTACCATGAATGTGTGACATATGCCCCATCCTGTAAATGCTGCTCCATTTTAGTGAGAGGTCAGCTGGTCAGCTCTCCCAGTTTCAGAGCTTACAAATAGCCTCTCAATCCTAAATTCCTAAAAAAGCTTAACATTTTTGACCTTGGTTAACAAAGAACATTAATTATGTGTTATTTTTTCACAAACCAGGAACCATACCTACTTTTGAAAAAAAAAAAAAAAAACACTGAAGCAAACAGGAAGTTATTCAACTGCCAACGATAAAGTTAAGCTGTCAAGACTGAGGAGAAATAGAAATCTGTAAGATCAGAAGTCACTGCATTTTCATCTCCTTGTTTCTTCTTGATAACCAGTAACTCACACAAGCTTTCTTGACACGTTGCATCATTTTTGATCTTTGCACCATGTTTATAAAATTTCTCCTTTGTAATTATGTACATACGCCCACTAAAGAAGTAAAATAAGGTTAATTTTGCAGTTTGACTGTCCAGTGAAACTTGACGCTGTGCCCTCCCTTTCTGTTGCAATTTTGTCCAACTTTACCTGTTATTTAGATGTGAGGTTCTGTACTTCTCTAATTTCTTGCAAGTCTCTCCTTCCAGCAAGAGAGCAATGGGGCAGAATACTGACTGATCACACAGGAACTGAAAAAAATAAAATCCTAAGCAGAGTGTACTTTGTTGTTTCCTGGTTCTGACCTGGAGTTTTTTGATCTCAAGCATTTACCTAATGAACATTGGCTGTATGTAAATAAGTAAGTCTTTTCCACCACAGATTTGACCATTTAGAAATCTTGGTGAGAAGAGTTGATGCTGACATGGAAAACAGATGTGCCTGCTCCACCTGCTTTCCACCTATCTGGCAAGAATTCAGGAGGGGAACCTCAATATTTTGTTCTTATGAAATATGAATCTTTATGTCAGCATGCCTTTGGAGAGCACTGCAAAGAACTGCAGTCAGATGCTTGTTAGATTCTTGTGTAAGTGCATCAAAAGGGTGAAAAGAAATAAATGTGTGGTCTGTCTTGAACATTTTTACAGCTGTACTATCTCTGATTAAGAAAAACAGCAAAACATTCAGGGCTACCCCTGGATGCGTCTCTCATTCAGGAGGTCATCATGTTACAGTCATTATGGCAGAGGATCACTTCCCTTCTTGGTCCATTATAACTGACCGTAATGTACCATAGAGGCTCTAGATGTTCTCTTCTTCACTGAGCCTGGAGAGTATCTATTTCACAGTATATTCCCCTTAAAGGGAGAGTCTAAAAATGGCAATAGCGGAGGCACTTATCTGTATATAAGCATCAAAGACAGAATGGGAGTAAATGATGCACTTCATAGAGTTGCGATACTTCTTCAATGCAATTTGTTGCCTTTAAAAAAAATAAAAGAACGAAAAGTTATTTGGCAAATTGACTCTACTGGTCTGAAAAAGTTAATGTGCATTCTCCAGTGGTAGACAGCAAGCAGTTTGTATGAGGCAGTCCTTTCTCTTCTTGAGAGCCACATCAAGACATGTCTGAAATGGATCTTTAAGAGCTCTCGGGATAGGGCAGGAGGAATTTTTCATATCAGGACTTAACTTTGTTAACTTTGGTGTTGCTAAAGGGGTGGCATTATGCCTGCGTCTCCCAGCGCATCCACATGCTCAGAGGAATTAGGTGAATGATTTATAGTTAGAAAGGAGAATGACCAAAATGAGGCTGTTGTGGATATCCAATAATCAGCTCTCCCCTAGACTCTCTTTTCATTATTTGATATGTTTCTAGGTATTTTAAGGAGAGTTTTGCCTAGGATGATGTTTTTCAATTATAATTTATTTTATAATTTCAAATAGATATTAATGCATCATAACATTTTAATTATGATTTTTTTCTCATAGACACTGTGCATTAAAACATTTGGACAAACATGTTTTGCAACTTAGTGCTCTTTGAAAAATATTTTTCATAAAAAAGCCTACCCTGAACATCTATTTTTCATAAGTATATTTCTATGTGTTTCAATAACATATAGCTCTCAAAAAGTACATATTTACCTTTGTGTTTTCAGAGCCTGAAATACTACTTCTCAAGTTATTTCCTTTAGCTTATTACAGCTCCTACTCTATTTTCTGTTTAGATCATGGAGCTAGAGTTCAACATTCATAAATCACCTGTCTATTCTTATTTCCTTAATTTTTATCCAAACTGCACCTAAAACACTCGTCGCCTTCCCCATCAGCCTTCTAGGTGTTTTTACTTTCAGTAAACATATCTTAGCATTTTAAATCTGTAGCCAATCCCCTGACCCAAACACAGTACTGCTATTTCAATAATATCATGCTTATCCATGATACTCACACATCATCAATAAGGCTTTGATGTAATAAATCCTTGATATAATATCATACTTATCCATGCTTTGAGATATAATCAAAAATGAAAGCGGAATCTTAAGATACAGAGGAAAATATATTACTTGCCAATTTTCCACAGTAACTTTTCATCATTACTCCAAAATTACTTTTTAATGCAAAGAGTAGTTTCAATCACATTGAGGCCCACATGATTCAGATACTATCATAATCACAATTAGATTACATTACTGCAATCACGAATGGAGATCATTAAGAGAAAGAATATAAATTGCTTTAGTTTTACAAGTACTGAGCTAGCAAAATTATAATTAATCTCCATTTATAATCTTTTCTTTCATAGAACTGCAAAGCATGCTACTTTTTTTAGGCCATCAATACAAATTAGAACTAAGTAATAAAGCCCTAACTACTACGACTGTGCCGCTCACGATCGAAAAGGCTTGCATATTGTGTATAGGAAGCTTTGGAAACAAACAGCTCCTCGAAGGAGATTGCTTTAGTGCAGAAAGCACAACTATTACAAGGTGCCTTGAGAGCAGAGTGCTGCAGAAACCAGGCTCTTGCTCACAGTAATCAGTCCGTGCACGTCATTTCTTAAATGAGATGGTGCGACTCGTGTGAGCTGAAGTAATAACTTGGAGATGACAGTAAATGCATCATTCTGTACATTCTGAGGGCTAAGTAGAATTGGTATGATATAGCAAAACAAAAACTACGAGAAATGAACAAACACAGGGCTCATAGTCCTTCAAAATAAAAATAATTATATTTATTTCCTTTAATATTTTAAAAAATTAACTGCATTTGGCTATATCTGGCATTTCACATTACTTTGAAATCATATACATGCCTTTTAGCTGATGTTCCTTAAAACTCATAAGAAATCACACTATTTTATTGAGGAAAACAGTGCAAAACTGTAGACAGTCTGTGTTCTTATAGACGTGGCTGCTACATGTCTCATGTTGCTGATGTCCCAACAGTTCCCGGACTCAGACAACTTTTTTTTTTTGCCAATTTATTCAGTGGCAAGTAGGCCCAATTTGCTCATCGGAAGACATGACATGAATTGATTTGGTGTCATAACTTGTCCAAAAACTGGAAGAAGTTACTTATATTCCCTAGGCTCTTTTTTGACAAATGCTTTGTGTATGTACAAGCTGATAGATTTGTGTGTATTATAATACTTTATAGTCCATACTTCTGGTTCATAGATGTAACCCTCACCATACACAGACAGCATCTTCATGAATGGATGAAGAACTTATGATCTGCTCAACACATTTCAGTACACACAGGCATCAGCTGCAGTCACCATGCTGTACATCAGATACCTTAGCTAATTTGAATAAAATACATTATACACTTTGTCCTTTGGATTATCAAATCCATTTACTAGTCCTTTCCAGCTACCACACAGTCTCTATTTCTATAAGTTTATTAACTTTATTCCACATATTTGAACTCTAAGTCTTAGTGTTTAGTGACTAATTTTGCATAGAATCCCCTATGTTATTTGTGTTATAAAATATGGTAAAACTTTAAGGCTAATTTTTCAGAATATTCATACCATGTTTTCTTGACCCATTCCTCTGTAGATGGGCTCCTTTATAACCTGCTGTAAACTTCTGCAATAAATTCTGTAATCTGGCTGTTAAGAATGATACTTCAATGAATGTGGAAATTCTGCTTTCTCTTCAAGGCATAGTTTGACTTCATTTGTCTTTACCAAGAATGGAGTTTGAAAATTCAGGAAATCATCTACATACTATATTCCATGAAAGCCATTTCAAAGGATATTCCCATTGATACACATAAATTCTTGTTTCTTCATAACCCTACAATTATTTATCTGTTAGGAAATAGCCATCTTGACAAATTCAAAATCAGAACATTTTGCTTTGTTTTAGATCTTCCTGGTAATTGTGGTTTTGGAAGACTTCTGTATACCTGCTGGATATTTGAATTTTCAGAAAAATAAATACTACTAATATCCTTTGTTCAGTTTTTAAGATCAGGCAGCTTCTGTTTATATTATTGAGGTTTGCCATTGTCTTGTACATTTTAAACATTAACCCTTTATTAAAATGATTATTTATAAATACTCTATAAATTTCACTAAACTAAAGGTTTAGTTTTCATTGTTATGTTGGAATACACTGCAAGACAGGGACAATTTAATGTGAGGTAGTCCTACATGCATTTGACTGACTACAGAGGGTTGTATCCAAGAGAATCATTGACAGACATGTGTCGAAATTCTCTCAGTTTATTTTGCTTTGTTTTTGTTTTCCAATCTGACTACTTACAACTTATTTAAGTCTTTAATCTAGTTGAGCTAGTTTTTCTAGATAGTGAAATGGTCAAATTTCATTCTGTTCCAACTGTGTATTCAATTTTTCAATTCACCCAATATTACTCTATAGATCTCTATTTTCATATATATATATGAAAATTATATTTCACATATATTTGACATTTTATTAAAGCTTATTTGACTTCATTAGTATGCATTGATTTCTGAAATATCAATACTGTTCCATTGGTGACTCTTCTCAGTACAGGAATCTACTGACGTGCAGAGCCGTGTATTTTCACTTTGAATCTGGACATGTATGTCAATGTTTTTCTTTCCTGGATCTGGTTGTTTGAGTCAGAAAACATTTTAAGATTCATGTGAATTTTATGACTGAATTTATGCTTATGAAAATCTCTATAGAAATTTTTATGAATGAATGAAAATGGCTTGAGAGTTAGCAAATCTGTAAGTCATTTGTATTGTACACATAGTTTAAAACTATTTTCTGACCCTAATCTATATATTTCTTCTCTTCATGCCTCACTTTGTATGTGTGTGTGTGTATGTGTGTGTGTGTGTATGTGCACATGTGTGCACACTTTTGTGCATAAGATAATTTAAAGAATAAGAACCTATGAATTTGAGAGAGGGTCTGAGAAGAGATTGAACGAAGGAATGAGCCTATGCACTAAATACAATGCACATATATGAAATTATCAAAAATAAAAATAGATGGATAATAAAATATCAATTCTCTCTTATTTTTATGCCTTCCCTAAACTGTTTTTAAACATTGTGGGAACAATATCGTGTTGGGTGAATTATTGAAGAAATAAATTTAAGAAAGAAGATGAAAACTTGCACATTTAAAGCTACATTGCTTAATCTCTGGGAGTAGGGTGAAGAACTCTGGTACAGGGGACAAGGAGGGGAAGCAACATTTGGGATGGAAACAAATAAAATAATTAATTAAATAAATTAAAATTAAAACAAAAAATAAAATAAAAAATGATAAAAAATAACTACAAAGAAAGCTACATTGCATTGATGAAGGAAAGTAAAGAAAAACATAAGCTAAATCATTTCTTACAGTAAACTGAGATGGCTGGGCATACCTGTTATGAGAGCTTGAGCACATTGTATAAGACACTTAGCACTCACGTAAGAGCCATGTGTAGAGCTGACAGTGCATTGCAGGGTTTTGGAGGACAGAGACTGCTCAGTCTTGGGGACTGGCAGATATACACTTATACACAGGCACATACACACACACAAACACACACACACATATGCACACAGACACATAGACACACAGACATAGAATCTGTTAAATGCATTTTCTTCTTTGTATGTATATGAATTTAGGGGTGATTAATTGTCCATAGATTTTTTTTTATTATTGGTTAGTTTATTTATTGACATTTCAAATTTTGTCTCCTTTCCTGGTTTCCCAACTTCAAATCCCCTATCCAATCCTCCCTCCCCTGCTTCTTTGAGGGTGCTCCCCACCCACTCACCAATTCCAGCCCCACCACTCAAGCATTCTCCTACACTGGGGCATTAAGGCTTCACAGAATCAAGGGCCTCTTCTTCCAATGATGCCAGATAAGGGCATCCTGTGCTACGTATACAGCTGGAGCCATGGGTCCATCTATGTGTACTCTTTGGTTGGTGGTTTAGACCCTGGGAGCTTGGGGGATCTGGTTGACTGATACTGTTGTTCTTCCTATGGGGTTGCAAAGCCTTTCATCTCCTTCAGTCCTTCCTCTGACTCCTCCACTGGAGTCCTGACACTCAGGCTGATGGTTTGCTATGTGCATCTGCATCTGTATTGTTCAGGCACTGGCACAGCCTCTTAGGGTACGGTTATACTAAGCTCCTGTCTGCAAGCACTCGTGGTATCAGCAATAGTGTCTGGGTTTATTGTCTGCATATGGGATGGATCCCCAGGTTACACAGTCTCTAGATGGCCTTTCCTTCAGTTTCTGCTCCACTTTTTGTCCCTGCATTTCCTTTTGACAGGAGAAATTCTGGATAAATATTTTGAGATGGGTGGGTGGCCCCATCTCTCAACCGGGGACCATGCCTATCCTCTGGATGTAATCTCTACAGATTCCCCCCTTCTTTGGGTATTTTGGCTAATGTCATCCCTGTTGAGTCCTGAAAAACTCTTGGGTCCCTGGCATCTGGGACTTTCTGGTGGATATCCCCAGTTCCCCATTCCCCTTTGCTACACACCTCTATTCAATTTCCAACCCTTAGTACATCTCCCCTGTCTCCTCCCATACCTGATCCTGTCCAACTTTTTTCTCCCCCTCCTTTATTCCTCCCAAGTCCATCCTATAGACTCTATCTCCTATGATTGTTTTATTCCTCCTTTTTCCCCCTCCCCTTGTAAGTAGGACTAAAGCATCCACACTTTGGTCTTTCTTCTTTTTGAGCTTTATATGGTCTGTGAATTGTATTATGGGTATTGCAACTACTCCAAGCAGGTCTTTCTGTATCAAGAGTGAGTACAGAGACATCTGAACTAAGGACAGAATAGTGATATTTCACCTAGGGTTTCCTAGTAGAAAATTTTCTGAAGATTGTTGTCTGATATAAAGGAATAGAAATGAGCTAGGAGGGTTGGAATCTGATTTTCTTGATTGATGACTGGAGTGGGAGAGTCAAATCCACCTTGAGGGGTGTCCATTCTTGCAGGTAATCCAGGGTTATATAATAAAGCAAGCTAAAAGAAGTTAATGCAGTGTTTCTTAATAATCTCTACCTATTTCCTATCCTACTTGAGTTGCTATCTTGGTTTTATTCAGGGATACATTGTTGACACGGTTAAGTCAAATTAACCCTTTCTCACCAGGTTGCTTAAGATTGTGGTGTTTATCACAGCAATTGAAAAAAAATATTCTACATTAGGGGACTTATTTTTCTCCATATTCTCATGAGATTTTATTGTTCTTAAATTAATTTTTGCAAATCTAATTTTGTTGAGATAAAATTTCAAAGTAGAGTTCTGCATTTTTCTAATTGCAAAATAGATTTCTTCTTAAATCCTTATTAAAGTTTTTATGCAATATATTTTGATTATATTTTCTCTCCTCAGTTCCTTTAATCTTGAAATATTTCTTAGCCATATTTGTTTCTTCTTTTGAGAACTCACTGTTCAGAACCATAAGTCAGTTTTAATTAAGTCATTTTTATTCTTTGTTTTAGATTTTTTATTTTCTGTATATTAATGTATCAAATATATAGATGGTAAAGATTTTATCCAACTCTGTGGGCTTCTGATTCATTCAGTTGATGGCTTTCTTTGCTATATAGTTAATTGTTTGTATAACTTACTAGGCAAATGGCTTGTGCTTTATGCTTTGTTTTATCCTTCTATCTGTTTTCAAACTTCTGGTTTTCCAATTGAGGTCATTGATCTACCTTGATTGATGTACAAAAACACTAGGAAGATAAAGATCAAAACAGATGATAGCAATAGAAATTATAGATATACAGATAGAAATAGATAGTAATGGAGATGTATACAGAGATGAATATATATAAATATATATATATATATATATTATATAATAATAGCATATGTTTATTTACACTTTTAGAATCTGTTAATGAATCAACCCAATTTCTATTTTATGGTGTCCATTTAGATGATTGTCTTTTACTATGCCTTAGTGTCCATCCATGCTCACCCTTAAACCTTATCAAATCACCCTTAAACAGAAATCAAATCACTTTAGGGCCACATGTAGTTCAATATCACTTTTTAACCAAGCAGCAGCAAGATTTATGAATTATAGTTTAATTCACCCCCTTCTTTTCAGGAGAAATACAATTTTTTTCTTTTCTCATCTAGATCATGTATCTATTATACTTTTTTCTTGGGGTAGCTATGGAAGTTTTGTAAAACATCATAAACAATTTAGCTTACTTTCATAAAAGTGATAGTCATTATTCTCCCCAGGTTTTGTGGTTTTGATACAGTTCATTTACTTTTGTGTCATCTATTGATAAATTATTGTACTTTTCTTTTTTTCTTTTAACCATTTTACTAGTTTCATTAGTAAAATATTCAAATATTTAGTGTATGATTGTCATTTCCAGTAAACACCATATTTCCACATGCGTTCACATTTCTAATTAGGATTCCTTTTTTTTTTTAAGTACTCTTAAGTATTTTCTTGAATGAAAATCAAAGTGATATTAAAGTACCTCAGCTTTAGTTACTAGGAAAGTCTCTCATTTCTAAATATTAACATATGAGATTATACATATTCAGGTTAAATCTTTGCTTCTTCAACAGTGTGGGTTTAATACTATACAATTCCCTTAAATAAAAGATTTTTCTAAGATATTTGCTGATAATCCAACTAAAACTTTCTTTTATTTAGTATTCATTTTTCTTAGAGTTTCATTCAAGTCTTTTCTTTTTGAATCACAAATTTCTCAAGTTGACTGTTGGAGCTTTTACTGGTATTTTTTGATCATAAGCATTTTATTGTTCAATGATAATTCTGTTTTTAAATGACTTCTATATGACAACACGTTTTCTTCCTTTTTGTATTTTTTTAATTTATTGTATGTTAATGTTCATGTACTCATTTTCTGGCTAAGGAAATTCAATATTATTACATTAATTAATGATTCTGGATAATATTTTAAGTATTTAAACACACACACACACACACACACACACACACACACAAATTTTTGTTTCCTAAGATGAAGGGATGAGATGCAAGCTATACCCATTCTGTACATATACATGGCTTGGGCCAACCTTGGTGCATTTCTGACTAACTACTCATAGGCCTAGGCCTGGAAACTCTTAGAATCTGTATAATTTAATATTCTTTAAGTCTTTACTTGAATGCATCATCTTCCAGACTTTATTCTGCTAACCAAAGCCTAGAGTATATCATCTTCTGAGACTTCATGCTGAATAGATTTACCCTTTCTAGCTCTCCCTGAACTCTGGTTGGCTGGTTCAATTCAGTTTTTCTGGCTTAAACTCCTCTCCAAGTTGACTGATTCAAATTTGCTTTTCTCAACTTCTGACTGAATTGCTCTGCTTGGAAGGACTGCCTCTGAACTTCACGAGCTGAACTTCTCCAAACTCAACTGAACTGAACTGAATTCCACTGTAGTGAACTGAACTCAAGTCCTTTCTATCTTCATTGCTTGTTAAGTAGCCCCTCTTCTTCTCTGTTCTTGTGAGAGTTGGTCATATTCTGTCACATCTGTCTCTAATTTGACCCTCAGTTAGCATCATTGTTTGAGATTAAAGATATGTACTAAAGGCTTGTCTCTATTCTAGCCAAAGGGAGTAAAGGTGTGCATTACAGCCAGAAAGATTAGAGGTGTGTGTGGCATATTTGCATTCTAACCAGATGATTTCTTTGGATCTTATCCCTTGACAGAGCAGCCATGTTGGTGAATTAAAATTACTCTATATGCACACATGCATGGGTGTGTGCACAAGCACATGAACTCATGCACGTGCACACACATACACATACACACACACACACACACACACACATCTTTGGGCTAATTACTGAAAGTCATGCTACAATCCTCTTGTCATTGCATGTTTCTAAGCTTGTTATATTTTTTGAAATGTTTTGTTCAAATATTTATGTTTGAAGAAGCAGTTAGCTTTTTTTAGCCTTTATAACCATCCTTTGTTAGAAATACATTTTTAGTCAGTAGGCTAGATAGTCTAGGAATTTTACAAATATTTTCTATTGATACTGCTATTTCATCTCTCATGTTATATTTTTGGAAGCATATTTTTTATGTCTATGCCTTCTTTTGTTTACTACTATCAGTATTCTAAAATGTCTAGTTTGTTTTCCACAAGGCAGTATCTCAAAACACTTGGGTATGCTTGCTTTCTTCCAATTCCATGCATAGAGTCAATTTGGACTGATTGACCATGCTCATGCACTCTCTCCAAATGGCTGAACTGCCCTCTGAAAAGTAGTAACAGAGGGCTGTTCAAAATTGATGAAGGAGATGAATTTGCCATTGAGTATGTCCATAATTTATCAGGGGTCAAGGAGACTAATGTACTTTATAGACAGATCATCTAATTTGTCTATTCAAAGAAATGAATGAACAAGTTGACTCTTTATTGAGTTTTAAACTCTGACTTCTGTATATTTTCTCCTCATTTTTCTTCTTTTATTGGTTGTTGATATGTTTTTAATATAAATGTAAAAACATAAGTCCCATGGACCATACTAAGAAAAAATGGAAATCAACATATTATGCATTATTATTTTATTTTTATAATCAAGGGAATCATGTGTAAGAAGTTTCTTCAGACACTAATCTCAGATGCCTTGAGAGATAGGTGAGGCAGATATGATGAAATTTTGTGTTTTCATTTTTAATTAAATGGCATAACCCTACATGCCTTGCTTGCCTCATTGATTGGCCTGAAGTTGTTCACTGCATTTATTGTAATCAAAGTCTCCCACAGAGGATTCATAAAATTTCCTTGGCTGTTTATTATATTACAGAAGGATGGAAATAAAAAGCTCATTCATTCCATATTTGTGATCTTATTGCATTTGATGTAAATATTTCTATTAACATTGCTCACAGGTTGAAAAGATAACTTGGCATTTAAGAGCATTTGGTAGTTTTGAAAGGATCCCAATCAGTTCCTTAATCTGACTTTTGAAGACACCAGATATACATATAATACACAGACACACAGGTAGTTGAAACTCTTATACATGAAAATAAAGCTAAAAACTTTCTTGAGATATTACTGGAGGAGAAACAAAATAATCATGGGAAGTAGAAGGAAGGAGGGAGGGATCTAGGAGGAAAAGAGCAGGAGAAGGGAATGGGGGCAGAATCAGGTATGGGTGGAGACAGGGAGAAGTACAGAGGGTCAGGAAATTGAACAGAAGAATGTAGCAGTGAAGGATGATATACTGGGGGTAGCCACTAGAAAGTCTCAGATGCCAGGAAACCAAGAAGCTCCCAGGACCCAACTGGGATGACATTAGCTGAAATATCCAACAAAAGGGAGAAAGAACCTGTAGAGACCATATCCAGAGGTTAGGCACTGCCCCTAGTTGAGGGATGAGGCCACCCATCCACCTCAAAAATATTAACCCAGAATTGTTCCTGTCTAAAGGAAATGCAGTGACAAAGAGTGAAGCAGAAACTGTAGGAAAGGCCATTCTGAGACTGTCTCACCTAGATATCCATCCTATTTGCAGCCACAAAACCAAGGCACTATTGCTGATGTGAAGCAATAGTGAAGAAGCACTTGCTGACAGGAGCCTGGTATAGCTGTCACCTGGAAGACTCTGTCAGAGGTGACCAATACAGAGCAGATGCTCCAAGTCAACAACTGGACTGAGCATGAAGACCCCAATGGAGGAGTTAGAGAAAGAACTTACGGAGCTGAAGGGGTTTGCAACCTCATAGGAAGAACAACAATATCAACCAACCAGACACTCCAAAGCTCCCAGGGGCTAAACCACCAACCAAAGAGTACACATGGAGGGACCCATGGCTCCAGCTGCACATGTAGCAGAGGGTTGCCTTATCTGGCATCAATGGGAGGAGTGGCTCTTGATTTTGTGGAGGCTCAATGCCCGATGGTAGAGGAATGCTAGGATGGTGGAGCTGGAGTTGGTGTGTGAATTGGTGAGCACCCTCATAGAAGAGGGGGAAAGGGGGTTGGACTAGGGCATATGAAGAGGGGAACTGTGAAGGAGGATAACAGTTGGAATGTAAATAAATAAAATAACCAATAAAAATAAAGAAAAAACAGATATTACTGGGTAATGAAATAATATGTCTTATATATGTAAATTACCTTTTTAAAATAAAAATGTTTTATTCATATATTCGCTAACTGTTTTATATAAAAAGTATGATACAATAGATACATACAGTCAGTAGACACAATGGGTCACTGTGCAATGAAAATTTCTGTCTTACCATTTGACTCTTTTTACCTTTTTCTTTGATTTTCTTGTACTTCCTATGTAGTAAAGGTTTTCCCACCCACACAAATAATTTGAGATCTGTATGACACCACATTTTTATATATGTATTATGTCTGTTAAGAAGAAATATAATCCATTCCTTTCAAGTCTCACGTACCACTGTGGAAAGGAAAGCAGAAAGTGTGATGACTAATTTTATATCAACTTGAACAAATTAGAGTCATTTTGGAAGAGGGAACAACTAAGAAAATACTTCACCAGACTTGTCTGTGGGCTAACCTGTAGTCCATTTTCTTCATTGATGATTGATGTGGGAGGGTTTGTTCCACTCTAATTGATGACACCCTGGAATCATGGCTCTGCATGCTATAAAAAGGCAGAAAGAGCCAGCCATTAAGAGCAAGCAGGTAAGCAACACTCCCTCTTAGCTGCTCCAGTTGCTGCCTCCAGGTTCTGGCTTGAATTTTTGCTCTGACTTACCTCAGTGATACAATGTGTTCATGAAGCTACAGTATGCAATCAACTCTTTTCTCCCCAGATCACTTTTCGTTCATGTTGTTATATCACAACAGTGAAAATCCTAACTAACAAAGGAGTATGACACAGAGGTGTTGGATGCCAACAAGAAAATGGTGTTTCCTGGGCATGGGCAGGTAGCTTCTCACATGAAGCTGTAGCCATTGCAGTATCACGCACAAAAACTGTACAAGCCCAATTCAGACCAAATCTCAGCATGGAGAAGGGGGTTGGGTCTGAAATCCCAGCTCCAGCTGCAGAGCTAACTGGCAATTGTTAGTTACTAATATACATAATTAGTCAAGAACTGTAAAAATTAGTAGATCTATACTTGAATGAATCAGCATTTTAGTTAAACCAACAAAGGTGATTTTATGAATGCCTAACATGCAAAATGTTCCATTCTCATTACTATAAAATTCTATGTTAGTTTAAAAATCAAACATTCGTTTCAGAGTGCCAAAATTTCAGAGATACAATTGTGAGTAATTGAGAAAAACTGAAGCCATTACAACGCCAATTGGCAGGTTTTTAGAACTAATAGAAATGAGGTGTATTAAATAATATAAAATAGTGGAACTAGCAAGTCACGGTGGCACACACCTTTAATCCCAGCAATTAAGTGGCAAAGGTAGGTGAATCTATTTCATGCCAGCCCAATCCACATAGCAAGTGCTACATAGAAAAACTATGACTCAAAACAAACAAGTAAACCAACAAACACAAACAAAAACAAGAAAATAGACTAATAAGTTGTTTACATGTAACAGAATCTTCAGTTAGTGGTTAAAATGCCAGGATGAATAAAGTGGGATGGTCACTAATTATTAAAATGGTAGATGAAAATTGTAATGATTGTAATGATGCTAGAAACACAGACAGGAAAAGTACTCTTAAAAGTATATCTTGTCTAGTTCATCTAAACTATAAAAATATGGAATAAAAATTTCACTTAATTTGTGGGTCCCTTGTTCTGGAGGGTGTCCCAAGACAATCTCCCAACTGAGGACAGGGTGAGAGCAGGGAGGGCTCACTACTGTCTCCGCAATGCCTCCTGTCTGTGTCTCCACTGTCTGTAGGTCTCGGCCCAGCCTGATGCGGGAGGTCGAGGCCAAAGGACACAGAGTATGAGCAGGAGGGGAGATTGCCTGCTCCTGCCCTGCTTCTGGCGCCCTGTCACTCCCAGTCTCTCCCAGGTGCAGTCTCGGTCTCTCCACGCTGAGCCAGTCCAGGCCAGTGCTGGGCAGATAAGGAGCCTGCTAGCTGGCAAGGAGGCAGCTTGGTGTCCCAAGCAGGTTCCGGGAGAGCAGGGCTCTCCCAAGTGTTACAGCTCTTGTGACAAAAACTCTTGGACACCAGGATGATTCTTGAGCATGCGCTTTACTTCCCCTAAATAGAGCCCTTATATACAGTTTTGGGGTGGGTTAGGGTCTGACAGAGGATAATGTCCCAGGGCCTGGGAGCAGAGCTGAACTCCGGCCGTCCGATAAAGGTTCCAGGGTTCGAAACTCATGCTCAACCAAACACCCAGCTGCTTCTCATAGCCCACTGCCCTACAACAATCATTAACTTCTTAAGAGAATATATTGGACAACTATATACTGATCCAAATCCTGTTAAACACTATAGACACTACTGTACAGATTAGACATTTATTGTATAGAAGATATAATTGATGAGAACAAAATGCTAACTTTACAAGAAGTTAAATCAGGCTTATTGTTAATAAACTCAAGCTTCATAGTCATAACTTTTTTGGGCTCTATAATACAGTTTTTAGAAAAGAGGTAAGACTTTGAAGAAATTTTTCTAATTATGAAGGGTAACATGCAGTGTTTGGTTCATTTAATACTGAGAGGAATACAGAAAAAGAACTTGTAAATTTGGGAATATTTTGCTGACAATTACTATAGAAAATGTAAACATTCCAGGCTAAAATGTAACTATATTGACTAGGTATAGCCAATAAATTTGGCACATCTAAACAGCTTTTGTACTTTAAGATGATCCATATTTTTAAACATGAAAGATGAGCCTGCGTATCCAGAGAAGGCTGATCATGGTCCTATTACAACTTCAGTAGATGCAAGAACCTCTGAATGATCTCTGACAGCCATAGAGAACTCCAAGGGTCCAGTCTTCCCATTCATGTCTGTTGACTTCATTGCTCTCAATTTTTTTTAATATATTTACTTCTGTGTTATGTATTCCTTTACTTAACATTCCTCTCCCTGCCCCTCTCCTGGTCACCTCCTTCCATAATTTTTTCTCCATTTCTCCTCCCTTTCTCCTTTGAGTGGGTGGGGGCCCCAGGGTATATCTCAACCCTGGCACATCAGATCTTTGAGGCTAAGTATTTCCTTGCCCACTGAGGCCAGACAAGGCAGTCCAGCTGAAAGAATATATTCCACATACTGGCAACAGCTTTTGAGGTAGCCTCTGATGAAGTTGTTCAGAAAACACTGGAAGACCAAGTTTCACATCTGCTACATAAGTCCAGAGAGGCATAGGTCCAAGCAATGTATGGTTTGGGTGGGTGGTTCAGTGTCTGAGAGCCCCATGGGTCCAGGTTAGTTGACACTATTGGTCTTCCTGTGGAGGTCTTCCTGTGGAGTTCCTATCTGCTTTGGGGACCACAATTCTCTCTACTGTTCTTCCATAAGAGCCCCCAAGCTCCATCCACTGTTTGGATGTGTCTGCTTCTATCTGAGTCAGTTTCTGGGTAGAGCCTATAAGAGGGGAGCCATGCTAGACTCCTGTCTGCAAGCATAACAGAGTATCATTAATACTGTCAGGGATTGGTGCTTGCCAGTGTAAATGGTCTCAAGTTGGGCCAGTTATTCCTCGGCCATTCCCTCAGTCTCTGCTCCATCCCCCTTCCCTGCATTTCTTGTAGACAGGATACATTTAGGGTCGAAAGTTTTGTGGGTGGGTTGGTGTCCTCAATGTTCTACTGGGGTTTCTGTCTGGTTATAGGGGATGACCTCTTATGGATCCATATACCCAATGCTGTGACTCACAGTTAATGTCACCCCTCTTCATACTTGGGTGCCTTCTTTATCTCTGGTCTCTGTCTAGTCCTAGAGATACCCCCCACATTCTCAACCTCATCAGTGGAAGATTTCCATTCATTCTCATGGCCATCTGGCCATCTCTCCTGTCCCTCCCCACAGCTGATCCTGCATACCCCCATTCCCTTCTGCATTCCTCCTCCCACCTAGTTTCCTCCCTCCATTTGCCTTTTAGTCATTTTATTCCCCCTTCTGAGACTCAATCATCCTTGTCTGTGCCTTGTACATGTCCATTTGGGATTAGGTTGCCTCACTCAGGATGATATTCTCAAGTTCTGTTAATTTGCCTGCAAAATTCATGATTTCTATAGGTTTTTTTTGTCTGTTTGTTTTGTTTTGCTTTTATAAATTTTAATTATTTTATTTATTTACATTCAATTGTCTTGCCCCTTCCAAGAGTTTCTAATCTCATTCCTCCTCCCCCTTGCCTCTAAAAGGGTACTCTGCTCCACCACATCTGGCCTCACCTTTCTTTGGGGCCTCAAGTCTCTAGAGAATTAAGCTCATCTCCCACTGAGGCCAGACAAGGCAAACCTTTGCTATTTATGTGTCAGAGGCCTTGGACCAGCCCTTGTATGCTCCTGTTTGGAGGCTCAGTCTCTTGGATCTCCCTGGGGTTAGATTTAGTTGAAGGGTCACTATGGGGTCACTCTCATCTTCATTTTCTTCAATCCTTCCCCTAATTCAAACACAGAGGTCCCTGACTTCTGTCCAATGGTTCACTGTAAGTATCTGCATCTGCTTAAGTCAGCTGATAGAAGGACATCTCAGAGGACACCCACACCGGACTACTGTAAGTACATCATAGCATCGGTAATAGTGTCAGGTCTTGTTCCTTTCTCTCCCCGCCCCCATGAGATGAATCCCAAGTTGAGACAGTGGTCACTGGATTGCCTTTCCTTCAGTATCTTCTCCATTTTTGTCCCTGCAGTTCTTTTTGACAGAAACAATTCTGGGTCAGGAATTTTGACTGTGAGTTGGTATCTCTGTCCCTCGACTTGAGGCCCTGTCTGTCTAGTACTCTTCCAGTTCTCTCTTCCTACTCATGAATTTGATCTAAGGCTACTCCCATTGAGTCTAGAAGAGTGTCACCTCCCAAATTTCTGGTGCTTCCTAAAGGATTCTGCCACCTCCTACCCTGAAGCTGCATATTTTCATTCATTCTCTTTGTCCTCTGGACTTCTCTTCTGTTCCCTACCCCAGCCCCATACCAGATCCTGTTCCTCTTTTTTTCTCCCCCTTGCTTCTCCCACCCATGTCCCTGTTCCCTCTGCCTCCCATGATTATTTCCTTCCCATTTCTAAGTGGGATTGAAACATCCTTTACTTAGGGCTTTCTGCTTGTTACACTTCTTATGGTCCATGGGTAGTATCATAGGTATTTTGTACTTTTTAGTTAATATCCACTTATCAGTGGGTACATATCATGCATGTTCTTTTGGGTCTGAGTTACCTCACTCAGGATGATATTTCCTAGTTCCATCCATTTGCCTGCAAAATTTATAATGTCCTTGTCCTGAATAGTATTCTGTTGTGTAAATGGACCACATTTTCTGTATCTATTCTTCAGTTGAAGGATATCTGGTTTGTTTCCAGCTTCTGGCTATTACAAATAAGGCTAATATAAACATGGTGGAGCATGTGTCCTTGCTGTTTCATGGGGTACCTGTTGGGTATATGCTAAAGAGTGATACAGCTGGGTCTTCAGGTAAAACTATTTCCACTTTCCTGAGGAATCTCCAGATTGATTTGCAGAGTGGTTGTATCAGTTTGCAATCCCACCAGCAATGGAGGAGAGTTTCTCTTTCTCCACATTCTCATCAGCATGTGCTGTCGCCTGAGTTTTTTATCTTAGCCATTCTGATTGGTGTGAAGTAGAATCTCAGGGTTGTTTTGATTTGCATTTCTCTGATGTCTAAGAATGTTGAACACTCCTTTATGTGCTTCTCAGCCAACTACTATTCTGTTGATAATTCCCTGTTTACCTCTGTACCCAATTTTTAATTGGTTTGTTTAATTTTTGGAGGTTAACTTCTTGAGTTATTTACATATTTGGGATATTAGACCTCCATTGGATGTAGAATTAGAGATGATTTCTTTCACAATCTGTATGTTGCAGATTTGTCCTACTGACTTTATCTTTTGCCCTACAGAAGCTTTTCAGTTCCATGAGATCCCATTTATCAATTGTTAATCTTAGATTAACAATTAGTTAATCTACATTAGTCTGAGTTATTAGGGTTCTGCTCAGGAAATTTCCCCTTGTACTAATGAGTTCAAGGTTCTTTCCAGTTTTTTCTTATATTAGTTCAGTGTATCTGGTTTTATGTTGGAGACCTTGATCCACTTGGACTTGAGCTTTGTTCAGGGTGACAAACATGGTTCTATTTTCATTCTTCTACATACAGACTGGCAATTAAAGCAGCACCATTTATTAAAGATTTTTTTTTATTCTGTGGGGTTTTGGCTTCTTTGTCAAAGATCCAGTGTTTACAGGTGTGTAAGTTTACTTCTGGGTCTTCAATTATATTCCATTGATCAACCTGTCTGTCTCTGTATCAATACGATGTGAATTTTATCACTATTGCTTTATAGTACTGTTTGAGGTCAGAGATGGTGATTCCTCCAGAAGTTTATTTATTGTTGAGAATTATTTGGCCCTCCTGGGTATTTTGTTTTTCCACATGAAGTTGAGAATTGCTCTTTCCATGTCTGTGAATAATTGTATTGAAATTTTGATGGGGGTTGCATTGAATCTGTAGATTGCTTTTGGTAAAATGTCCATTTTCACTATGTTAATCCCACCAATCCATGAGCATAGAAGATCTTTCCATCTTCTGAAGTCTTTGATTTCTTTTGTCAGGGATTTGAAGTTTTTGTCATACAGATCTTCCACTAGTTTGGTCATAGTTACACCAAGATATTTCATATTGTTTGAGGCTATTGTGAAGGTTATTGTTTCCCTAATTTCATTCTCAACCTGTTTATTATTTTTATAAAGAAAGGCTAATTGGTCTGGTGAAGTTCTTTCTTTGTTGGGTCTTTGTGTGGTTAGGGTATCAGAGTAACTGTGGCTTCATAGAATGAATTGTGTAGTGTTCTTGCTGTTTCTATTTTGTGGAGTAGTTTGAGGAGTATTAGTATTAGCTCTTCTTTGAAGGTCCAGTAGAATTTTGCACAAATGCTATCTGCTCCTGAGTTTTTTTATTTTTTATTTTTGGTTGGAACGTTTATAATGAATATTTCTATTTTTATAGATTTTATGGGAGTATTTGGATAGATTACCTGATGTTGATTTAACTTTGGTATGTGGTATTTGTCTAAGCAATCATCATTTCATCTAGATTTTCCTTGTTCATAGGCTTTTGTAGAAGGAGCTGATGATTTTTTAATTTCTCCTGGTTCTGTTGTTATGTCTCTGTTTTCATTTCTGATTTAGTTAACTTGGCTACTGTGTCTGTGCCCTTCAGTTAGTTTTGCTAATGGTTTGTCTACCTTGTTGATTTTCTCAGAGAACCAGCTTTTAGTTTTGTTGATTCTTTGTATCATTTTCTTTGTTTCTAACTGGTTGATTTCAGCCCCAAATTTGACTATTTCTTGCCTTCAGCTTCCCTTAGATGTGTTTGTTTCTTTCTGTTAGAGAACTTTTAGGTGTGCTATTAAGTTGCTTGTATGGTATCTCTCCATAATAACAAGAACTTAATGCTATGAATTTTCCTCTTAGCACTGCTTTCATTGTATCCCATAAGTTTGAGTATGTGGTGCCTTCATTTTCATTACATTCTAGAAAGTCTTTAGTTTATGTTTTTATTTCTTCCCTGACCCAGTTACCATTGAGTAGAGAGTAGTACAGTTTTCATGATTATGTGGGCTTTCTGTTGATTTTGTTGTTATTGAAAACCAGCCTTAGTTAATGCTGATCTGATAGAATGCATGAAATTATTTCAATCTTCTTGTATCTGTTATTTCTTGTTTTATGTATGGAGAACCATGGACAAGGCCTTTAACTAATGAGTTGTCTCCACCGCCTAATCTTCCACTGAGGACTTCTCTATGTTCCTGCCATGGAGGCCACCAATTCAAGCAACCAGCCTTGATGCAGCCAAGAGAGTCCTTGTAACAAAGAATCTCTACCTACAGGGTGCTGGGTGCTGTCGGGGCTTCCCTCACCCTCATTCCTCTCAGCTGCTGGCCAGCTAATATGTCCTCACATCTCAGTTCTTCTGAGACTCCCAGCAGCATCTAGAGGCCTAAGAACAGAGACTACCACTGGCCTCTGCATCAGCTGCCTTGGCCCGGAGACCTTCCTCTCTCTCAAGAGCTCTGCTCCCTCGAGACTTCAGACTGAGATTTCTCCACACCTGGGCAGAGCCCTGCAGCATCTGCCCAGCACATCATAGAGTGGACTCAGCATTTCTAGTCCCTGGAGCCACAGGATCCACAACAGCCCAACAGCATCCACAGCCACCCAAATGCCAGCTAACAGCCCCACATTCCTCTTTGTGGATTTTTCTTTTGATGAATATGAAGTGATCTTTCTCATCTCTTTTGATAACTTTTATTTGAAAATCTACTTTATTGGATATCTGAATGGCCACTCCAGCTTGTTTCTTTGGGCCATTTGCTTGGAAAACTTTTTTCTAGCCTTTTACTCTGGACTAGTGTTTGTCTTTGTCACTGGAGTGTGTTTCTTGTATTCAGCCAAACAGTGAATCCTGCTTATATATCCAGTCTGTTAGACTGTGTCATTTTATTGGGGAATTGAGTGCATCGATGTAGAGAGATATTAAAGATAGATAATTATTAGTTCCTGTTATTTTTGTTGCTGGGGGTGGAACTATTTGTGTGTGATTCCCTTCTTTTGGGTTTCTTGTGAAACATTTAATTTCTTATATTATCTAAGGTGTAGTTACCATCTTTGTGTTGGAGTTTTTCTTCCAGTATCTTCTGTAGGGCTGAATTAGTAGAATGATATTGTTTAAATTTCATTTTGTCATGAAATATCTTGGTTTCTCCATCTATGATGATTGAGAGTTTAGCTGGGTATAGAATCCCAGGCTGGCATTTGTGTTCTTTAGGGTCTGGTTGCCAATTATCCCTGATCTCCTGGCTTTTAAAGGCTCCGTTGAGAAATCTGGTGTAATTGCCATAGGTATGACTTTATATGTTATTTTGCATTTTTTCCTTACATATTTTAATTTTCTTCCTTTGTTTTGTGTATTTGCTATTCTGATGATTATATGACAAGAAAATTTTATTTTTCTGGTCCAGCTTATTTGGTGTTTTGTAGGCTTCTTGTACTTTTATGGCTTTTTTTTCTTGTACTTCTTTAGGTTATGGAAGTATTCTGTGATTTTGTTGAAAATGTTTTCTGGTCCTTTGGGCTGAGATTCTTTACCCTCTTCTATTCCTATTATTCTTTGGTTTGACCTTTTCATTGTTTCTTGAATTTCCTGGATATTTTGGGTTAGGAGCTTTTTATACTTTTTATTTTCTTTGACATATATGTTACTATTGTCTGTAATATATTTTACATATATATTACTATTATCTTCTATGCCTGAGATTCTCTCTTCCATTTTTTGTATTCTGTTGATAATGCTTGCATATACTGCTCCCAATCTCTTTCCTAAGTGGTCCATCTCCAAGGTTGCCTCCTTTTGCATTTTCTTGTTTCAATTTCCATTTTTACTTCCTAGAACATTTTGTTCAATTTTTTCACCTGAATTTTTTTTAAGTGATTCATTTGTTTCTTTTTTAAAACCTTCTACCTACTTGGAAGATTTTTACTGTATTTTTTAAGGGAGGTATTTATTTAATCCTTAAATGCCCCTATCATCTTCATGAGATGGGATTTTTATGTCATTATCTTACTTTTCAGGCATATTAGGTTATCCAGGGCTTGCTGTGGTGGGAGAACTGTGTTCTGGTGGTACCAAATTGCATTGGGTTCTGTGGCTTATGATCTTGCACTTGACTCTGACCATCTGGTTATCTCTGCTATTAGCTGGCCTGGGTGTCCATAACTATAGCCAGCCTCCTTGAAGGCAGGTAGAACTTTGTGACCTGTGTGATAGTTGACCTCCTTGGAGGCAGGTAGTATTGTCTCTGGTTAGAGTGGTCATCTTGTGTTTCTGGTTAGAGCAGACTTCCTGAGTCCTTGGTTACTGTGGATCTTTTGGGAGGCAGATAACCTGTGTTTTTGATTGCTTCAGGCCTCCAGTGTGGCATGCAGACTATTGCTTCTGGGCTGGTTTCAAGCCACTGATCTAGCCAGGGTGAGAATATCAATGTCTTTGTTTTTAATAGCCGAACAGTACTCCATTGTCTAGACGTACCATATTTTCTTTATCCAGTCCTCAGTTGAGGGACATCTAAGTTATTTCAAGTTTCTGGCTATTAGAAACAAAGCTGCTATGAAAATAGTTGAGTAAGAGTCTTTGTGGAGAATCTTTTGGGTATATACTTAAGAGTGGTGTAGTTGGGTTTTGAGGTAGAACTATTCACAGTTTTCTGAGAAATAGCCAAATTAATTTCAAAAGTGGTTGTACAAGTTTGCATTCCCACCAGCAATGGAGGAGTGTTTCTTTTGCTCCACATTCTTGCCAGCATGTGCTCTCTCTTGAGTTTTTTATCTTAATCTTTCTGATAGGTATAGGATGAAATCTCAGACTTGTTTGACTTGCATTTCCCTGATGACTAAAGACTGAATATTTCTCTAAGTGCTTCTCATCCTTTGAAATTCCTCTGTTAAGAATATTCCGTTTATCTCTTTATCTCCCCTTTTTTAATTTGGTTATTTGAGTAGTTGGTGTCTACCTTTTTGAATTCTTTGTAAATTTTGGGTATTGGCCCTCTGTCAGATGTAAGGTTGGTGACAGTCTTTTCCAAATGTGTAAGATGATGCTTTTGTCTTATTGACAGTTTAAGGCTTTTTTGTTTTGCCTTAGAAAAAGCTCTACAGTTTCATAAGTTCCTATTTGTCAATTGTTGATCTTAGAGTCTGAGCTATTGATGTTCTGTTCAGGAAACTGTTTCCTGTACCAATGTGACCAAGGCTATTTTTGACTTTCTCTTTAATAAGATTTGGTTCATCCGATTTTATGTTGACATTCTCGATCCACTTGTACTTGAGTTCTATGTACTATGATAAGCATGGATCTATTTGCAATCTTCTACATGTGTACATCCAGTTATACCAGCACTATTTGTTGAAGATACTTTCTTTTTCCATTTTATGGTTTTGGCTTCTTTATCAAATATCAAGTGTCTGTAGGCTCATGGGTTTATTTCTGGCTTTTCAATTTGATTTTATTGATCAACATTTCTGTACTATACAAAAATCATGTAGTTTTATCACTATTTCTTTTTAGTACAGCTTGAGGTCTGGGATGGTGATTCCTCCCGACTTTTTTTTTTTTAAATTGTCCAGGATTGTTTGACTATCCTAAGTTTTTGTTTCCCCATATGAACTTGAGAATTGCTCTTTTAAAGTATATAAAACTGTATCAGAATTTTAATAGAGACTGCATTGAATCCGTATATCGGATTTGGTGATAGCTGTTTTCTGTATGTCAATTCTATATATACATAAGCATGGATGATCCTTTATAGAATTGAATTTATATGGTATTTACACTACACCTTCTTCCTCTCTTTTTTAAAGCTCCTTTTGTATTCCCCCATTACTTCCACTCTAATTCATGGTCTCTTATTCTTTAATTATTATTGTTACATGTGCACACATTTGTGAATACAACCTACTGAGTTCATTTAGTGTGGCTTCTATGCATTATATATTTAGAGATGACCACACAGGAATGAATAAACTTATAGGTTTTTGTCCTTGGACAATACTGCTTCCTCCTCTAACAGCAGCCATTGTCAGTCACTATTCTCCTTGGAGTTGGAGCCCTGTGAACTTTCCTTCATCCATAATTTTGTTGTCATTGTGCAAGTCTTCTATAGACAACCATACAGTTGAGATTTTACAGATTGAGGCTTTTTGTCATGTATACAAATCATTATATCACAAGGAAATGTCTTGATCCCTACAATATTTTTGCACTGTTAGGTGATATTCTCTGTGTAGATGTTATATTATAGCTACATCAGTTGGCACTGTCTGTCCCATGCTCACTTGGTCTCTTCATTTTGACTAGTAGTGAATTTGTGTAATGATCATGCCTGTTGAAGAACAAAGCTTTTTTGATAAGTGATATGAACTTTATTTATTTATGAATATTGAGGCTGCAGTTAAAAGTTGTATTGGTTTAGGAAAGTGACAGTAGTAGGACCTCTACTACGTTATATCATTAAAAGAGTATCTTTACAGTAATCAGGCATATATTCCTGACTATTGAGGAGGTCTGTAATTGAGTTTGGTGGCTGCTGTTTACCCCTATGATTTAAATGCTATTACACCTTGACAATAGCTTCTCTTCTGGTCATTACAGTGCTTCATAGGCATTTCATCTAGAAACAACTAAAGATGGCTTCTCTCCCTTGTCAGCTTCCATGGCTCCACATACTAACCAGTTAATTTGTAGCATCAATAAAAGGATGTGGGGTGAATTAAAACATTAATTCATATACTTGTTTCATGATATAAATATTCCTATCTTACCATAAAATTTAGTGAAACAAATGGTGGGTAAGGATGTTTAATTTGAAAGATGCTGTAGAAGGCATTATAGTAAGAAATATTCAAAAAAAATCATAGCTTAAATTATTCAAATACCCATATATAATTTTTATGTTTATTTCATATAACAGGCACATATTTTTCTAGGTAAAGAAACACATATATAAAAGGCATACAAAGACAAAATAATTAGTGACTTTTCAAATTTCTGTAAGTAAAATATGCAAAGCTTAAGATAGTATTCTAAATAATATTAAGGTACTTAAGGCAATATGATTTAACAGTCTGTAATGTAAAAAGTAAAGAGTCCAAGAAAAATTTATAGCTATTGTAAAAAATTAAATGTCATTATTAATTGTTGAGGTTATAAAAACTAATCTGAAATATGATAAGAGTAGAATAAATTTTCAAATTACAGAAATATTACATTTTTAAAAATCTAATAGAAAACTCATGGTATATGTCCAACATAAAATCAAATATGTAAGTTCTTTTTGTTGAATTAATGTTAATATCTTAGAAAATAATTCCTTGATATATACATTTCTGTCAACAATGTGAATAATTTTGCCATATTTACATATTACCACAGAGTCAACTATTATGCTTCAGAAAGTTATTTTTATTTAGAGATAAAATACCTATTCATTATTTAATTAGAAAAGACAAGATATATCAACACTGTTAAAAATTTAATTTACTAAAAAATTTTAGTTTATAATCTAAATTATTATACAATTAAAATGAATATACTAGTTTAAATATAACTAACTGATGATTTTAATAATTTGTGGGACCCAGTTTATTAATTTGTGATGTGTACACATATTTGTTCCTATGTATATTAATATTAAATATACATATGTATATAAAGCAGAATGTCATTTATTAATAAATTCATGGATTGCAAGATGGAGTCTTTATTTATTCCCCAATACTCTAATCAAGAAACATTTTAATTCTCTTACTTTAAGCAGATGCTGAGAATTCTAAGATGAAAAAGTATCTGCCCTTTTCCTTAAGGGAAAGGCCATTAGAAAGCACATTTAAGTGTATGTTTCTGCCACAGGATATGACAGAATAAGAGGGAAAGAGCGCCAATTGTATCAGAGATGTTTACACTCTTCTGTCAATGTTGTAGGAGATTATTTTCATCTTAATCTATACAGTGCTTAATTTTCAAATCCTGTTAAAAAGAATATCTCTTCTTAATTAGTTTAGGAGTTATGGTAGATTATCCACTGAAAGATTAATGGCATGCTTTCTAGTGAAGTATTGTAAACCATAAGTTTAAAGTTGGACCAGATGCATTTTAGCCCTGAAAACTCATTAGCCATCTGACCCATTTGCACATATGGCAACAAAGTGAAGAATGTATGCAGTCAAACACACACAAACACTTCATCATCACAGGGCAGCTTCGTCTTAAAGCATGCCAGTAATATTTCTACTTGTGATAGCTACAAATATCACAGGAGGAGAGGCTTCAAACAGTGAATGTGCAAATTCATATTGATTGGCAGAAATGATGATGGTGGACTCTAGTCTATCTCTCTTATAAAGTTCAGCATCCATTTCTCTCAATCTCAGGTTTAAACTAACCTTTAGGCTAAAAGCACAAAATATCATCTTAAGAGTAGACATTTTCTGTTTTTGATTACTTTATAAGCAAACTGTTTTTGTGACCCCAAAGTATTGTTTAAAGTTTTTAAAGATTATGCTTTTCATCAGGAAGATCTCAGAGCCTAAGCATATTTTAGATCTGCTTTTCATTTGCTACTATATCAAAGTGACATCATTATCAAATTAAGCAATGTGTGCAATGATTCCCCAAGTAAGATGTTCGCTGGTCTCAATGAACTGGAATGGATGCTCTGGTTTAGAAAGGAGCATCAGGCCACTGTGTGTATATAACAGGTATACGGTTGTGTGAGTCTGACACTGTGGAGTCTCTTTTAAAATGTACATGATGACACTGGAGGTTCTCAAATAGAGAACATGCTTAGTAGGCACAAGAACTCATCTTCAATATCAAAAAATAAAAAAGAAAGGAAGGAAAAGTAATGACACATAATGTTTTTAGAGGGGTCTAATCCTTGCAGGCCTTAAATAATTCAGACCTTAAATAATTCAAAAATCTAATAATTATGTACTTTTTTATATGTCCTTTTTAGGATAAATATATTTCAGTTAAATTATAGAATTAAATGTACTAAAGAATTCAAGAAGAAAACTAGTGGATTAGGAATCTACGAAAACTTAATAGCTTTTGATTTTATGTTTTAGCTTAAAGTGATTTACTGTAAATATTCTGCTCAAAACAGTTAGATATTTTATGATCTTTGTTCTTTTAAAATTAATTTCTTATAACAACCAGTGTCCAGTATAGGACCATATGTAATAATATATTAATATTAGCTCTGTTATATAATGTATTTTAAAACCAATATGACTCTGATGATGTTGATGATGTTGCGATTTACATTAATAATGTTCACATCAGTGATTGTTGTATATTTTTTAGCACAATGATGACTAGTTCTTTATTGAAACATCAGCCATTATAACGAAAAGTTGACATGGCCAGAGTCAGAGTCATCTTATGACTAGGCAGAATGTTCAGGGGGGAGGGTCTACAAAAACTTCAGGATGCTACACACCTCTCTGTTCTCAATGCTGGCCCTGCAGCTTACCAGGCATGAGGATTGGGAGAGATAAACAGAGGGTGGTACATGAGTGGGGGACAGAGGGTGAACTAGAGATATGGCAGTTGTGATAAAAAGTTGCAGTGGACAGGGATCATGTCCTTACTGAGTGGGGGCAGGGGAGCAGTGTACAACAGCTGTGAGTTCCAGCATATTCTAACCCATGCCCTGAACATGCTGCCAAGCTACAGGACAGCCCTGACTCCAAGCAATGACAGGATGTTAAAGATGGTGAGCTGTAGGCACAATTTTTTCTCAGGCTGCTTTAATAAGGGTTTGACCTCTCCTTTAACCCACCACTCACCAGAGGTAGTGGAAAAGAAAAGTTATCAGGACATGGGGAAAGTAGACCTCTTTAGGAATCATTCTTTGGTGGCAACTCTAGTCTTCATTGTTAACAGTCCAGTCCTCTAACAAAACACTAACATAAATCAGCAGTGGCAGTCCAGTCCATTCAGCAATCACCACTCACGAATTAGCAATGGCAGACAAGTCCACTCAGCAGACTCCGTACAGGAATTTTGCAAGCACAGTTCAATCCAGAAGAAACTGGGAGGATCACCAGCCAGCTTGAGTCTAGGGCGAAAGGGGCAAAAAGCCACAGTAGCTTCATGAGAAGTTCTTTGGCGAGCTTCTTTCTATGACATCACTATAATTAAAGATTAGCAACACAAAGTAGGCAAACCAACACATTAGTGCTGTCAGCAAAGAATAGCAAGGAGAACCAATGCTTACGTTCGTATTGTCTGTGGGCCATATTTATATTTCTTCTACACATCACGTGTTTTTTAACCTGTGTCTGCTTCAGAAAGACATTTTTTCATGTGTCTGATTTAGCAAAACATCTTTTCACCTGTGTGCCCCAGCAAAACATCATTTGACATAACTGACTTTAAAAGAAAAACCAAACAACAACAACAACAACAACAACAACAACAACAACCAGAAATTTCAACTTCAGAAAACAATTCATTTTCTTGATTGGCCATCCTAGAAAGACCTCTATGCTCCAGCTGCCCTTCAGAGGCTATATTGGTGTCTTTGGTCAGTGCTACAACCAAGAGACGTGCTACTTTCCATGGTCAATGCTGCTGCCAGAGGCTGTGTTGCTGTCTGTGGTCTGTACTCCTGCTGGAGGTCAAGGTGATGTCAATGATTCCTGTCGCCACTGGAGGACATATTGTTGTCTGTGGCCTGTGCTTATACCTGAAACCATATTGAAGTTTGTGTTATACTTTACTGCCAGAAGACAAATACATGTTCATGGCCTGGGCTGCGACCTGAGGACATGTATAAAAGTAACGTTTATTCACCTAATGTAATTGCCATCCCAGAGACAGGAATTTATTTGTTTGAGCAGTAAGCTCAGTAAATCCATCCTCTCTAGCTCTTTGTGAACCCTTGGTAGCTGGTTCAACTGAGATGTTCTTGACTATATTCTCCTACAAGGCGACTGATTCAATCTTAGCTCTTTCAGCTTTTCACTGAATTTCTCTTCTTGGCCTCAAAGTAACTCTGGCAATCTATTCTAATCTGGCTCCTTGTCATTCTCTGTCTCATTCTGTCTTCACCTATGTCAAGCTTCTCTTGTAACCTGTCCCTGTAAAACTGTTCCTGTAAAAACTGCCTCTGAATGTCATGAATACTACACCCCTGCTCTCACTGCCTCTCAACTCACTGACTCAAGCAAACTGACTGCCTAGAACTCAGAGACCTGAGTGCCTCTGTCTACAGAGTGCTAGGATTAAAGATGTGTACTCTTATGCCTAGACCTAAGCTTTTCTTTACCTGAAACTTTCTCTACACTAGGCTGCCTCTGAACTCAGTGATTTGCTTGCCTGTGTCTCTTGGCATTAAAGGTGTGTTTGTATTCCAGCCAGATCACAGAGACTTAGAATGTCTTTGGATGTGATCCCTTAGAAGAACATCCATGTTACTGGATTAAAATTCCTCTATACCATGTTAGTGGCTGTGGTTCCTAATGCCACAGAAGCTGTATCCATGGTCTGTGTTCCTGCAAGAGGTCATGTTGATGTTTATTGTCTTTGTTACCACCAAAGGCCTTGTGAATGTCCATTATCTGTGCTCCTACCTAAAGTCAGGTGTCTGTAGTCCTCGCTGAGGCAAGGGCCAGAAGTTTTGTTGGTACTTCCACCAGAGACAATACTGACAGAGTCTGTACTGTCACCAGAAACAATGTGAAAATCAATGATCTGCTCTGGTAACTGTAAAGACAAGCTTCTTTTTCAGTAGTACTGCTGACTGCAGACTTATAGTAGACAATGAGAGACATAGAAAGCTTCTGTGACCATCCCTGTCCCTACAGAAAAAAGGATATCCTAGAAAAGAAGCCATTGAATAGAACTCTTTAAAATGATGATAGGGTTGTTGAAGTGTACCTCTCCACAGTTGATGGGTTCTGGCTGAATTAGAGATGAGGAAGGATTCAGTTTTCTTTAAGGAGCTGATCACTGGGAGTTTGACCATGCTCCAGTGAGTTTATGTGCAACACAAAATGAACTTGGTGTACTATTTTTTTCTATTTTCTTTTCATTTCATTTCTTTCTTCTTTTTTTTTTTTTTGGAAGAGGATCATAAGGGTAGGGCATGGGCTTGGGAGGATTCAGAAGTAAATGTGATCATGGGGCATTATATGAAATTCCAAATGAAATAATAAAAATACTATTTTGAGAAAAACTATAAAAGTAAAAAGAAGTGATGGGGAGATGGTTGGCCTGATCTCCACAGACAGTTTCATATGATCACAGGTACAGATGGGCTTCAACAATGCTCAGGAGCTGACAAAAGGAAGAGTTATTTTCTCTCTATAAATTGGAATAAATAAATGGTAATTTGACTTGCTATCTCTTCTACTTTTCAAATGTGATGAATAGGACTGATGATAATTACTAAGTTTTATATTATAAACACAAAGTTGCTTACATGATTTTAATAAAAACCTGAGATATTATCTCCCTTTTTCTATGGGTATTTTTAGGGTAAGAATTGTTTATTTGCTGATTATGAGTGTTGATTCTTTTAGAAGATCTGAAAAGAGTGGAGAAATTTGTTGAACTAAAATGACTTGGAGAAAAGAATACAGTAGAGAATATAAAAGAAAAATTCATAGTCTTTTATGTTTTAAACATACCTTATAAACTTTCATATAAATTTATTTCTTCTAATTTCTCTCCTTATAAAGAGAATAATAAAAGGTTGAAGTTTACCAAATATTCACAAAGTGAAAGAATTATAAAATTTGTATTAGATAATATATGCATGTAGCATCATTTAAATAAACAATTGTTTAACCATTTTTAACTAGTGTTATATTCACACTACACACATTGTATGAATGATTCACATTACAGAATGTTTACTTATAAGTAAAATTCTATTTTTATTTTTATATTATTTATTATAATACATTATAATATAATATATAGATTATAAATTATATAAGTGATAAATTATATAAATAGATTATATTATAATTTTATTATTTCCCCTCCCCTTAATTCATTACAAACCTTCCCATATGCATACTTTTTTCTATTTGTCAAATTTCAGTGCATTTCCTCCCTGTTAATTGTTGGTTTACACACTTGCACTTATCAACAGAAAGTTATAAATATAAAGATGTGTGGATAGATAGATAGATAGATAGATAGATACACAGATATAGATAGATTGCATGAACTGCTAAGTGTGTATAATTCTACCTGTGTGTATGTTTTTATTTGGTGTAAACTAAGTTAAAAGCTCTAGTCACTTTGCAGATTCAACCATGTCTTTAATTACTGTTGCTGCAACTAGTAACTTGTTACAAAACAACATAGGAGAAGAGAGCATAGATTTGGCTTAAAATTTTAGGTTGTAGTTTATCACTTCTAGGATGTCAGAATAGGCTCTCCAGCATATACAATTTGTTTGACTGTTGCTTAGTGTTGGACTAGCATTCTCTACTAGAGTCCAGCCACAAACCATGCCTACTGGCCAAATGATACAGATCTTTCTGCAGGAATAATTTAAGGTTAAGTCAATTGATGGCAAAACTAAAAAGAAAAAATATTTTCTTAAATTTTTTTTACAATAAAGTAAAATTAATAAATACAGTGTCTGGTTAGCCACTGGCTACGATGTCCTCTTCCCAGAGTTTGCTAGAATGAGCCTTTCAGCGCATCTATAATGTAACCATGCCAGCAGACCCTAGGGGTGCAGAAAGCCCCCTCAAGCAAACAAACAAAAAAAATGCAACCCTAAAGTACCAATATCAAAAGCTGAAGATATGACAGAAGTTACTGCTTTCATCAAGGAATTAACTATGCAAAATTTATTGCTCATGACTTATCCCTTTTTAGCAATTCTAGTGGGCCTCTGCAGTAGAAAAAATGGATCATAGAGAAGGACTGTTGATTACAAGAAACTTACTCTACTAGTGATTTTGGTTGTAGGTGTTGCACCAGATATGGTTAGCACGTTTTTTAGAACACAGATACGGACTTTGCATAACTTTTATCTCCACATATTTTATTTCCTTTGTGTTGTCATGAAAAACACCGTGACATAGAGAAATGTATGAGAAAAAAAGGTATATTTGTAAAGAGGTTCATGCTCAGCATGAGGAAGGTCCTGAGAAAGAGGGGAATGGGAGTAATGATGATTCAATGACTTGGGGTCAGGAGTGGATGCAAGACATCAAGTCCTCTCTGTTTGCCTGGAGATTCTCAACATTCTTCCTTCCCCCTTTTCCCTTCTCCCTTCTCATTCTTTTGCCTTTTCCCTTTTTATTCATTTTCCTTATCCCTACCAGAGAGCCTGAACCCAGCCTTTTATTTACTAAAGAGATATCATCAAGGCAGTGAACACTGTAAATGATTTTTTTAAAGAAATCTTTACATTTACATAAATTTTACAACTTCTGGATCATTATTTCCAGCCCCTGCTTCCTTACAACAGAAACTAAGCACAAATCAGAAGTACATTTCCTTAGAGTTTTTACACAGCCTGTTCGTCACGGGTCTCTGGGCACAGCTCCTGTGATTTCCTAGTACAGCAGGCAGCAGTCCTTAGCAACTACTTCATGTAAGAACAGAAAGGTGACAGACTACTAGGGTTAAAATGATTTCTTACAAAGTTTTAAAATTTAGACAAGTAAACCAGATAGCTCTCTCTAATATTTTTCTAGGCACCATTGTCTTCAATCCTTCACTTAGCTGGGAACACAAAGTACTACATTTTCATATGCTTACTCATCCTATTTTAATTCTCTGATTTTGTTTCCTCATCCTAACAATTCTATAGCCTCATATACTCCCCTTCTAATACAATTTATTTCTAAATAATATATGAGTTTTTCTCCTATAAAATAAATCTGTCTATCATTATATTATGTATATAATATATATGTGTATGTTATATATATATATATTCCTTCTTTTCCTAGTCATGCCTTTTCTTTTTGAGACCACTTTAGCTCTCTATCTTTGATTTCTCCACATTCACCTTAGCTAATTAATGCAGCAGTCATTGGACCAGAAGGTACAAATATCTCCTCATAATTTCAAATATAAGACTCACAATGAACTATTTCTACAAAAGACCATGTAGGCTTTTTCGGCTATGTTGTCTATATCCTTTCCCATGACCCCAAAGGCCAAGCAGAAGTTCTTTGTCCTCCATGGCCTCATGACCACCTCCATTCCTTATTCCTGAGAGCAGCATCTATTTCATTTAGTAGGACATGATTACCTCTGAGTAATTGTGGAAGTATATTTGCCAGAAAGGGAGATTGAAAGTAAAATAGAAAAGACAGCAGATCAGTTTCAGGAGAAGAGCAGCCACCAGCACACTTGAAGATCATGGAGATCAATGTCCTCTTGGGAAGAAACTGTGTCATACCTTCCCCTAAACAGCCATGCCGTACCTGACATATTTGTCTTGTATTTGCAAGTCATATTCCATCAGTGAGAAATTAAAAGATAAAATTCAAGCAGGAACTCAATCAGAACCAGGGATCACTTTTTTTCCCCTGCTTGGTCATACTCATACTTAGTAAGCCTTCTTATAGATTGCAGCAAAAACTTCCCAGGGAATGCAGACATCACAGTGGGATGGGATATCATACATCAATTAAGGATCAAGATAACACCCAAAGACTTACCCAGAGTCCAATTGATGCTTCTCCTCTTAGATGACTTTAGGCTATATCAAGTTGATATTTAAAGGTAACTAGGACATTACCATTCCATTAAAAACCACCAGGAACAATTTGCTTTTGGCAAAGCTAGCAGTACATTTGTATGGTTTTACTTCAGTAGTATATTAATTCTAAGAGTTGTGGTATTACTTAATTCATAGGCATCTTGATAGTTTGACTCTACAAAATCAAGTTATATAGGTCTGCTTTGTTGACAACATTATGGTGACTGAACTAAGTATGAAGTAGTGATATTTCTAGGCTAGTTGAAAATCGATAAATATGCAGATGATATAAAATAAATCTATGCAAAATTCAACGGGGTTTTTACACAAGCAGAATTCACAGGAGTTTCCTGGTACAGGGTATGTAAATATCTACATAATACTTTTAAGGTGAAGAATAAGTTTTTGTATTTGAACCTTCCTTCCACCGAAGATGAATCACAACATGTGGTATGTCTATTTATGTTTTAGGGAGCACTTTTCACTTGAGAATATCACTTTAGTTCATACACCAAATCACTTAGAAAAATGTTTAATTTGATTGCTCCTAAAACAAGAGAAAGCTCCATATCAGGTATAAGATCTTTTGTGGACTACTTTACCATTTGGATTATACAATCCAACAGTTTCAATGGTATTTGTGGTCTCAGTGGTAGACAGAGATACTGTTTTAAGTGTTTTAAGCCTTCGACAAATTCTCATAGGCAAATCACAACATAGAAAATTGGCAGTTTTGAAGAAGGCCTTGGGGATATGTGAGGGACGCTCATCTTTCATTGAAATGCAGCTTGTGACTTGCCGTTGAGCCTTAATAGAAACTGAACTTTACTCAATGGGCCAGCACATAAACATAAAACCTGAGTTGCCCATCAGGACATGTATTATCTGATTTACAAAAGCATGAGGCTGATTTGCATAGCAGTAATCCATCATCAAATAAATCCAATGCATAAATATTGAGACCTAAAAATGTTATAAGAGAACAAATAATTTCATAACAAGTACAAATATATTATTCTTATTTCCTTTCCTTTTTTTATGTTTTCTTTCTCTAAGCATGAACCTCATAAATTGTGTTCTATCATTGTTTGGCCTAGGACAAGAAGATTAGGTCCAATATGCAGATGGTCCCTTATACTATGTAGGTATCACTAAGAAGTAGATAGATACATTTTTTTAATACTTTTCTTGAAAAAATCCAGAAGGTAAATAGAAATTTTCATAATGAGAAGAAAATTTGGTGATGATGAGGTGGAACATTTTGTTTGGAAAGCATGTTGGTCAGAGATGTGGTTACATATTGAGTTGAAAGCGATATCCACTGGTTTAGTTTGCTGCTTTGAGACTTGATAGGAACATGTCTATACACTGGTGAAAACTATATTTTTTTCAAAAGGAAAATGAGTCTAGACCTCTCTAAAAGGGTATGAAGATATGTATGACCATGATGTCACATAACAGTGACAGCAACAAAGGAGAAGTTTAAAACGACGTATAGAATTGCTTGTTCTATGGCTATTAGTCAAGCATCTTTCCTAGATATATGTGAGCAAAGTGACCAATGTGGCTGATGCTCCTGTAATTCTTTTTCCTCACTATATTGTCCACTATTCTGAAGCAGCTGACTGTATGTAAAAATACACTGACTTTATTTTTACAAATGTAGTTATAGTGGTAACTTCAGTGGCAAAACCAGAAGGTCTGGGGAAAGGTTCTCCATGATGCTGTACATTTTCTGAATCAGTATCTGAAATATGTAAATGTTTTCCCATAACTAGGACATGCTGGTCCAGAAATGAATGTCTACAAACTGGAATGGTACCAGTCAACATTACATCTATTATCACACTATATTTTCTTTTTGTTCCTTTTACTTTCTCCTCTGCTTACCTAAATGTCTTGGTTCTAAAAGGGACAGTGCTTCAATCAGGAGGCCACACAAACTTCTTTTTGTCCTCCTTTGGACTGTGATTCAGGTTTTTCAACAGGCTAAGAGAGAAGTCACACTGTTAATGGAAATGAATGATAGAGACTGTCAGGGATAAATAGGAGTACTACTCCTCAGTGCAGATATGAGAGTTCACCTGACGTGCAAGGATCATTCAGGGTATTATTTGGTGTTACCCATTTCTGATGGTTAAGGTCAAACAGAAATGGAAACCATACAATAAGGCAGGCTGATGAATGGCCTACAATTTTCAGGAATAGAAATGTAGGTCACCATTCCAGTAAAGAACCCAGACTTGCTATTGGCATAGGATATATAGAATACATGGCAGAAAAAAAAATAGAGTAGTTTTAAATACCAGATCAGCAGGGGATGTGATCAGGTATCGAAAAAGAATTACAATTGCCATTGTGGTTCTTTTATATGTTCTTGATACGACTGTGCAAATGCACCCATACATTAGGCATGCACTTGTGCTTTCTTTCCTCTACTAATGTTTTACTGTATCATATGGTATTCATTGAGATAGTATTAGCAATTAATTGTAGTTGAAATTTTATTATTGTATTTAATTGAAGGATATTAAAAGCATAGCATTCTCACAAGGGTCTTTGCATCTATTGTATTGTAAATAGTGTAATTTTGGCTGTACATGAAATGGATAGGTTAGATGGAATTATGATCTTCATTTGGAAATCACAACATGATATTTGATGGGGTGTAACGTTGACTAGGTGTTGACTTGTGATAGTAAATTTTGATTGTCAATTAGATAGGACCAGGAATCAATTAATGGACTTACTTCTTGGTGGATTCATAAGTATATTTCCAAGAAAGATTATGTGAGGTGAGAAAAACTTTCCCCAGAGTGGGTAGTACATTTTGGCAGCAACCCAGACATAAAGTGGTCCAAGAGGAAAGTACTACTTACTTATTTAGAAAGTGCGTCTTCTTCTCTTGCAATTTCCACTTTTTCCTGATACCAAATTTCAATTTCTTCAGGTTCCAGTATTTATTGAATAACAATGATTCCCCAAGAATCTTCAACTTCAGTGTCAAATTGGGCCTGCTGCAGAATCTATGTTTGTATACTGAACAGCTGTTAGGATCTCACATTCTTGCTTGATATTAGTATTAGGTGTGATCAATTTTATAGTATATTCTCTGTAATATATATGTACATTTTATTTATTGTGTTACTACAGCAAATACCAATTCAGATGACTTTTAACTTATACCTGAGTGTGTGTGTATGTGGGGGGGTGTTGTCCAATGCAAAATATTTGAATTTTAACTTAATGCTAAATTTATTAAACTATCATCATCATTCTTTTAATTTTTATTACACAAGTTCTCATTAGTTCTTTTCTCTCATATAATTATGTGAGAAGTGCAATTATAATTTCACTTTATTCCTTTCCTATTAATTAATTCATTTATTCACCTTACATACTGATAGCAGGCCCCCATCCTCATCTCATCATAAGCCTCTCCCTGACCTCCTCTCTTTCTCTTGTGACAAGGGAGAGGCACCCCTGAGTATCACCCCACCTTGGCATATCAAGTCACTCTAGGATTAGGCACACTGTCTTCCACTGAGGCCAGCCAAGGAGGCTCAGTTAGGGGAATGTGATCCACAGGCAAGCAAAAGATTCATGGACATCTCCTGCTCCAGTTGTTGGGTGACCCACATGAAGACCAAGCTGCACATCTGCTACAAATGTGTGAGGAGCCTAGGTCCAGCCTCTTTGGCTGGTGCTTCAGTCTCTGGACGCTCCCAAGTGTCCATGTTAGTTGATTGTATTATAGGCCTTCATGTGGAGTTTCTATCTTATTCTCCAGGTCCCTCAGTCTTTCTACCAACTTTTCCACAAGACTCCCAGAGTTTCATCCATTTTTTTATTGTGGTTCTCTGCATCTGTTTCAGTTGGCTAATGGGTGGGGCCTTTCCGAAGACAGCTATGCTAGACTTCTGTCTGCAAGTATAAAAGAGTACCATTAATAGTGTCAGGGGTTGGTTATTGTCCATGGGATGGCTCTCAAATTGGGCTGGTCATTGATTGGCTATTCCTTCCCTCTTTCCTCTCTCTTTGTCCCTGCATATCTTGTAGGCAGGTCACATTTTGGCTTGAAGATTTTATGGGTGGATTGCTGTTCTTATCCTTCTACTGAGTGTCCAGCCTGGCTATAGGAAGTGGCCATTGGTTGGTAGTTATCTCAGACTCTGTTTTATCTTTTTTCCTACATTTATTGTAGGCAGGACAAATGCTGGGTCTAAGGTTTTGTGGGTAGGTTGATGTCATCCCTTCACTGGGGGTCTTGCCTAGCTACAGGTGGTGGCTGGCTACTTCAGGTTCTATATCCTCCGCTGAAAGGAATCTGAGCTAGAGTTATCCCCATTAATTTTTTTCCATTTTTTTTTCTTATAAACATGCTTGCTGTATAAAAAAAATAAACTTTAAAAAAATACATTTGGAAATAACACTGGCTTAGTAAATTTTAAGGTGTTTTATTTCTGTGAGTTTGTTCCAATTTTCTATTAATACTTTGAGAATTTTATACAATTGTAGTTTGAACATCATCCCTAACCTCCTTATATCTACCCAGCCCTAATGTGGAGTTCATTTTTACGTTTGCCTTCCAGGTTGTGTTGCACAGTTAGTCTTGGGGGCAGTTGACCTACTACAGATTACATCATTAAAAATACCCAACTCTCTTTCACGCAGAAGCTATCGAATTTCAATTGTTCCTCAGTTTATAGATTTGACGCTCACCTTTCTTTCTGTGTGCCGGGATTCTTTTGTCTTGCCTGAGTATATACAGGCCTTTATTATGCTACCTCATAGAATAGAGCTTAGGACGGATAAGTATATCTTCCTTGTTTGTGGAAGTTTTCTTTCTATGAATTCTATTGAAGATTTGCTCTATATCACTAACCTTTTTACCCCTTTCTTCTATAACTTGAATTTATAGTTTTTTTTTCTTTTCATAGTATCCCAAAGTTTATTCAAAACCTTTCAATGTGTTTTTGAAATTTTATCATATATTTCAATATAGTTGCCAAATTCCTCTAGTTTATTTTCAAGTACTGGTATTTAATATTAGTATATTTTAATAATCAACATATTTTACTGAAAATAATTTACCATGAGTTTCAAATTGGTTTATTGAATATTTGTGATTCCATCTTTGTTTTAGCTTTGATTTTCTTCAATATTTTCAACTCCCATTGAATTCACTTTTTAAATTTGGATTGTTCTCATCATTTTATTCAGCCATATGTTTCTGTTTTCTTGAATTTCAACTGGTAAGTTATTCCTAGACTCTCTTGAATAGATGTGTTTGTTTTATCTTTAAGATTTTTTGAATTCTATGATTATTATTTTTTACTTTTATTGTTCTCTGGTTCATGTATATAATTTTCACTGCTGATTATTTTTATAGGACTCATGATATTTGAAGGGAACATACTGAATTGGCCTTCCATATTGCTTTTGTTTTGTAATGTGACCTGCATATGTAGATTTTATTGGTTTTCAGTGATTGTAACAAAACTTTGTTGACTGAAAAAGTTTTGCTGTGGTTCAAACAGCAAAATTTAGTGATTAACAGCAAATTTTTAACTTATAATCAAGTGTGAAGAGATTCTAGGTGGTCTGTCAGATATGTGGTATGATGTTTGTTTGGAGTGATGGAGTTGAGTTCAATTTAGTGGGGGAGTCTTCAGACAAGTGTGGGTATCTGAGACACCTTGAAAATCAAATAGCAGTTACAATTCTAGCAAATCCCAGAAAATGTAAGGACCTCAAAAGCTTTAACTTCTATTCACACTTTCTAATAATGTTTTCTTGCTATTGCTATTATGTCCTTTATGTGCATTTACTTTCAAATCATCATTAAGTTACTACTCTCCAAAGTTAAATTCATAGTGTTTTAAACATAGTTACAATTTTTATTCATATTTAGACTCTCAATTAAGCATTTTAAATTGCTTTTATTTCTATTTTATGTGCATTGGCATTTTACCCTCATGTATATGTCTGTATGAGGGTGTAAGTAGGGCCTGTAGCTGGAGTTACAGACAGTTGTGAGCTACAATATACATACTGGGAATTGAATCTGCGTCCTCTGGAAGAGCAGCTAGTGATCTTACCTGCTGAGCCATCTCTCTTTCTCCTTAAACTCATCCTGTTTCTGCCTTAATATCCCTTCATTAAATTTGAGACTCAAACCCTGTTTCTATGCTTTTGACCTTAATTTTACTTACATTAAATGAATATTCATGGGCATGAGAGATGTTTCCATCATCTGAAGTCTTCTTTGATTCTGGGCATATATTCAAAGAATGCTCCAGCATATAATAACATGAACATATGCTCCACTATGTTTATAGCAGCCTTATTTATAATATACAAAAGCTAGAAAATATCCCTATGTCTTTCAGCAGAAGAATCGATATAGAACTTGTGGTACATTTATACAATGGAGTACTAGTCAGCTATTAAAAAAAAATGACTTCATGAAATTCACAAGCAAATGGATGAAACTAGAAAATATCATATTCAGTGAAGTAACCCAGACAAAAAAGAACATACATAGTAAGCACTCACTGGTAAGTAGATATTAGGCTAAAAGCTCAGAATATCCATGATACAACTCACCGACCATATGGAGTTCAAGAAGAAAGAAGACCAAAGTGTGGATGCTTCAATCCTACATAGAACAGGGAACAAAATATCCACAGGGGATAGAGGGAGGGAGGAACCTGGGAGATAGAGAGGATTCAGAGGGAAAAGGGGGTGGGAAAGATCAGGTTTGGAAAGAGAAAGAAGAGAAGTACAGAGGTCAGGAAATTGAACAGAAATATGTAGCAGTGGATGATGGGAAACTGAGGTTAGCCACAATAAAGTCCCAGATGCCAGAGAAACAAGAAGTTCTCAGGATGCCACAGGGATAAGATTAGCCAAAATACCCAACAAAGGGGAGAGAGAACCTGCTGAGATAACCTCCTATAGATAGGCATGAACCCCAGTTGAGAGATAGGACCACCCATGAATCTCAAGATTTTTAACCTAGAATTGTTCCTGTCTAAAGAAAATACAGGGATAAAAATGGAATAGAGATGGAAGGAAATGCCACCCAGAGACGGCCCTACATAGGGATCCATCTCACTGGTGAACACCAAATTCCAATACTATTGCTGATGCAAAAAGTGCTGGCTGACAGGAGCTGGCTATAACTATCCCCTGAGAGGCTCTGCCAGCATCTGACCAATACATATGCAGCCCCTCACAGCCAATCCCAGGACTTAGCCCAGGGATCCCAATGGAAGAGTTAGGAGAAGGACTAAAGGAGCTTAATAGGAAGAACAATATCAACTAACTAGATGACCCAGAGCTCTTAGGAACTAAACTACCAACCAAAGAGTGTATGTGAAGGGATCTATGCCTCCAGCCACATATCTAGCAGAGGATGGCCTTATCTAGCATCAATGGGAGTGAAGGCTCTTGATCTTATGAAGGCTTGATGCCCCAGAGTAGGAGGATGCTAGAATAGTGAGGCAGAAGTGGGTGGGTAGAGTGGTACCCTCATAGAGGCAAAGGGGATAGGGGATGGGATGGGGAATTTACGGAGAGAAAACCAGGAAGGGGGACAAAATTTGAAATATAAATAAACAAAATAACGGAGAAAGTGTGTGTGTGTGTGTGTGAGAGAGAGAGAGAGAGAGAGAGAGAGAGAACCTGTCATTTTTATTTTGATACAAAAGAAAAAAATAGACTGAAGAGAAGAAAAATGTGCTTATATTTTCTATATAAATCTTACAATTTATATAGAAAATATTTCAAAAGGGAATATTTTATTTAAAGTAATAAAAATAACCATGTTTTAACACAACTAATAAAATACGTCTTCATAAAATAAACAGTGAGTGCACATTATTATAGACATTTTTCCATGTTTAGAATCACCACTGGTGTTACAAAAATAAAAACATTTTAATCCTATGCTCTAACTTTGGGGAAAGTAGTGCATGTTGCATGTAGGTCTACCTATTACCACTGAGAACTGCCTAGATGGAACAGGCCTCTGGTGACAGTTTCTAATATATAAGTTAAGCAGACATTTAGTTCTGCTCTTCTTCTTGGAACCACAAAATGGCTAATCTCCAAAATTTGAAAACTTCAAAGCAACGTTGGAAATTGATTAATACTGTGAACCTATTTACAGGAAGGTAACTTTTCTCCTTTCACTGATTCATCTTAGAGATGTCTGTAAATATTAAAGAAAGAAATTTAGAATGCACAGAAATAGTAAATCTTTAATTTATTTAAATGTCTCTACTTATTTTGTACTATTATTTACATTTTATACAGCATAAACATTCTGAAATACATCTTTAAAACTCTACTCAACAACTTGTTCAGTCTTATATTTATCATTTTAAAAGGCTATGGCTAGATTTTTTTCATAAACAAAGAATATTTTATAGTTTTAGATCAAAATATTTAATTTGTTAAAGTACTTTTATTTAATATTTAAAATAATATTTAATTTGTTAAAGTACTCTATTATATAGAGGTTTTCTGGTGTTTGTTTTCTTTCTCCATTCCTTTCTTATTTACTTCTACAGCAGTATAATTGTGCCATATATATATATATATATATATATATATATATATATATATATATATATATATAT
>JANHMN010000002.1:118729255-118744569 GCA_030674055.1 Rhabdomys pumilio
TATATATATATATATATATATATATATATATATATATATATATATATGTGTGTGTGTGTGTGTGTGTGTGTGTGTGTGTGTGTATGCTGGATTTGTATTAACATAAGCTTATTTATATATGTTCATTCATAATAACTTATATCTGTATGTATTAATAAATGCATAAAATAACTCCTGTTTTCTATTGCTAGAGTTTTCATTATAAAAATTAAGCCCATACAATCACTCAATTCTACTCACTTATTAACTATCTTAAAATGTGATGCTATGTTGAAGTAGCCATGGTGTTTGTTCAATGTCTGATGTTTTCATGTTGGACACTTTGCTTCAAGGCATGACAGGTCAAAGTGGTTCAAGTTCTTTACATTTATACGATCAGTGTCAGCTTGCCAAGGCTTCACCTTGAAAATATTGGAGTTTGATCTCTCCAGTAGCATGTTTATATGCATATATTTGTGCTTATAAATTACACAGAAGAGCTATTTTCTTGTGAGTATGGTGAATTTGTCAGCATTTTTATTATATTTACTTGTGTATAGTTCGATTCCTCAAGCACTAATGCTTAAAAAAACAAACATGACTTTGAATGAATATCTACTCAGGTCTTAAGCTATTTTTGCATTAGTGATTAGAATTGGCAGTAATTATACCTGTGTACAAAATTAAATAAGGTAGATGAAGTTTGCAAAGTTATTCAATGTATCTTTCAACGTTAAAGCAGATAAATGCAAGGCCAGCTTCTCACTGGTTTACTAGATGAAATCCTCGTGTATGGTTTGAGTTCATAACTAACAAAGCTAATTTATATCATTAAACATGTCAAATGAGAAATATTGCTTTATAATAAAAATTCAGTTTTCAGTAGTTCAGTATTCACATGATACTCATTTCTCAACATCAGCCTCGTTTGTTCTTTCTATCCAACCATAGCCCTGTAATAATTTCCGATCTAGATAATACCTAAGACTACAGTCAGATTTATGTTTTAATGCTATAATAAATACCATTTCAACAGCTACCATTGTTCAAAACAGCAGTTTGTCTCTGATTCCCCTTAAGTGTCTTTCTGCCCTGATATTATTCTATTTCATTTTCACTTAATATTTATAATTTTGTCATAGTAAAAGGATATATCAATTTTGGAGATAAAATTTTATCTTATCAAAATAAGTATTTATACTTATTTTGTCTAAATAATCTTATAGATTCCCCATATTTATTTCTTTTACTCTTTTAAATATATTACCTATAACTTTTAATGACAGCTTATGTGACAATGAAGTACTGTGTGTGTGTGTGTGTGTGTGTGTGTGTGTGTATACACAAAACAAATGATTCTAACAGAAACACTTTTATATTACTACAATTTTTATATTACTACATTTTTATATTACTACAAATATAAGATCTTATGGACTACCAATTAAACTAGATGACAAAGAATAAGATTCTTAACAGATTTATAGGAATAATGTAGCCTTTGTTAATATTTGATTGGTGTCACCCACTAATTGCTTTGTGTTGATAAACAGCTTTAGGATAATGTATTTGTCCCATGTTTCCTACATGAAGCATCCTTTGATCCCCATAGTTATCCTGTTAGAATCTCGTAGCTGCTGGCATTCGGCTGTGTACAGTCGAGTGTTCATTTAGCTGGGCTTGCGGCAGCAAATCAGTACAGCATCCAGTAAACACACTGAGTCACATGCAATATATTAATGACAAGGATGTTTTCCTACAGCTGCCTTGCCTTCTTCAGTCAGTCAAAGATTACCACATGCATCGTTTTTCTTGCTTTATTAAATAGAATTCACTACAAATTGCTTGGCCTTTCGTTAAGCTGACCTTTCTGGCCCAAGAGTGCCAGCTATAAAAGACAGCCAGAATATTCAGCCTGTTTTTGCCAGGCTTTTCATAAACCAATTGAGTATAAAGAGAATAAAATGAGAGACTGACAAATGTGTATATATTAATACACAGACATATGTCATTTTTATTTATTTTGAAAAGTTGTGGATATAGGAAACAAAACAGAAATTATCACTCCTTTTCAGCATCATTAAAAAAGTCAAGACCAATTTATGAAACATATGTAATAGAACTGATTTCACCAATTGGAAAACTGTTCAAACAATATGTTTTATAGTTTGTACATTTTTGAAAATATCCAGTAATGTTTCTCCAGGCATAACATTAATACTAATAAGTGGATTTCTACAAAATGAAGATTTCAAGCATAAGTCTAACTCGTTTAGATATCTTTCATAAATTTTAATAAATACTTGATTATCCATAACTATTCACATAACTTTTTCTCAAAATATGAAAGTTCTTTAAGTAAAGAAAATTGTGTCTAGGCCAGGACAGCATTCTTAGTGGCTAAGGACTCTTAAGCTCTTACACAGAACTGCAGCTTTGCTCACAGGGTCCACACAACAGTTTGTGAAAATTGCAACTCCAGTCCAGGGCATCAAAGTGCTCCTGTTTGCCATAGTACACATAAACTCATGCAGGCACACACATGCATAGCTTAAATATTCCAGGAGATAAATATTATAAATAAGAAATTGATGCATCAAATTTTTAGTTTTTATTTTATTTTCAAGGCTTTTCTTTTAATGGACTAGCATACCCAACAACATGAGTGGAAAAAGAAATGATTAGCAGGTTTTCACTTTAATGAATTGGAAAATGTTGCATGGAAAAGAAAATGAAAGCATTGCCTTTTATTATATAAAAAGTATTTCTATAATTATTTAAATTTTTTTTAGGCATACTCATGAGACTTTGGCCACCATCATTTATATTCATATTAACAAATTTCATGAACTGTAAGTTCTATATATTAATAGGTTATCTTATAACATGTGAATAAATATGAAATATTCATTAGTCATCTTCATACTCTTAAGTTAAATTTGTGTTCAGTTTACTGAGGTACTCCTGATCTATGAATAATATCCAATATTCTATTAGATTTGCTTTATTAATATGAAAATTGTTGTATAGTTTTCTCTTGGATGTTTTATCAGCTGAAGGATACAGATTATGATTATTCATTCAATGCCTAGGTGGGATTCCATATTTCAATAAATACTTAAAATTTAATTCAATTTATCTTACCCTTTCTTCAGTATGCCATACTGAGCTCCTGCAAAATAATGAAAAAGTATAGAATAGTAAAAACTAAAATTGTGATGGTGTAATTGAGGACATTTCAATTAAACCTGTATCACTAACATCATTGATAACTATTTTAGTAATAACAGCAACTAAGCTAAGTCTGAAGTCTTCGCAATTGCTTTATAGTTGGCCGCTATGAGATAATCATCAATAGCAGTATGTAAACACCAAAGAATGACGAGAAATGTTCTCTGATTTAATAAATGGTTCTAAGTGTCCCATGGGATCGCTGTGGTTCTACATATATGGTATATATGAATTTGCAACTAAATGACCTTCACATTCATTTTTAGGGAGTGCATTTATTTGCAGAACAGTTAATATTCTTGTCAATTTGTAATAACAGTAGTAATAATTTTAATACTAGCTTTAAAGTCAATCGTGTTGAAACGAAATGATCTCTACAGGAACGGTGATTGCTAAATTTAAGCCTCAAAACTTTGTTTTGTCAATACATCATAACTATTGAGAAGTGTTGTGTTACGTCAGGTTAAGCACTGAAGAACTTTGTTCCCTGCTTAACTTATCTATGGATGGTTTGATTTTCAATAGGATTGAATGAGAAACTAAATTATTACTTAATGTAAAATAAGCATTTATGCTTATCAAACTAATGAAAGATTTAATATCAATAATAGAAAAATGTCATATTGACTTTTTAAATAATATTTTTCAGGTAGTAGAACTTTGGAGTTGTAGAAGTCAAAATAATAATTTTCCTTTTGCTTGCACATAGTTTTATGGTTTGCCTAATTTTAAAAGTTTGCACACATTTATATGTGAATTTTTGTGTACTGTATAGACATCCTTTGCCTAAAAACAATATCTTGAATTCACAGCCTCACAATAAACCTGGTTTCACACCACTAGTATTTGCTTAGACTTTGGATCTTTATTTTTCTCTTTTTTCTTTTCTTTTCTTTTTTATTGGATATTTTATTTACATTTCAGATTCATCCCCTTTCCCCATTTTCCCTCCCTAGAAAACCCCTATCCCATGGTTCCTTTTCCTTTTTGCTTTTATACAATTTTTTAAAATGTTAGTCAAAGGCTTTATAAGTTTAGTAATGCTCAGTCAGAAGTGTAACCCAATACTCAGCCTAGATATATCAACTATCTTTGACTGGTGGAGACACGTGAACATCTGCCTCCATGTCCCCTCCCCTCTTTCTCTCTCTCATTACCTAGCTTCTCCTGTCCTTCTTCTCCTCCTCTCCTTACTCCTTCTCTTCCTCTCCATACTCCTCCCACATTAGCTCCTCCTACATATCACCCTTCCTGTTAAAATAAAACTTTTCTCTTAAAATATAATTAGTACACAATTGTGCCGATTTGTACCAGTGAGGTACTAGTTAGTCCTAATAACCAGTCCATCATTTTGTTGACTAACCAGAACTTCTGTCATCTCTCCTAACTAAAACACTTAGTTCTGAACCTGGATTTTTTCTTGGCTTGGAATGAATGTCAGCTGAAAACCCTCCACTCCAATCTTTTCTCTCAAAGTAAATAGCCAGGATTGACTATGAGCCTATAAGTTTTCAACCATGTCAGAAATTCAGAATGACTAAGTTAACTGAAATTATGGGAAGCACAAAGCATGGCTTCAAAAACTTAGCCAATTTATAGAGACTGCTGAACACCTGGACAGTCCCTATACTTCAAAACGTTGGAGCATCTGGTCTTCAGCCTTCTGGCCCAGGATCTTCTGACAGACCATAGTGATACAGAATTATTAAGGACTGATTACTCTGTCTAGGCAGATATAATCAGTTGACTATTCTGCAAATGCATCCTTTTCTGGACAGTAATTTGTCTGTAGATGGGAAGAGGCAATTCTTGCCCATTGGCTGTCTCACCACAAATGGAGTAACTCCAAAGATTCTTAATTTCTTACTAGAATCCAAGACAGGAAGCTGTCAGGAGCAGACAGGTCTCTAATCAAAATGAACATTAATACAGAAATGTTTGTAAAGTCAATTCTGTGGACTTCTGATGTTTTGAAAACCAACTATCCATGTCATGCAATCTGGACTGTTGTCTGTTAACTCCTCTCAGCTATTTCTAAATAAAATACAGAAAACACCTTATCAATAAACTGAAAGCCCTGAATTTGCTATAGGCCCTTAACTCACAGGCTAACCATCTCGAATCAGTTAGAAAAGTTAAAGAAGGACTGGGTCTAAGCCTTGTATTCCTAAATGTGTTATACTGGCACAATGTCTATGTGAGTATCAATATTCATCTCACTTTTATATCAATAAGAAGCTCGTACCAATGGAAACCTTAAATTTGAAATCGAAGTAAATTTTGTGCAATTTAAGAAATTATAACTTCATCTTGAGAATAATTATACAGATTTCAACCAATAGGTTATGGCTCTGAAATAATTCCTAACTAATCCTCCCTGTTCCAACAAAACCACTACTTTTCCCTAGAAAGACAGCCCAATATTAACCACCTTAGTCCCCAAGCCCAGGGATTAGGGGCGCTGACTTATCATTAACTTCTTCAAGCTGATTATGGGAGTTGAGATATTGGAAGAGGGGTGAGGGGAAGAATAAATTGATAAGCCTCTGATGTTGGGTCTTCACTGCATCCAAATGGGATTCCAGGACATCGGAGATTTGAGCAGGTCTGCTCAGCTTGCTTGATGAGTAGGTGCACCAAGGCTGTGTATTCTGCAATATACAATTCTCAAAACAAATTTTAGTATCAAGATAATTTTTTTTTATTTTTTCTGTTCTTTGCTTTTGAGTTAACCCAATCACAAAAGAACACACGTGGTATTTACTCACTGATAAGTGGATGTTAGTCCCAAAGTGTAGAATAGAGAAGAATTAACTCACAAACCACATGAAGTTCATGAAGAAGGAAGACCAAGTGGGGATGCCTCAGTTCTACTTAGAACGTGTAACAAAATTACTCATGGGAGCAAATATGGAAACAAAACATGGGACAGAAACTGAAGGAGGGGCCATCTGGAGACTATTCCACCTGGTATCCATCCCATGTAAGGTCACCTAAGCTAGACACTGATGTGGATGGCTGGAAGTGCATGCTGACAAGAACATGATATAGCTGTCTCCTTAAAGGTCTGCCTGAGACTGACACATCCAGAGGATGATGCTCACAGTTAACCACTGATATGATCAAGGGTTTCCCAATGGAGAAGTTGGAGCGAAGACTGAAGGAGCAGAAAGGGTTTGGGACCCCATGAGGAAAGCAACAATACCAACCAACCAAAGCTCCCCAGTGTCTTTGGAGCCTGGGAGCACATAGCGAGGGACCCATGACTCCAACTGTATATGTAGGGGAGGATGGCCTTGACAGGCATAGGGGGGAGAGGAGATTCTTGGTCCCATGAAAAATGAACACAGAATGGGGGGGATTGTGTGGGTGGGTAGGGGGTAGTGGGGGTGGAGGTAGGTAAGGGCACAGCCTCATAAAAGCATGAGGAGGGGGGATGGGATAGGAGGTTTCTGGGTGGTGTGAGGAAGTGAGGTAAGGGGATAAAATCTGAAATGTAATTATGATACCCAATTTAAAAAAATTTAAATAAAAACAAGACTTTGGTTCTTAAATCTATTAAAATGCTGAAGTTCTATAGTTCTGATGAAATTTATTTAAAATCATTTGCAAACTTAGTAGAACATCTGTTATAATTTATAACAACTCTTTGAGAAAACGGTACATTTTATTACATATTAGCAGTTACTTCTTTGAAGGTTTCACTTCAGAATAAGTTTTGAAACTTGAGAGAAAGAATATCTTCATTTATTTTAGTGTATTAGAAACATGATGCTTCTGACACCCCCCCCACACAGAGAGAGAGAGAGAGAGAAAGAGAGAGAGAGGTAGGTGACTTAAATTACTCTGAACTTGTAATGAATGAAAAAATATTTATTCAAATACTACTTCTGTAACAGGGTCCATAATTTGCTTTTCATTAGAATATATCCTAAAAGCTCATTGAGCATTTATTAGTCATAGGTGTAGAAGACATAACTGATATCAAAATCAATAGCAATATATAGCTTAAACCAGAGTTCACAGATGCAATTATACTAAGGTCCTATTTGACCCTTTATATCATCTGATAATTAATAAATGCCAGAGATTTAGCCTTCTGGAGATAGAACATAGAAGATACAGTCCAAATAGCAAATGTTGATACAGTAAAAGGAAACAAGCAAATACCTGCACAAAATCCTTGACAGATTAAAAGGATTAAGTTTAGAACTACAACTTTTATATTATCGAAAGTACTTAAGTTGTTCTTTTGTATGTTTTGCTGTGTTTTAAAACTAGTCTTACTACATACCCCTAGCTCACCTGGAACTCTCTTTGTAGACAAGGTTGCTCTAGACTAATAGAAATTATCCTGCTTATGCTTCTGTCTCTCTTGTTCTGGGGCTAAAGGCATGTGCTACTATTTCCAGCTAAATATTTGATTTTCAACAAAGTTAGCATTATGAATTAAAGAACAGAGAAATGAGAAAAGTTGACATATGCCAAGAAATACATTTCGAAGGTGAAAATGCCTTAAAAGTCCCATGTGTCAATCTACATAAAGACTTCATGAGAGTAATTATAGATGCCAAAGTTTATAGAATCATGTTAAAAAATAAATTGTTAATAGTGATATTTTATGAAACATAAATATCAGTAGGTAGATAAAATTCTTTTTAAAATCTAAACCCAAAAATGTAAATGCAAGTTGGATTTTGGAATAGAGTATTCTAATATCTGAATACAAAATTTAATAAACCTCCAATATTAATCATTTGTTCTGGAATAATACTATTAGGTGGATTTCCTTAAAAAAAAAAACTATAAAAATAGTATATTATGAAATAGAATAAAACATCATACTTAAGTCTTAGAATATATTTTCAGAAAAATCATAAAAAAATTTCCACAGCTAGACAAGTAAATACACATCTAGGAATGAAGCCTACAGACTCCAAATAAATAGGGCCAGAAAATTAATTTTCCATATATTTTAATTAAAACATTCAAAACAGAATAAAGAAATTGTATTGGAAAGTCAAGTCATTTATAAAGTTGTGTCTATCAGAGTACCACCAAATTATCTGAATGAAACATTTAAAACCAGAAAGGACTAAAAAATATATTGTAATTTATGTATTGACACAGGTTAATATATTCAGAAAAATATCAATTAACATTTAAAGAGAAATTAAAACCTTTTATCATTAAAAACATATTAAGAAAATTTATGAGCACTGAGACAATTCTTCAGACAACACTGAAAAGAATACTTCAGTCTAAAGAGAAAACATGTATTCAAAGATTACAGGGAATAAATAAAATTTACTGCAATTGTCAATCAAAAACCTAATTTCTATGGAAAGAAAATATTACAGAACTAAGAAGCTACAGGAATAAAAACACATCTTTCAATGATAATTCTAAATAACAATGAAACAACTTTCTTAATTAAAAGACACAGACCAGCAGATAAAATTAGAAATCAGGATCCATTTTTTTTCTGCATCTAAGAAAAACCAAAAAATGTTCATATCACCTTATTGTTAAAGATGAAAAAAGTATTCCCAAACACTTAGATTCAGTAAACAATCTAGTAATGCTAATTAAACATCTAACAAAATAGATTTCTACTTAACACTATTCAGAAAATGTTAAGAATTATTAACGGAACAATTCATTAAGAGGATATTATGATTGTGACACACATGTTAATAAATATCATATATATTAATATATGTTAAGATACATCAAACACAGATATTAGAACTTCATAAAAATGTTTTCCAAGATATCAAACAATAATGATACCCCAATGCAGTGATAGTGGGTGACTTTGCTACCATACTGTATTTCCTCAACAGACAGATCAAAATTTGGAGAAAAGTTAACCATAGATACTCTGGGGAAAAAATGACAGCAGAAATCAAATGCCCCTATCAAACATCTAGAAAATATTCCATGTAAATACTTAATAATTTTCTCAGCAGCCAATACAATTGTCTTCAAACTGACGACATATTAGGTCATATAGCAATTTTCAAAGTACCTAGGATTTTTAAAATAACATTTTATATTCTCTATGATCATGATGGCATAAGGCTATTGGTCAATATCAATCAAAACTACAGAAAGTACATAAACTCAGAGAGTAAACATAAACACCTATTAAGTAATAATTGGGTCAACAAAAACAATCAAGAGAGAAATGAAAAATTTCTCGAATTGAGTGAAAATGAAAGCACCCCATGGACAGGATCCATGGACCACACTGAAAACCTCCCTAAGAGGGCTAAGTGTCCACAGCCTAATTTGAGACATCTCAAATACATAATTTAGTGGTGCACTTGAAGGTCTTGGTAAAACAAGAAAGCAAACTGAAAATGACTAAAAAGGAGCAAATAAGCAAAATCAAAGCTGAAATGATTGAAATAGAAACCATGACAAGGAAAAACATCAGAAGAATCAAGGATATAAATGAAGATTCAAGAAAGAGAAGGCCTAAAGTAATAAAATCAGAAACAAGCAAATCCAGAACACTACAACTGAACTAGTAAAATATGAAAAATCATAAAAACATGCCTTAATCATCTCTATTACATGAAATTAGAGATTTACAAAAAGTAAATGAATTCTGAGATACATTCACCATTCTAAAATCAAACCTAGGTCAAATAATTTTGACAGTTCCATAACTACAATGAGAATAATACAGTAATAAAGTGTCTTCCAATTAAAAAACTAAAAGCCCAGAATCAGATAGATTTACTGAAGGATTCTACAAAACTGTCAAAAAATAGTTGCACCAATATTAATGAAATGATTTCATGAAGTATAAAACAAAGACTCCCAAACTATTTTCATTAAACTAGTTTTACCTTGGTACCAGAACCAGATAAAGATGAAACAAAAGGAAAATAAAATTATACCCTAATCTTCCTATTGAACACAGATGAAAAATTCTCAACTAAATAGTGCACAAATGAAAGAAAACTCAGATAAAAATGATTAATTTTGACAATGTTGGTTTTATTCCAGAAATTCAGGGTTACTTTTTCATACATAAATCAATAGCATGAATGAAATCAAATTCAGAAATTGCATGATTATCTCATCAACTGAAGACAAGTCTTTAACAAAATCCAAAATCCCTCCATGTTAAATATCATAGAAAATTTAGAGAGAGAAGGAACATCACAACAAAGTCTGCACAGACAAGCTGACATCATGCTGACTGGAGAAAACCTCATAAATCCCATTCAAATCAAAGAACTAAGCAAAAGTGTTCACAAAATTGTTCCTATTCAATATAATATTTGAAGATAACTAAAACAATATGGAAGGGGAGGTACATAAAAGTCACATAAATGTAAAAGAAGAAATCAAAGAATCTATATTTGCAGATTCTATGATTACACGAAAGACCTTAAATTTGCCACCAAGAATAAATATTCTTAGAGGGGATAAATATTTTCAAAAGTGAGAGGATACAAAAATAAAAATCAGTAACAACAGTTTGAAAAGTTTTTAGGGCAAACAATATACTTTATGGTGACCACCTAAATGTGTCTTGAAATAAACGAAGCCAAGTAAATAAAAGACTTCGGAATTAAAAACTTAAGACATGGGGTGCTTCCCATAACTTCAGTTAATCTAGTCATTCTGGATTTCTGACGGCGTTGAAGACCTATAGACTCATAGCCAATACTGGCTATTTAACTTGAGAGAAAAGATCTGAGTGGATGGTTTTCAGCTGACATTCATTCTAAAGCCAAGAAAAAGCCAGGTTCAAAATTTAGTATTTTAGTCAAGAGAGACGACAGAGATTCTGGTTAGTCAAAAAGAGGAGGGACTGGGTATTAAGACTATCTTGTACCTCACTGGTACAAATAGGAATAATTATGCTCTAATTGTATTTTGTGAGAAAAGTTTTATTTTAACAGGAAGGGTAATATGTAGGAGGAGCTAAAGGGGAAGGAGCACCGAGAGGAAAAGATGGGGTAAGGAGTGGAGAAGATGAAGTAGATGAGAAGCTAGGTAATGAGAGAGAAAAAGAGAGAGAAAGAGAGAGGGGGCATGGAAGCAGAAGTTCACATGTCTCCACCAGTCAAAGACAGTTTACATAGCTAGGTTGGGTATTAGGTTACACTTCTGATTGAGCATTACCATACTTATAAAGCCTTTGATTAACATTTAAAAAAAATTGTATAAAAGCAAAATGGAAAAGGGGGCACGGGATAGGGGTTTTCTAGGGAAGGGAAATGGGGAAAGGGGTTGGCATCTGAAATGTAAATAAAATATCCAATAAAAAAAATAAAAATAAAAATAAAAAAAATCTGAAGACATGAGACTTTGTAAATTGGATAAATTAATATTGTTTATGTGACTGTCTTACAACTAGCACTATACCAGAATCAATATAAACCCAAGGAAATTTCAAATATTATTCTCCAATGATATAGGAGACAAGTTCAAAAATTTATATGGAGTCACAAAAAAAATCAAAGATAACAAACCCATCTTAAACAAAAATGAAGAGTAAGAGAAGAATCACTATACCTGGTATCAGATTATGCTACAAATGTGAAATATAGCTTACTCATGGCACAAAATTATCCACATTAATCAGTGGAATAAATTTGTGGATCCAGATGTAAATCCATACAGTTGCTTGAAGTTTGAAAAGGAAAACACAATTATATATTAAAAAAATAGACAGCTAACTTAACTAATAGTGCTGAGAAAATTAGGTTCACAAAACACCAGAAAAAATGTATATAACCTACAGGATGTAAAGCAAATCTTTGAAATTCTGACTTTTGTCCAAGACAAGGCTATTTTAACCAGGAACTCATAGTACCTATGGTCACCTAACTAATACCTACACAAGAATTAAATCAGTCAAACTTCTGGCATAAATGGGGTAGATTATTACAACCCTATACTGAGGTAGTATTTGCAGTGAATAATTATTGGTAGCAGCAGAAACACTATTTACTGAAAATATGACAACTGGTAGATTTTCTTGATAAAGTGGATAGTGCACACACATGTATCTACGACCATTAATAACTGAATTTATTGTGTTATAAAATCCATAGGTGAATGGATGGAGCTAGAAACAATCATCCTAAGTCAAGTAACTCAGACCAAAAATTATAAACATCACATATTATTGCTTATTTTTGGATAATTGCTTTGAATCTCCAGATATGTGTGCCATCTGGAAAATTTATAGAGAGCAGGGAGTTAGTAAGGGGCCATGGAGGATTGACAATTTAGATGAGCAAGAATTCCAAGACAAATGGGCCTAACGGGGGGAACAATGGAACAAAAACTTTGAAATGGAATGAAAGGTGATAGAGCAGGATAGAGAACACAATACTCTCGGGAATAACTAAGATGAGCCTCCTTTTGAAAAATATATGGACATCACTACTGACTTGTAGAATTTATGTAAAATATATACATATATGGACATAAAAAAATAAAGTTTAAAATAATTAACCTAAAAATGGAAACATGATGCTCCCACAGACATCTGAGACTGACAAAATCCCAGTGACAGGAATGAGCTACTTCTTATGGTGTTGTTGGCAAATCTCATATTTATTAACCTAAATCACACAAATTTTCTTTTATTACTAAGAAGCTACACACACACACACACACACACACACACACACACACACACACACTATGCTTAAAGGAAGGGGAAATGATACAATATTATATTCTTTAAAAATAAATAATTTTTAAAAAGGAATAGAGAAAAAATACATTCCACAGATTTTTTTTAAAAGATAATGTCTGTAATTTCTGTAAATTTATTTTTCTCCTTCCTCCTCGTATGATTTTCTAGCCTGTTGTTGATCAGAAGTTGGCTCAGAACAAAACAAACTGCCGTTGTTAATGGTAGACAGGATCCCAGCACCCCATGGTGGGAGACAAGCAAGAGTGATTTATCTCCCCTGAGATACTAAAGTAGATGTTGGGCATCCTTGAAGTCTGTTAAAAATCACTCTGCATGGTAGTAATATGTTCTTTAAATTAATAATGTAAACACTTTCTGAATTTCGTTTCCTGTAAACAAGCAAGGACTACAGCTATGGAACATTTGACACAATAATTGTCAGCTGTTGGATTCTTTTTTGGTACTTTGGCCACTCTGAGAAAAAAGACTGTCAGTCAAACAGGCAGCCAGACTACTCTTATGCCAACACTGGGGGTTTTGAACACTCTGTAGATACCTTGACAAACACTACACAAAGACAATTGTTTATTATTTCAGCTCCTGAAGATGCAGCATCATCTAGGATTGCTTTGCTGAGTTTGTATTAAAACATAATTATTTTTATCAAAAGCTTCAATGAATTCTAAGTAACTCTGAAAGGGGTTACACCTGGATCACAGTAGGGGACTTCTCTAGGTGGCCCTAGCAGAAGTGCTGCAGTTGATCCACACAAGGGAAAAATATTGTGATTGGTGCAAATACACATTTTAATTTCCTGTGGGGTTAGTTGTGATCTGGGCAATCATGCCCCTCAGTCTACTGAAGCTGGCTGATGGTGAACAGGATAGGAGGTTATAAAAACCAGAGTTTTTGCCTGACTTTCTGTGTGCTTTCTGGATCCTCAGCTGAGAAGTATCAATGAATAGTGGTAACAGAGACACACAACTGGCCAAAGTGTAGAGAATCCAAGACTACCAAATGTTCATCCCTAAAAGAATTCTAAATGAACCTCCTTAGTGTCAGGGATCACCTCAGAGGGATGTTGGTGGCTAAATATTCTAAGTGCCTGACACATTGGATGGCTACAGGGATACAGAAACAGTAGAGAAGTTGCACATGTGAGCTCACAGTGATTGCAACAGCATGCTCAGAACCTGATCAAGTGCAACCCATCCAAATCCCACGTGGAAAGGGGTGTCAGCATAAAATCCCACCCAAATCTGTGGAGTGAGTGAAGTTGTTAGCTCTTTTGAGAGAGAGAGAGTTTTCTCTGAGTGTATTCTCTGATAAACGGATCATAATCTAATGGGGGGACCACACTTCCAAGAATATCTGGGTAGTATAAATTGGTTTTTAAAAAATGGTTAGGGAGAATAGGGGGAAGAAAAACAGAAGAGGACACAAACTTTGGAGCATAGGGAAGCAGGGGATGTGGATCCTGGAACAGTTAGGGGAGGGGAAAGTGTGATCCAAATACATTTGCGAAATTTGAAATTCTCAAAGAACTAGCTTAAAACAAAAACAGAGAGGGAAAAGCCTGAAAGCTCTAGTTACAGACAGAAATGCATAAAGCTCTCAAATATATGTGGTCAAATCTTTTGTACATCCCAGATCTTGAAATTATTTAAGGCCACACTCTATGACTATGGGATCTGAATACTCAGGATTTAACAAAGGATGAAATGTAGGTTGCTTTCAATGGTTAAGAGCTCCTGATATCTAAGCCTAAGTAAGAGCTTGTAGAACTAAGACTTCCAGCATCCTGACCTATAAAAAATGTATAATATCATGTATAGAGGTAAGCAACACCGAAGGGACCTGATGTTAAACACTGCTGTTAAACACTGCAGGATAAAGACCAGCAGGTTGAAAGCTCTTTCCCTACTCATCACTGCTATTCAGGTAGAGCAAGTGACTCCAAGCAATTGATGGATAAGATTGCCATACACAGCAGCTTCCAGAAACCAGGGTGAATTTTCGATTTTACTTTATTTCCTTCTAAAATGAATGTTCAGGGCTCACACAGATAATGCTGCTTCACTTTATCTGTAGACAGAAGGCTTTCTAAGAGTCAGAAGACTTGAATTTTCAGAGAAAACAGAAACAGAACAAAGCAAAAATAAACCAGATCATTTTGAAGTAAACTAAAATTATAACCTTCAACTAATAATTATAAAAATGGGGCCTAAATGGATACAATGCTGAGCTTTTTAAAGAATTTGAAGAGGATTCGAGTTTAGTTTTGAACAACTTTAAATGGGTAGCTTGCACTGACCTGTATCTCCAGCCCCATGGAATTTAATACCCTTTTCTGCCCTCTGTGGATATCCATATGTATGTATATACATACATACATACATACATACATACATACATACATACATACATA
>JANHMN010000002.1:118744579-118784579 GCA_030674055.1 Rhabdomys pumilio
ATACATACATACATACATACATACATACATACATACATACATACATACATCTACACAGAGGAAAGGGAAAGAGAAGAAGACAGAGACAGAGGAGAATTGGAGAGACAGAGAAAGAACGAAACAGAGATAAATAAATATCTGTACTTAAGTACAAATGAAATAAATCTTTTTAAAAAAAATCACGATGTCTCAAATGTCTCATGTAAATTTATAATTAAAGAATAGATTTCATGTTCTTTTTAAAGCTTTTAGAAGTAATAAGCAGCAAAGTAAGAAACAGAAACCAGTAAAAACTTGAATCTAAGATTCTTATCGGTTTAAATGTTAGTATGTGAACCAGACGTGGTGACACACGCTTGTAAAACAAACACCAAAGGGTCCTAAGAAAAAAATATTATAAATGTAGATGTATGTGGATAGTAGAGATACTAAAAGCATAGATTTATAAATAGGTGCAATGTCTCCCTTCATGGTATTGAAGGAAGATAGCCAGACTAAAAGACATCTGCATTTTTTTTTCACTTAAAAACATCTTATATGCTGAGAAAAAAAAATTCTAAATTTATGACTCTGTGGATGAAACAGCTAAGGTTTTTTGAAAATTCTGAACTTCATTGTTGATTTTGTGTTAACAATGTGTTTGTTGAGATTAAGAATATCTATTTTCAAGCCTTTACTCAAGATTCATTTGTTGCTATGATAAGTCACAGTGACAAAAGGCAAGACTGAGAGGAAAGAGCTTCCTTCATCTTGTGTTTCCAAGCCACCATCTATCACTGAGCAAATTCAAGGCAGGACTCAAAGTAGGACTGCTTACCATTTCAGTACTCTGGTTTCCAACAAGAACTCAATCACAGAGAAGGTAATCCATCAGGAATCATGGAAGATGCTTTTTGCTAGCTGGCTAACTCTTGGCTTGTTCTCAGTCTCATGTTTGGCTGGGTTTCATATACATCCAGGAGAAATAATACTATCCAGTTCGTGCTGAGGCCTCCAACTTCAATTATGGTAAGCAAGACGTCTCCTAGTCAATACACAGACCAACCAGATAAAGGCAGTCAATTGAAACTCCTTTATTGGATGGCTCTAGGCTGGGTCAAGTTAATGGTTAATGCTAATTCAGATACAATTACTGAGAAAAAAAACTTATCTCCCACAACATTTTAATTATAATCATCATATACAGAAAGAAAGTCTTAATGTTTTTTCTCTCACAGTTAGTTTTACACTGCACGAGTCCAGGTAGGGAAGCAAAACACAAAGAAGTGAGAAAGGAAACTCAATTTAGATTGACTTTGTCCACCAAGTTCAGACTTCGAGGAGTCTCATGCCAGGCAGTTCACTGTCAGCATATTTAAAACATAGTACCACTCGGAAACAGTGCAATGATCATTTCCCTTTCCAGGTTGCCAGGCAACAATCATTCCAATTCCAGGGGCACAATAAAGCCTAAGGTGTGACTGCTTAGAAACTCCTTTACAAACAGTATGTGACCATGAGGCTTGGGTTCTATAGCTACGGGGCCTAGAATCTATTATGAACACTGACTTAGATAGCAGAGAGGTCAGCAAGCTATTGTGTACATGGGACATTCTCCCATAAAAGGGTTCTATTAACTGGGAGCTAGCAAGAGTCTGGATTAACTTCTGGGAGGGGATTTGTCGCCTCTACAGCAAAAGCTGGACAGGTCTGCCTACACAAATAGCAAAAAGGTCACCATGTCCTTAACAATATCCACTCACAGATTTTTGAATGGGAAAACAGGTATTTTATCTTCTCCTTTGAGGAAACACAACTTTGTCATTAAAATTCTTAGTTTTCCTAGTGAACTAGGAAAGACTTTTATGCCCACGATAGTACATTTTGGTATTTATGTCTCTAGATTTTGATTGTACACACATTACATATAATACAGTATATAAATAATGTGTAAAATGTATGTATGTAACATATTTAATAAATAAATAATTAAAAATATAAGGATACATGTGCCCATAATGTAATAGTATTTATGTGATTTTAACTTTTATATCATCTATGTTAGGCATTCAGATGAGATCAAAATTTATATATTATAAATATAATATTTAATGTATATTTCTGTTTAGCAGTCACTTAATTATTATTAAACATGATGTCTATATAGATAAATAAATATGCAATGAAATAGAGTCATACTAATATCACCAAATGCATTAATCCAAGTCCAACAAATAGAGAAGGCTTTCTACCTCTCAGGACCTTCTAAGCCAGTGTGCTCTGCCTTCTGGCTACACTAATTTCCTCGAAGCATGCCAACTCTTCCAGTTACAGACTTTTTCCTTTTGTTCTTACTTTTGACAAGAATGAGTCTATACATTTTAATATACCCAAAATTTCATGTGGCAGCCTCTATCAACATTCTTATCTTACGTGGAGAAGACAGTCAGGCTGCTGTCATCTGCCATTCTCTGAATGTGTTTTGTTAGCTAGTTACTGTGTGACTTTCTTTTACTGCAAACCCTCCTATATAACCATTGGCAGAATACGATCAAAAAGCAATAATTCTGTCTTTTACCACTATATTTCTAGTTAGTAATGTGTAGCACATAACAGAAGTTCAATAAACCACGATGATTCATGGAATAATTTTAAGTTGGAATATATTACAACATAAACTTAAATATCATATCTTTTCTATTAATATCTTGTACAGAGCAAGATACTAAATATTTCTATATAATGCTATATTTGTATGGTGGGCTGTTAGAACCGCAAATCACATTATATTGCAAAACAGCAGATTTACATTATGTCTTGCTTATAATCATACATAGGAAAATTAAATATGAAAATAGAACTCTGCTGTCCATTGATTTCATCACATATGTGGGAATGCACTGAAATGTCAAATGGGTACCTACTTTCATCTGTTTTGATGAAGATGTTGAATCTTAAAAAAGATGCATAAGAGAAGACACCCCTCTATTGTTACAGATCTCCCTAGAGTGTGGTCTATGATTCTGATATTCCTACAATGCAAATAAACATTCTAGCATTGCTTTGAGGCTGAAGTAAAAGCAATCTCTTAGTAGTTCTTGCAGTACTAGTAGAGTCCTAATACTTAACAGACTTCTTTTTATGTGATAGGTTTTCATTTTCATGTTAACTTGTGAGGCAGTCTGTGCAGATTTGTATTACAACTTGCATTCTTCTCCCTCCGAGTTTTTTTTTCCATTACAAAGCCAGCAGCATTACCCCTGGCTGCTTCAAGTTATTCCCTGTGAACACTCATGGCTACCTCAATGACTTCATTATAGCACCATGAAGCCTTTCAATTAAATAGAGTAGAAGGTATAAAGATTACTGTTCATTAATTACTCCAATGCTGGCTTATTAGCAGTTTGTTTTTGCCTCATTACATTTCAATCAAAATTAACTTGAAGAGGAAAGGAATGATTCTCCATCTATGGGATTCTCTAGGAAACTATCTGAAAAAAAAAAAAAAAAGCATTTCCTGGTCATCTGGGGAAAGATTTCTAGGCTCAAGAAAAGGCATTCTTTCCACATAACAAAGGAACCTTTGGCTTTGCTTGTGATGTTAGTTTCTCTTCAGGCTCCTTTTTCAAACCTTCATTAATTGCTACTAACTATTGAGTAAAGTCTAAATCTTTCATGAAAAGACTTATGAGAACATCGTCACTTGATAAATTGCTTCCTCATTAAAGGCTGCATTATTGTCTCTTTGTGAGACATGTAAAATGTATGACTGAAATAGGATTGAGCTAAGTAACCTGTAAGAAGGATCAGGGAATCTTGTAAGATATGAAATTCAGTATCAGAAACATTTCTTCATGGAGTCTGTATCCTTTTATTGTACAAAAATACACAGAACAGCTTATTCTATTTTTTTTTCTCCTGAAATCTAGTATACATATTCTCTTCTTCCTCTCAATTGCCCAATAAATCTTTTGGTATGAAAAATTATTCATGATATTTGTAAGTGGTAGCACACACAGTAGTTGGTGGTTACAACATTCTGGTAAAGAATTTTTCTGAATTCAGGGCTCCTCTGCTAAGAGGTGTCCTTAGCTAGAAAATGAAAAGACCAGCCAAGTACTGTGCATAATAAAGATTAAGTGAAAATTACTTGGGAAGTATTTCACAAATAATGGCAGTGTACAGTTTTGCTCTGGGAATATTTAAAGTGTGGGGCTTGAAGTTCCTTGGTCATCTGAAAAACTGAGTAACCAGCTGCTGGGTTGCAGCCAGGAAACATTCAGAGACCAGTGCGTCAATTAGCTCCCTCCTACTTAGAACAGGTACTTATTGCCAGGAGTGATAAGTTAATCAACTAATGAGTCGATTAAAGAAGTAATTAAAGTGTAAAAGAGCGGCAAGGGGACCTGCTTTGAAATGATGCTGCATCGCTTAAGGTTAAGTCAAATTAGCTTACTTACAATCACATCGGGTCTGTCTAAAACAAGATATTCCTGTAACTCTTTTCACCAGCAAACTCTGTTGACATAATTGATATGCTTATATACTAAATACCATGCAGTCAATGTCTATTCTGTATTACAGACTAAAAGGTACTCAAGAAAAATGTTGTATTTAAAACATGCATCATTTAAATTAATAATTTAATTTAAATAATTAATTTTTCAAGGCTATCTGAGTCAACTGTTCACTGGAATGATTTTCTTGTAGTTGTTTGTCGAAGAATAAATGCTCTTAGACTATACTTTGAATGTATCTGCATACTCCGAATTGGCTGAATGATTCCTAGTGCTGATGTTTATTGTATATCTGAAGCAATTCTTGTTTGAGAAGGTAGCACTGAAATAGTTTAGATCAATGGGCTGACCAGATTAAATACACAGTTACAGACTCAGATTTCTCTGACATGTACCTATTCTAAAGTGTAAGTTTTAGACAAATATAAATTAAAATATTGTATCGACCTTTGAATGTAGGAGACATTCCCATTAACACTTTGAAGATCAGTGAAATGTCATTAATATAAATAAATAAGGAGAATTTTAAAGATTTTTTTTATATATTATGTGCATACATGCGTTCATGCGTGGTTTACCTGCATTTATGCGTGTATGCTACAATGCATGCAGTGTCCAAGGAGGCCAGAAGAAAGCGTTGGATCCCCCAAAACTGGAGTTGCAGAAAGTTATGAGCCACTTGGTGGTTGCTGGGAAGCTGAACCTAGGTCCCCTGGAAGAGAACCTAATGCTCTTTACTGCTAAGTAATATCTCTCACCCAAAGTATCTTTATTCTAAGTTCAGTTTTAAATTTGTGATATGACTTACCAGGCAATCATGTACCTTGCTCAAGAAAATGAAATATTAATTTTGGTTACTCATAGTTCAAATATAAATCTTGCATTACTTGCACTTTACATTTTTTAGGTTTTAATATTTCCAGTAATGTTTCAAATTTTAGTATATTGTAAAGTTATTGACTAACTAGTACATGAGAAGCCATAGATGTGTTCTGATGTTTATTTCTTTTTTTCCCCTTGCTCTGTTGTTTGTGTTTGCTAGTTCCTTCTTTGAGAGCTGAGATCTTTCATAGTGAGGGCATATGACATGATTGGCATGGATAGGAAGCCTTCCTTCATGTCAGATCTGAGTTGAATTTTACCATAGAGAGTGTACTATTACACTGAGGTGTGAGCCAGGTATTACCTTAGTTCAGTTGATCAAGCTTAGTTTCTGTTACCAGTGTTTGGTAGAAATGTTGAGTGTGTGTGTGCGTGTGCATGTGCGTGTGTGTGTGTGTGTGTGTGTTTGTTGACAAATGGTTTCATAAAATTTTGTATATTTTTAATTACTTTGTCAGCAGTCTATATGCTCATTAGTATTTTTGTCAAAATACATTAGATCATCTGCGAATAGAGAACCTCAAATGAGAAAACACCTCCATCATATTTGCTTGTAGACTATTCTGTGGGGCATTTTCTAGATCAATGCTTGATGTGGGAGGGCCAAGCTCACTGGAGGTTATGCTACCCCTGGACAAGTGGTACTCTGGGTTATAGATGTGTTGCCGAATGTGACCATAGAAAGCAAGCCAGAAAGCAATGTTCCTCCATGGCCTCTGTTTAAGCAACTCCCTGAATATTCTGGCCTTGAGTTCTTGTTGATCCGTCTTCTCTTCATGGTGTACAATTTAAAATGAAATAAACCATTTCTTTCCAAGTTACTTTTGGTTATGGTGTTTTATAACAGAAAAAAAAAGCAAATGAGGTAAGTCTGTATTTAAAATTTTAGTGAGTGGAAGCCTGACATAATTGGCTTATGCCAGAAATGTGGGTAGAGTTACATGTATCTCTCCATACTGACAGACTTTATTGAATTACAGTGAAGATACAAGCTACAATTTTTTTATTCACTGAAACTTTTCAGAGTCTAAGATGGTAATTAGATATTAGGATGCTAGTTGGAAAGCTACCGGGTTGAACCAGGTCTTATGATTGAATCAAACTTTAGATGTGGACTTCTAACAAAGGGCAGGGAGAGCAAGGTGCAGCACCTGGATTGGATGAAACAGGAGGAGGGAACAGTCAGCAAATCAAGTGTGCTTGGTTATTAGGAGGGACAAGGGAGGCATCTTCAAGACAGAAGTTCTCTGCCAGTTGGTACCTTACCAAAAGTCTTAGTGGTCAGATGATAGGTTAGTAGAATCATCACTGCTATAGAATTAGGTTTTTTTTCTTATGAAAGAAAGGCAGAAAGAAAGACAGAAATACAGACAGACAGACAGACAGACAGACAGACAGACAGGAAGGAAGAAAAAAGAAAGAAAGAAAGAAAGAAAGAAAGAAAGAAAGAAAGAAAGAAAGAAAGAAAGAAAGAAAGAGAGTGGGGGAGGGAGGGAAGAAAGTAAAGGAAGGAAAGAAGGAAGGAGGAAGGACAGAAGGAAGGAAGAAAGAAAAGAAGGAAGGAAGGAGGTAAAAACCAAATTGTGTCATAATCTGTGGTTTATCTTGACTTTTTGCTTAACCTCCCTTCCCCTACCAGAGGCTGGACTTCTTTAGCAGTTAACAGTGGCAAAGCACTGTAACTTAGGACCTTCTCCATGTTGTAATTCGCTAACACAGAGAGCATGAAGTATTTGTACTCAAGAGGCGCTCGGCATACCTAGACAGCATTCCCTCCAGCTGACTTCCATGCTATAATATGGTTTCTAAAATTGCATGCCAGGTACAGTGCTTATTTTGCAGTAATGTGAGTCTGTCAATTCTCAAACATGAGGGAATATAGACAAAGACAAAAATTTGGGATTTGTTTCCTTCCTTATCATTGTCTTGAACTCTGTTTGTTTTGTATTGGATGGTGTAATTGCCAATAACAGACATAAAACAACTTTGTTTTTGTCTTTCTCAAGAATTTTTGCAATAACATGGAACTTACATGTTAATGATAATTTCATATAATTTTAAATTTTTTCATTTCATTTATTTGTGTGTGTGTGTGTGTGTGTCTGTGTGTGTGTGTGTGTGCGCGCGCACGCGCGTGCACGCGTGCATTTTCATCTGCATGGGCATGGGCATGCAGTCCATAGTATGTATATATGTATAAATGTGTGTGTGTAAACAGAGAGGGCGAGAGGATTTGTTCTTGTGGGAATGGTTCTCTCTTTTCATTTTGTGGGTCCTATAGACTGAATTCAAGTTCTTGATGCCTACTGCTTTTATCCACTGAGCCACCCTGTTGTCCCTCATGTAAATACATTTTAAAAGTATTATATTAAGTATTTGACATATATGTATACTCATTTTGTTTTATCAAAAAGTTAATTTTTAAGCAAGAATGCTGTCAATATAAATGTCAATCCTTGAATTTGTCAATGTACACAAAATGCTTATATTTTATTATATGAAAGGGATATATATATATATATATATATATATATATGTGTGTGTGTGTGTGTATTTTCTTATTATAGCTCTTCTAATATATATATATAATATATATATATAGTATTCTTATAGGATATAGTGCCAGCAGCACAACAACACTGGTTTCACAACTAGAATGTTGTGAAACTACCTGCTGGTCAGTTTACAGTGCTTACTGTCTAAGCTGTCCAAATCTTTCAGTGGAGTGCTAACGGATTCCCAAAGCACTGCCAGTCTGCAGCCTATGCTGGAGTCCTTAATGGAATCTTGGGTAAATTACCAGAGAGGATGAGGGCAAGAAAGAAAAAAAAAAGAAAAAAAAAACCAATGTTCTCATTTTCTGCATCCTTTTATATAGGCTAGACCAGAAAGTGAGGTGGAGATTCAGGGTGAATTTTCCTGTTTCAAATAATTTGATTAATATAATCTCTTGTGGGAGTGCTAGCAGTCTGGTTTCAGTTAATTCCAGATTCAGTAGCTGACAACCAAGAGTAGCCCTCACAGTGCATGTCCCTCTAAAATATTGCAACGTCATCATTTTAACAGCACCTTTTCTTTTCTACCAGGATTGTGCAATAGGCAGAGAAGGATGGTCCTGCAATTCTTAGAGCAATGTCAGGGAGCTTGTCCATACCACTTCCCCTCTACACACACAAAAAGGAACCTACACAATACTCTTCTTCTGGAGACCTAAAACACTATGAAGAAAATGTAAATTTCTTTAGATGGGCATATTGTAAAGAAATATTTTGATAACCATGCCATCATTAAATGCTAATAGCATTTTTCTTGTCATTAAAAGATAAAAGATAATATTCAAGAGCTCATTTTCAGCATCAGAGTCAGCAAGCTTGACACCACTAAATCTGTGAAAATTCCCCATAACACTGGCCCAGGGTTATATCATGGTAAGTTCTGGTGAGAGGAAGGCATTGGTACTCTTGGTCCTTGACAACGATTCTTTTTATAAAGAAAACAAGTTTATGACCAGCCAACCCTAGTTCAATCAGATAATTCTAAATATGTCATAATTTTCACATCTTAAGGATAAATTAGGAGCTATACACTTAAAATATTAAAATATTTTTAATTCCATTTGAATTATAAATTGAAATTTTAAAATTTAGAGTCAGAGATGTAGAGAGACAGAAAGACAGAGAGAGACAGAGACAGAGAGAGAGAGAGAGAGAGAAATTGAGTCAGAGTCTATGTTTAATTCAGATGACATTAGGAGTTGGCTCTCTCTTTAAATGGCAAGGTGGGAGAAATGAACTAAGGTCATTAATTTATGCATCAAATGCCTTTACTTGCTGAGTCACCTCACTAGCATATATATATATAATCTTTTAATTGGCATTTTTTCTCTTAATCAAAATTACTATTTTTATTGAATATTTTATGCATTTACATTTCAAATGTTAGACCATTTCCCAGTTTCCCCTCCAGAACCACCCTTTCCCATCCCCCTCCAACTGCTTCTATGAGGATGCCCCCCCTCCCAACCACCTACTCTCACCTCACTGCCCTGGCATTCCCCCACATTGGGGAATGGAGCTGTCACAGGATCAAGGTATTCTCCTTCTATTGATGCCAGACAATGCCATCCTCTGCTACATATGTAGCTGGAGCCCTGGATCCTTCCATGTGTACTCTTTGGTTGGTGGTTTAGTCCCTGGGGAGTCTGGGGGGTCTGATTGGTTGATATTGTTGTATTTCCTATGGGGTTGCAAACACTTTCAGCTCCTTCAGTCCTTTCTCTAACTCCTCAAATGAGGATACCATGTTAAGTCCAATGATTGGCTGCAAGCATCTGCAACTATATTTATCAGACTCTGATAGGGGCTTTCAGAAGACAGCTATAACAGGCTCATGTCAGCAAGCACTTCTTGGCATCCACAATAGTGTCTGGGTTTGGTGTCTGTACATGGGATGGATCCACAGGTGGGGCAGTCTCTAGATGGCTTTTCCTTCAGTCTGCTCCACACTTTGTCCCTGTATGTCCTTTAGACAGGAGCCCTTCTGGGTTAAGAATTTGGAGATGAGTGAGTGACCCTACCCCCCAAGTCGGGGGTCTTGTCTAACCTCTGGATATGGTCTCTTCAGGTTCTCCCTCCCCTTTGTTGGGCATTTCAGATAATCTAATCTCCGTTAGGTCCTGAGAGCCTCTTGCTTTCCTGGCATACAGGACTTGCTGGTGGCTAGCCCCAGTTCTCTATCCGCCATTGCTACCCACTTCTGTTCAAATGACTGCTCCTCTGTGTATCATCCCCTTCTCCTCTCATACCTTCGCCTGCCTCCAGAATTACTATTTATTCTATGTAATTAATTATGACTTTGAAATGACTTGTCTCTAATTCAAGTCTTATCAAAGTGAAATTTTATAAGATTTCATATACATCAAACTTAACTGACGAATGAGAATTCTTAGCTTAACTGGAATACTACCGTTGTTCTGAACTCAACATCGTTAAGGATATGGATATACAAATGATATTAGTATAGATTTTGAAAAATTAAAAATAAAAATATCTTGGATTTAAAATAGTAATTTTTAAGACTTTATTATCAGTTTTTTCAAGTGAAATAAACAGATGGAATCAAGAAGGGAATAGATTCCTGAGATACTTAAAAAGAGGTTTATTTTATCTTGAGGGCAGGACTCATTTGTGACTGCTCTTTCAATGGGAGGGAAAATGAAAGACAAGAATTACCTTCTGTCACTGGGAAGTGTTAAGAGAAATGTGCTAAAAGATATGGTAAAGAACAGGAAAGATTAAAACTAGGGCTGCTATACTGCGAGGCTTTTGGTTTGCCACATTTTTTGCTCAACTTGAGTTACGCTCAATATCATTTAGATACAAACTTTTCTTATGGGTAACACCTAACTCAAAAAATACATTTATACCAATAAAATAGAATACTGGGGAAGAAGCAAGAAAAAATATGAAATAAGAAAATGTTCTGAGCTTACATTTTGCTAAGATTTGAGGCTGATAATTTAGAAGATCCATTAATTATCCAGAAGCAGGAATGTATTGACTACAAACAGTGCATACATATATTGGGAAGTGGAATGTATTGGGTGGTCTGAGCTTCATTTAGGTCTTGAAACCACAACAAAAAGATACAAAGAGAAGTACATTTTCCAGAAAAGGGCACCTTTCGATTTGCTGGCGACATGAAATTGACAGAGTTAACTAAAATAATGATTCACAGACACTGTCTTCAGATAATTATAGATGTATTTTTAACTTTTTATAACACTGCTAAGCATTTTATACAAATACTCTTGAGTTTTCCAGAGCTTCTGGATCTTGGGAAAATGTAGTAATATCACACTTTGGATTTAGTAACATTAGGAATTTAAGAGTGGTGGGTGGTCAATGGTCCACACTAACTCTGAAGGCAGAGTACACTGAATGTGTACTCTTTTTTAAAGAAAATTTTAAATTGAAAAAAAAAGGATTGAGTTTTGCTATACCATACTTCTCTTTACTACTTTATATCAAAAAGCTTTTTCCCCCTAAAGTTTTGGTTCCTGAAGTAGTTCTGCATCATGGCTTTTGTAAGAGTAACAGCATGCTTGTTATAATCCAAAGGAATACAAATAAATGCTATGTTTTCTACTTGTATACATATATTACTGGATGACAAGAATTTTCAGTCAGCAGTACAGAAAATTCATTCAGATTTTTAAAATTTTTAATGTGTTCTCATTTTTAAAATTTCAATGTGTTTTTTTTGCATTCACAACATTCTTAGAAAAATATATGTGTGTGTTTGTGTGTGTGTGTTTGTGTGTGTGTGTATGTGTGTGTGTGTGTGTTTGTGTGTGTGTGTGTTTGTATGTGTGTGTGTGTGTGTGTGTGTGTGAGAGAGAGAGAGAGAGAGAGAGAGAGAAAGAGAGAGAGAGATCTGTTCACATACAATAAAAATTATCTTTTATGTATGCCAAAGTATATCAAAACTTCCAAGATAAATAACTAGGCACCGGCTTACAATTTTTTGTCTCATATCACAACTGATGTTTTAATAAGTAAAGAACATGTGAGGGTGTGGTCACTTGTCATTTCTGGATGGTTCTCTAATAAAGGGTTGGCTTGAGTTTCTCAAGAACATCAAAATCTAGCAAATGTTCTAATGCTGTGAAGCACCAAAGACATTAAACCAATTGATGAAAAGCTTAAAAATACTGGCTTTTAGAAACAGAACACAAGCTTTCTTCCTTTATCTGTTCCTCCATTCTTCCCTCCTTTCCTTCTTCCCCCTCTCCCTCCATTCCTCCCGTCCTTTATTCCTTAAATGAATGGTATTTACATCATTGTCTAAGCTTCCAAAGGGAAGTAGTCATTTCCTTATAAGAGAACTAGTAAGAAAACCTCTCAACATAGTTATAGAATGAAAGTTTGAGAGGTAAGATTTCTCGAAGGAAATGGCTTATCTGACCTAATTGTGGGATTTTGTCTCTTCTTCACATTTTCTCTCTTTTTTTTTCCCACTTGGATAAAGTCTGCGTGGGAAGCAAAGATTCCTCTTCTCACTATGTTTTGCACGTTGTCAGAATTTATTAACACAGTATTTTCAGAAGAATGACAGGGTTATTAGACATTTTATGGCAGAAACTCAAAAACAATTCCACATCCTGTCTGGTCAAAACTTGTAAAATTTTCAAGAACTACAGAGGCAAAAGTGGGTTTCTGATGAATGTGCTAAATGCAAATTTCAAAGATGATGGAACTTGAGACCGAGATAGAAACTGAAAGTCAAATGTATAAAAGTCAGATCTACAGAAGCATGTGTGGAATACATGATTTAATAATTCATGATAAACAAAGCCTCAAAAAAAAAAAGACACTAGTCTCTCCATATAGAAAGACAAATACATGGAAGCCATACTGTGGAACACTGTCTTCCTCTCTCACAAGCAAAAATATGTCAGTTAAATTTACTTTCAAATAATATATTTTCAATGAAGTCAATCAGTGATTATTTTTCCATTAATAATCAGAGCTTTGCAGATTTCTCTATATTTCATCATATTGAATTATTAGTGAGTTTATAATAACCTAAAATGAAGACAAAACAGATCATTTGTTCTCAAAATTGTCCTATAAGTTGCAAACTGCTTCTAGTCTAAACAAGCCACTGTGCATTTTCAGTTAAGATACTAGAGGTAATTTTGTCATCTGCTTGATTTTTGTTTCTTTTCTCAGAGAGTACCTATGCCATTTGATTAATGTTTTTCTTTCTGATTCTTTCTTTTCAAATGTACTGCTTAAAAAAACTATAGCAAATTAAATGTAGAAATGAAATTATTTGAAAATACTGCCTAATGTCTGTAAATTTTTGTGTATTAGTTAGAATTTCTATTTCTGTGATAAAATAAAATGAACCAAAGCAACTTGAAAGGGTATGTATTTCAGCTCAAAATTTCATATCAGAGTCTGTCCTTGAGGCAAATCATGGCAGTGACTGAAGCAGGGCAGGCACACAGAGACACAGCTTACTGGTTTGCACGTCTTGGTTTGCTCACCCTACATTGTTCTGGTACACAGGCCCACCACTCCAGGTAACACCAACTTCAATGTGATGTGCCCTACCACGAACAAAACTGTAGGCTTGCTCCCAGGCGTATCTGTTGAGGACAGTTTTTCAATGATTTCTTTTCCCAAATGACTTTACCTTGTGTTTCAATTTGACATAAAACTAGACAGTGCCAGCATGTGTCAGTAAAATCTCAAGTAAGATATACATGCAGACATACACACATACACACACACACTCACACTCTCTCACACACACACAAGAAAGAGGGATGGGAACAGAAGGAATTGGAAAAATAACAAACCAAGATCTGACTGTATAAAACACAGGGTTTACTTTTGATTATCAATGAAATGTTTATTATGTAGATAAATATTTATGCTGATATTTATATACTAGCTTGATTAGTTGATTGGGCCATTAAGCATATATGCGTTTTCATTACAAAGCTTAACGTTTGATGAATTTGTTAGGAATTCAATGCTATATATGGATCTGTATAAATTGTCAAGGAGTATGAACAAATAAAAAATAAAGATATGGGGGCTGTAGAGATGGTTCTGCAGATAAGAGCATAGGATGTTCTTCTAGAACACCCAGGTTTTGCTCCTAGCACCCATTTAATGGCTCAGGGCCATCTATAACTCTAGTTTTAGGGTATACAAGGTCCTTTTCTGGCTTCTGTGGGCACGAGGCATGCACATGGCAGATAGGCATATATGTAGACAAAATACCCATACACACAAATAAACTAATATCATTTTCAAAATTAAAAATGGAAAGTATAAAACTCTTTACAATTGATTGATTGCAGTGGATTAATCAGGACTATACTGTCTGAAAGCTATCAGGAAAGCTTAAATACTGTGTGTTTTTCTTATTAGTTGTTTTAAAAGCCATGCAACTGTTAGACATGGTAAGAGAAAAGCACTTTAGAGACAATGAGTTGATTTTACTATTATTGTCTACAGCTGAAGAACAGCTGCAAAGTTAAAGGGTCAGGTAATGTTACCTGTTGATTCCACATAGTACAAGATAGTTGTTAGCATCTGTCTGTAGTCAAAACTAGCCATATGCCCATATTATAAACTAATTTAATTTTCTCAATATTTAGAACATGGCTCTGTTAGTAATACTTAGCATTTACTTAAAGTACAGAAACCTCCATGCTATCAACAGTGTTAGATATGCAATGAGTTCCTTCAGAATGGCTTCTGAGGTGGTTTTCATTATACCTTATATCTTTTACTTTGTGCTCCAGAGCTCCTCATTTAGTGGTTGATGAAAAACAATCTGATAAGCTAATTCTTACAAAGGTTTAATTACTTAACAGCCTGATTATTAAATCTCCAAGGGTATTTGGATTTTGAACAGAAGACTCTTAAATGTTAAAGTCTCAATTCAATAGAATTAATTCGTGGTATTTTAGTGGAGGGCTTCCACATTTTTGAGGGTCCAAAAGACAGCAGACATGAGGATTCCATAAATACTGAAATATATTCCCATATCCAGCATGTTTTAAGGAAACTAATAATAATATATCATGTATATTTTGCATGTATACTTTTGAAGAATGCAAGTTCTGGGAAAAATAGTCTCATGTTTGTAATTAAAATCAGATGCATGGCTCCACCTAAATTGCTTCTGTGGGTACTGTATGCTTTGAAGTCTCTGTTTTCCCATCTTTTAAATTGAGATAATTAGTGTATTCATAACAGGTGTCAGATGTAATGAGGTGATAAGAGAAATTCTTTATAGAATAGACTATTTTTATGTCATTCAGAATCATTTGTTTACATGAAGTAAAATCACACTCTTGTACATTTTTTAATATAGTACCATACCTTTAAAAATTACATGATTAACTTTATGCATAATGAAGAATATACTTGTGCATTTATGTGGGATTTCTAAATATTTCATATGTGCTAGATTTTTTTTAAATCAAACAAACATGGAAGGAAGAACCCTAGAGTAAGAGCAAATTACAAAATCATGTTCAGTGTTGGTCCAAGGGGGGTTCTAGATGGAATAAAAACAATAACTGAGAAATAAAAAAACAATGGATACTAAGAAGTATGATGTTGCTATTTTGCTAGTTATATATGACATAATCAATGCATAATAATGTATGAATTGACTGTTTAAACCTGAAAGATATGTAAAAGAACAAATAATAAAATTGCCTGATCAGTATGGAAGTATTTATTAAAAGCTCACACATATACACACACAATCAAACACATACACACATGCATGTGCACATACATACATGTGTACATGTACATCTCACACAACTCACTTTTCCATACAGTGTGTTATAAATACCTGCAAGTATCATTTTCATTAGTGATTAAATATAAGCAGATTACCAATCCATAGAGATCTTTAAGATGTTAACCAAGTAGTGAAAGAAGCAGACAACCATGGAAGCCTCAAAAATGAGAGTCCAGAAACTCCCGAAGCTTCCCATTGTTTCCTGCTAGAGAGAGAGAATGAGAGCCTTGTGAGGTTGGGTTGTGGTGTGAATATATAATATGAAAAACTAAAATAAGTAAACTTTTAACTTTTTAATGTAAGAGGAGTTATGAATTTTAGATTTAATAAGCATTACTGTAAAATTGATGTCTTAAAACTATGTCATGAGTCTTCAGATATATGTTTTCTAAATATGTTCATAATATAATAAGAGATGCTTTATTTCTGATTTATATAATTTATTTGCCTTTGCTTCCCCCCAAAATGTGTCTTAGATATATCTGTTTTCATTTGGTAAGAGAATTAGCATTCTCAAGGCAAGGATACCAAACTCTATATACTCCTTCAGTGAATGAAAGTGAAATAGACAAAAGACAGTATGGGGAAGTTCAGAGTGTGTTAAAACTTGAGAAAGAAGATAAGCTGTGTGTCTGCATCTGACCATGGCAGTTTAACTGAACAAAGACATAGACAGTCTATTTAACCTTGCATCCTCTTGAACTTACTTAATCGAGCAAACTTTAGAATTTCTTTCTATTTCATTTAAAAATTAAAACAATGCTACATTAAGGCATTGAGAATTATCTATGAATGAAGTGATTGATGCACAGCTAGACAGCAACATCCATATCATAATATTAATGATTGACACAAAAGATTGTAGCAGCCATCGAGATGTGGATACAAAGTCAAATTGTTAGCATGGGCACTGTTGCAGAGACAGAAAGCATCTGATTCACTATTATGCCTCAACCTACTATGAAGAAAGTAGCCTTGCATGATGCCTTATCCTACTATGAAGATCGTGGTTCCTCAATATTACTGATGAAAAAAAACTCATTAGTTGATCTGTCTGGCTAAAATAGGGACACAATATCAATGTGCCATTTGGACAGCCTTTTTTTCTCCCTAGAAGGTTCTCCTAAGTAACTTCATAGATTTTCCAATTAACATTTTACTATATATACTTTTAAACTAAATATTAAACATAAAAATAGAAATTAGTCCTTGTCTACAAAGAGAGTACGGTATTCCATAAAACCTAATCTAACAACAAAAATGAAATGATTAAATGTACTCTCCTACTTTCAGATGAACACTCAAGTTCTTGTGCTTTTGTTTCATGTGAGAAAGAATTTTAGCTACAATGATTTAAAAATAACCTGGTCAGGATAAAATGCTGGGCAGAGTTTATGGTAAACAAACAAAAAGTCAAGAAAATAGAGTTATCATAATAATTAGATGAATATAAAAGGAAAATCATCGAATTGATTAATGTTAAGAATGAAATTATCTGTAGTGAAGAAGTAATTTATGAGTACTTTTGAAAAGGAGAAATGTCTAAATAAAATAAAATTGATTCTTCAAATACTTTAAACGTTTGCGTGCTTGAAATGAGTTTGTTAATTCTCTAGAGTATTTTAGGGGCTGGGAATTTTCCTGACCAACATTCAGTGACATTTTCATTAGGTGTGGGGTCACAAATGCACAGTCTGCTTTTCCCTAGGCTGCTTCCTGGGATATGGCATATAGTCTCAGTTCACTAAAGCTCCTCCCCACTGACTCGCAGGTGGCCTTAGAATCCTCCCAGTTACATTTAGTCCAGCCACTGCCAATAAATTAGTAAGTCTAGCCAGCCTCTATGGTGCTATCAATTTGACGCACTGTTATATAAATATTAGATCAACATTTTATCATCTAAAATCCAGAATTTCTGTATTCTATTTCTTCTGCAAAAGAAAAGTGGTAAAATTTTCAAACAATGTTGTAATGTCTGCCTCTAACAATAAATGATGTTGAGATAATTCTCAAATCTCAACAGAATCACCAGATGGCATGTTTTCTAGAAAAGTCAAATTAATAACAATGTATTTTTACATTTTGCAGTACAACATCAAGCTTAATAATAACATCTGAATTCTGAAAATACTAGACAAATCTGCAAGTATAACATTCTCCTAGCGAACATCCTGTGAATTCATAAATATTTACATGTTACAAGTTATAATTATGTAGCACTGGGGAAAAGGGAAAATGTAGCTGTATATTTATATCTTACATGAATATAAAAGAACATTCATAAATTACAAATGTGCACTGTTCTAAGAAGTATACCCACTGAGCTTTTGTTCCTTAAGACCAATACATAAGAATAGTTTGTACCTCCACCCCATCAGTGAAATAAAAAATTATAATTGTAAGTTTGAATGACTATTGATTGCTTATTATAGTTTCTATTAATAGTTGAACATGGTTATGCATGAACACATCATTGTAGGTATTTGACAACATAGAAGAGGAAGTCAGCATTGCTACAGGGATAATCCTTCTTAAGAAACTGACAAGCATGATTATATAAAGCACTGCAAAGTATGTATTTGCTTTGAAACAATTGCCCAAAATAGTACAGTTAAATGCTATCTTGTTATTGCTGTGGATATTAGTTGGTCTTCATAGCAAATTCTATATTATAGATTAATCAGAACACTAGTAAAAGTCAGTGAATAAAATAGGCTTTATGCATAAGTTAGTTTTCAGTTATTCCAAAGCTTTGAAAATTAGGATTGAATAATATTTTCTGTAATTTTACATTATGTGTCCTGAGAAATAATAATAATTTACATTAATTTTATCCATTTATTTTCATATTCTAGATTTTTATCATTTTTAACCACAAATTTTTCAAATTCTTTAATTGCTTTGTGGCTATATTTTATGTGTATCTCATCATGTGCATTTATATATTAAAGTAAATTCAGTTGTTAAATTGTCTAATCTCCGAGACTTAGCGCACATATATATGGTGACCTCCAGTCTTCTGATCAAATTTGGGGTTACTTACTGCTCTAATCAAATATATTCTCATCTCTTATTTGAACAAATCATGCACGAATTGAATACAATTTTTATGAACACTAGCAATATGTTCATTTCTCTGATAATTTTGACATTAAAATTCCATCTTAATAATCCCATCCTTCAGGCTTTGAAGACTCTTAAGGTATTAAAGCAAAAATTATCCTAAGCAGTTAGATTATAATGTATTTAAAGATTAGAATTTTCATGTTGAATATTAACTGCTCCATTTCCCAGGAAAAGAAAACTATGCTGATTTCTTCTATAATTTATACATTTCAAAGGCTGTCTATCCAAGTTTAAACCATAGCAATAGGAAAATGTACTTTCAATGAACTTAACTACCACACAAATTTTCAAAGGTGTGTGTAATGACATATTTTGATGAATTGGAAATATTTGAAATGGTGATTTAATTTCAAAATATGCTCCAGAGTTATTAAACATTAATCACAGTAAATGCTCCACTGAAACTAAAACAATTAACTAAAGTAGTTAACCCTAGTACTAAAAATAGAAGCACTTTGACTTTTTAATTCTAGGTAAGAGGTAAGATATTCATTGTGCATAATCTTCATTTGGCACAATGGGAGATATTAAAAAGATGATTTATTAGATGGGAGATCTCTCTCATATCATATCTGAATTATCTAGAGATATCATCAATTACATTCTGTATGTTAAAATTCCCAGATATAAATTTTATAAGGATTTTATAAGGATGAAAGCCATTCTTAGTTCTAATTTTCTCTGAAGAATGTTTCAAAAATATTTACACATTTGAAATAGAATTAAAAATCTAATGCTTTTCTAAACCTTGCTTCATATGACCCCAATTTTATAAAACATTTTTCTTTATTATATGATAGTTTAATGAAATGCATCTGGCCAACTTTGCTGACTTTATCACTTCTGATTAAAAGGGACTAATAATAACGGTAACTTCAAAAGTATGGCATATCTACATGATACACTGTATACTTTATGGTAGTACCGTTATTGGTACTTACTAGAAAAAAAAACTCTTACTCTCCATGCTTTGATTTCTATATGTTTAAGAAAATAAATCTGCTGTCTGTTTGTGTATATTTGTGAATAATTGCAAATATGTGCATGCCTGTGTGTGTGTATGTGTGTGTGTGTGTGTGTGTGTGTGTGTGTATGAATTACTTCACTGTAGATTAACCTGGCATGGGTTAGTCTTTTTGAAACATCAATTCTAAATCTTATTTTGAGTACAGGGAATTTCTACATGTGAGAGGGTGAGAGCCTGAGGTGTTTTACTCTTCTAGAGTGATAAAATTCTCCAAAAGATATGCTCAAAAAAAATGTCAGCTGTATCATACTTCCAATTCTTTGTGTTGAATGAAATCACCTGTTTCATTGTTCAGCAAGCCTTACTTGGATACACTTTCTGTGTGCCAGAAATCTTTAGTGGTTAGAAACAGGAGGTTTATAAAACAAACAAACAAACAGACAAACTGAATGTGGACAAACTAGTGTCTCTCTCTCTATCCACACAACCCTTTCTAACTTATGAAACATTTTCACACCAAATCTGAACAGCACCACTTCAGTCATCTGTAATTATATTTACTATTCAGTGCCTCAACATTTCTATGGTAACAAGGAACTGACCAACACAGTGCATGTAAATTCTCTTCAAAGAATAATGTCCTTTGTACTACATTCTTGTAGTTAATGGAAGTTCCAAAGAACAACCCAAATCTCAAGTAAGAAAAACATGAAGAAATCATGATATTTAGGGAAATGGAATAGTTTATTGAAAGTAACTGACAGTGATGGAGAACACTGGGAAAGTAGAGAATTCCTGTAGAATTAATTAACTGGGGAGTGTGGAAGCTGATGACTTTACCCGTTAGCTTTTATTCAGCCTGGTTCATGAGATAAATTTGTGAGAATATGCTTTCTGCCCTCAAGTTGGCCAAACCAATTGTCCAAGGACATAGCTTAGGTTAAAGAAATTGTTATTAAGGAACACTGAAATGTCTTACAAGAAGTTGGCAAAGGCATAACATGAGAGTCCTCATCGGAGTGACATAAAATTAAAGGAAATAGATGAAGAACAAAGTAAAGGTAACATTGCACAAGCAAACATCTCAAAATAAAAGTAACATGCTTATAGTGTCAGCACATAGTTCAAATTGTCCAACACTGCCAAAATGGTCTGTTGGGGAATGGTATATTATGTCTATTACTTTTTTGTTGCTGTGACAAAATCATGAACTAAATAGACTTATAGAAGGAAAATTGACTGCCAGTTGTGGAGATAAGAGTCCATTAAGGCAGGGAGGCATGATAATGCCTGTCAGGTATGGCAGCCAATCAGGAAGCTGATAGAGTACATCTTAAGCATAAGAATAAAGCAAATAAAACAAACTGGAAATGGGACAAGGCTATGAAATCCTGAGTCAGAACCCAGCAATAAACTTCCTCTGGTAAGGTCTCCAGTGTTACTGAGACCATTTCAAATTTCTGAACCTATGGGAAATTGTATCATTCAAATCATTCTATAGCACTGCACTCATTGGATTCCAATAGGTCAGTAGTTATGTGAGAATGTAAAAATGCATTTGTTGCTACTTTAAAAGTTATCTTTTAGGTCACAATACTATTTAAAAGTCCCAAAACCTAATGCAATTCAGTAAGCCTCATGTAAAATGAAAGATTAAATTATATACATCTAACACATAATTGTATGAAATATACATTCCCTTTCCAAAAACGAAAGAATGGTGATACAATGAGGAAACACTAAACAAAGTAAGACTGAGGCCAAGAAGAAAAACACCAAATCTTGTAGCTCATTGTCCAAGTTTGGAACTTTAATGTCAAAGGGCTCAGACAGCTCAACCACTATAGCCTGCAACCTCTCCCTCTTCCTCTATGTGACTCTGTCCTTGTCTCTTCCCTCTCTTCCTCCCCCATCTTCTCCTCCCCCTCAACCTACCCCCTCCTGTCACCTCACCCTCTCCTTGTCCATCATCTCCCTCTCCTTCTCCCTCCACTTCCCCCTCCCCCCACTCTCTTTTGTTCCCATGATATTTATGTATAATTTTTGTCATGTGTCTCAGAGTTCTGGAATCTTGAACATCTTGGGGTCTCCACTGAATCTTAGGCTTTACTTTCACAACTTCATCTTTCTAAGCCTTTTCACAATGACTCCTCTGTCACATGTTGCCTAGCTTTGGAGCTCTTTGAAGCCTCAGAGACAGAATCTTCCTTCTTGTATTATTCATGCCCCTAAAGCTAGCACAACCTATACTACACTGCCAAGGTCAACTGTCAGCTTGAGATCTCTCCCACCCATCTGAATGACAATAGCAACAGCACTTTTTTTCAGTTGCTTCCTAGTAGGAGAAAATTTGCTTGGGCCCCACTCTCAATTTGGAAGCTCAGCTGTGCTGGTCTTACCCTGAGGAATCACTTCCCTTTGTCCTAGTGCTTAGCAGAAAGCTGCTCCTTAACTGTCTACACCACTAAACAATTATGTCTTTTCTTTCAGGACAAGTTTGGTTGTAGTTGTAAGCTTCTTGGTGTTTCTGTTGCTCCAAAATTTACATTTTATCGTTCCTTTTGTCTCCATTTGTTTATTGTGTACTTGTGTAAGCAGTAGCAATAACCACCCCAGCAGAGATTCAGTGATAATGTTGTCTTGAAAACTCCTCCAGCAAAGTCATTAGTCCATTATTTTAAAATATCATCTCAGACAACTTAGTAGGACCTAAGCAGAAGGCAGCCAGAATTTTACCAAAATATCACAGGAACAGCTTCTATCCCAGCTGCTGATGTTGTTTCTCTCTGAAACTTTTTGAACCGTTCATTCACAGCTTCCACTTCTTTTAGTAGCACTGCCTTTCAGACAAGTACTAGAATGGTCCATATTTGTTTAATTATAATATTCAACTGCTTTTCAAGTCAAAAGTTATAGGGTCGTTCATATTCCTCCAAACAACTACAATAAAAACCAATCAATCAATCAAACAAACAAACAAAAACAGGAAAAAATATGGTCATATTATGTTATTCACACCAACAGCTCACTTCACTATCTGGTACCCATACTTGTATTAGTAATTTTTCTGTCACTGTGATAAACACCATGATCAAAACCCAGGAATGTATGGAAAAAAATAAATTTTGGCTGGTTGGTTGGTATTCTTCCTCTCCTCGTGGGGCTGCAAACCCTTTCAGCTCCTTCAGTCTTCTCTCTAACTCCTCCATTGGGAACCCCTTGATCAGTTAGCTGTGAGCATTTGCCTCTGAATATGTCAGATTCTTACAGACCTCTAGGAGACAGCTATATCAGGCTCCTGTCAGCATGCACTTCCTTACATCCACATCAGCATCTGTCTTTTGTGACTGTACATGGGAAGGAGACCCAGGTGGAATGGTCTTCAGACGGCCCCTCCTTCAGTTTCTGCCACACACATTGTCTCCATATTTGCTTCCTTGAATATTTTGTTACTCCTTCTAAGAAGGACCAAAGCACCCACACTTGGTCTTCCTTCTTCATGAGCTTCATGTAGTCTGTGAGTTAAATCTTGGGTATTTCAAGCTTCTGGGCTAATATCCAATTATCAGTGAGTGAATACCATGTGTGTTCTTTTGTGATTTGGTTACTTCACTCTGGATGATATTTTCTAGTTCCATCCATTTACCTAAGAATTTCTCTAATTTATTGATTTTAATAGCTGAGTAATATTCCATTGTGTAGATGTACCACATTTTTTGTATCCATTCCTCTGTTGAAGGACATTTGGGTTCTTTCCAGCTTCTCGCTATTATAAATAAGGCTGCTATGAACATAGTGGAGCATATGTCCTTGTTATATGTTGGAGCATCTTCTGGGTAAATGCCAAGGAGTGGTATAGCTGGGTCCTCAGGTAATGTTATGTGCAATTTTCTGAGATACCACTAGACTGATTTCCAGAGTGGTTACACCATCTTGCAATCCAACCAACAATGGAGGAGTGTTCCTCTTTCTCCACATCCTCACCAGCATCTACTATCATCTGACATTTTGATCTTAGCCATTCTCACTGGTGTGAGGTAGAGTCTCAGGGTTGTTTTGATTTGCATTTCCCTGATGACTAAGGATGTTGAACATTTCTTTAGGTGCTTCTCAGCCATTCGAGTTTCCTCAGTTGAGAATTCTTTGTTTAGCTCTGTACCCCATTTTTAATAGGGTTATTTGGTTGTCTGGAATCTAATTTCTTGAGTTCTTTGTATATATTGGATATTAACTCTCTATAAGAATCAACGCAAACAAATCAGTAGCCTTCCTCTACTCGAAGGATAAACAGGCTGAGAAAAAATTAGGGAAATGACATCCTTAACAATAGTCACAAATAATATAAAATACCTTGGTGTGAATCTAACTAAGCCAGTAAAAAATTTGTTTGACAACAACTTCAGGTCTCTGGAGAAAGAAAGTGAAGAAGATTTCAGAAGATGGAAAGATCTCCCATGCTAGTGGATTGGCAGGATAAATATAGTAATAATGGCCATCTTGTCAAAAGCAATCTACAGATTCAATGCAATCCCTATCGATATTACAAATCAATTTTTCATAAAGATAGAAAGAGCAAGTTGCAAATTCATTTGGAATAATAAAAAACCCAGAATAGCAAGAACTATTCTCAATAATAAAAGTACTTCTGAGGGAATCACCATCCCTGACCTCAAACTGTACTACAAAGCAATAGTGATTAAAAACAGCATGGTATTTGTACAGAGAAAGGCAAGAAGATCAATGGAATAGAACTGAAGAACCAGAATTTAACCCACACACCTATGGTCACTTGATCTTTGACAAAGGAGATAAAACCAGTGGAAAAGTTATACCATTTTCAACAAATGGTGCTGCTTCAATTGGAGGTCAGCATGTAGAAGAATGCAAATTGACTCATTCTTATCTCCTTGTACAAAACTCAAGTCCAAGTGGATAAAGGACCTTCACATAAAACCAGACACACTGAAACTAATAGAAAAGATGGTGGGGAAGACCCTCAAATACCTAGGCACAGGGGGAACGTTCCTGGACAGAATACCAACGGCTTATGCTCTAAGGGCAAGAATTGACAAATGCATAAAATTGCATAAAATTGCAAAGCTTCTGTAAGGCAAAGGACACTGTCAATAGGACAAAATGGCAACCAACAAATTCGGAAAAGATCTTTACAAATCTTTATCATTACTTGAAGTCAAAGTTATTCAGAGCTCTACTTATTTATGAGAATTTCATACAATTTTATTTTACTTAGCTTGTTAATATGATCAATCATAAAATTCTAATTTTAGTTATCAGATTTTTCACTTTTGGTGGTAAATGAAATGTACTTTTGTCATAGATTGGTATAACTACTAATGATAACTCTGTCTGTTTACAAAATATTTTAAAATAATTTCTAATCTCTTGAGAGTTACTAATTTGAAAATTTGTATTATACTTTTTTATCATTTTTATCTTTTGTTACTTCAGTTAGCTTTTGATAATGAGTTGAGTCATCTTTTGATACTATAGAATTAGGCTAAAGTCAATTTTATAGTTAATGTGATGACTCAGACAGTAAAGCATTTGCCATTGAGTCTTAAGGTCTGAGTTTAATCCCAGAACTCTCATGATAGAAAGAAAGAATATATTGTTCAAGTCGCCCTCTTGTCTTTCACTGGTTGGCTTGTGGAAAGTATAAGCAAAGTAATACACATACAAAATAATTAAATGACTCTAATAAAAATTTTAAAACTCACTTTTAGATTTTCATGATACTCTGTGTTTTATTGTGAGATAGTTCTTGAATTACAGAAATAATTGTCATAATAGAAATGAGTTCATATTATTTACATGAGTGAGATGAGAATTGGACACATAAATCATCAATCATTTTCTGATTAACATGTTTGCATAAATCTCAAACTAGTTCATTTTTCCATTTTTTAAATTTTAGAGTAATTTTATTTCTGCTATTGTTTAGATTTTTATCATATTGTTTCCTTTTTCAAGGAAGGTATTATGAGCTTAGACTATATATCATTGAAAGAATCATTTGTACAGTATTTGAAATTTTGTTTTGTAGTTCCTCAGCTTCTGAATTTATTTTTACTTCTTTTATCTCCTTCTTTTCCTTCTTTCTTTCCTCTTCCTCTTCTGCCTCCTCCTCCTCCTTATTCTTCAGGACTTCCATGTAATCTTTAATTACAATTTTCTAAAAGAAAACATTTTATTTTGTGAGTGGGTGACCTTACACATGCACATATAGGCAATACTAATTAGACATTGTGGGTATATATAAATGATTATCAGATGAACATATATTGGTTATATTGTTTTTGCCAGGTTTTTGCTTTCTGTTATAAATTCCCATGACCAAAACCAACTTGAAAAGTAAAGCATATATTCTAGATTACAGCTCTAATGGACAAATTTGGATATAAAACTTCCTTTTACTTCATAAATCTAGAAGAAATGATTTTTTAAGTGTTTTAGGGTAATTTAATTCTGCAAATTAAATTTTGCAGAAACTTGGCTGCTCTAGCAAGGGATCACATCAAAAATACTTTCTAGGTCTGTGTGATCTCTCTGGCACAAATACAGATGCACCCAAAGTACAACACGTTTAACTCCAAACAATGAAAGTAAATTTAGTTTGTAGAAGGGAGCAGCCATGTTTGAAAATGGCAAATGATTGAGGGGCAGACAAAATGATGAATCAGAAAAAGATTTGGCAGAATGAGTCAGAGATATCTCTCACAAGAACAGACAGGAAATGGGGGCTACTTAAGAACAGCATAGAATGAGTCAGAGAGGCAGTTCATTGAGTACAGTTTAGTCCAGTTCAGGCAATGCAGTGGAGTTCCGTTGAGTTGAGTTCAGTGTAGTTTGGTACAGCTTAGTTGAGTGGAGTTCAGTTCAGTTTAGTTTGTGCAGTTCTGTTCAGTTTGTGACATCAGTGCAATCAGTGCAGTTCAGTCAGTTCATGGAATTCAGAAGTAGTTTTTCCAAGCACAGTAATTCACTCAGAAGCTGAAAGAAGTCAATTTAAATCAACTTACTTGGAGAGGAGTTTGAGTCAGAACAGCTGAATTGAAACAGCTAGCCAGAGTTCAGAAAGAATGAGAAATAATGGTTTATTCAGCAGTAAACCTCCAAGACAGCAATTACATCTGGCAAATAAAAGTTACTTTTACAAAGTGCTTCCTCATTATCTAATCTTCCTACTTCCTTTGGATCATAATTGTCAACATGTTGCTTGATTCAAATGTTCTCCTTGTCATTTCCTCTTCAACTCTCTACTTCCTCAGCATTTCAAAAATTAATCTTCTTTACACATTAATGATGTATTGGTATGTTCCTCTTGAAAGACCCAAACAGTGAGTATCTGATTCAGACCTTTAGAGACACAAATGCATCTTCATCTAAAAAGGTTCACATTTTGAAATGCATATGTAAAGAATTGGCCAAACCCAGCATTAGCAGCTGGGTAGATTGCGTTTAACCAACTAAAATGTAATAATATTTGTAAAAAAAAAAAATCACAGAATGTAGTGGTTCTCTAGCTTGTTTAAAAACAAAACAAATTTTATTCAGACTTTAAATTCAATTGTAGCATAATAGCTTGGCTAAAAGGAATCAACCAGAGGGTTTAGTGTGCTCTTTTCTCTTGTAATACAGTTGCTGAAAATCAACACAATTGTAGAAATCTAAAGTCACATTCCATCATTAAAGGAATTAAGGGCAATAATTCAAGGCAAGAACTGGGAAGACTGAAGCAGAACCTATAGAAGAGTGCTTCTTGCACCCTGATCTTCATGGCTTTCTCGACTTGATTTCTTATAGAACCCAATATTACAAATTTAAAATTATATCACTCACAGTGAACTGGGCTTTCTCCATCAATCATCAATCAAGAAAATATGCAACAGGCTGTTTTGTTCTGTATGTTCTCTATGTGAACCTATGAGGTTTCACATATGATGCTCCATGCCCAAAAGACTGTGTCACTGTTCTCTTCTACTGGCTTTGGCTCTTACACTCTTTCCTTCCTTTCATTCCCAGTGATCCCCTAGCCTTGATAGGAGATCATGGAGATATGTAGGCATATATATTCTGTTTAACACTCAGAATTATGCAGTCTCTTATATTTTTGTCTATAGGCAAGTTTTGGATCTCTGTGCTAATCATTATGGACTATAAGGAAAATCATCTCTGATAACAATTAGGGACATACATTATGTCTATCTATGTTCATAATAAATCAGTAGGGGTCAGTTTAATATTATTTTTATTTTACAAAAATAAGCACAGCAGGCTTTCCTCTAGAGCAGTGGTTCTCAGCCTTCCTAATGCTGTGACCCTTTAATACAGTTCCTCATGTTGTGTTTACTCCCTACTATAAAATTATTTTGTTGCTACTTTATAACAGTAAATTTGCTACTGTTGTAATGTAAATATCTGATATCCAGGTTACCTATTTTTGACACCTGTGAGTCTTTTAACTCTCAAAATTGTTGTGATCCATGGTTTGAGAACCACTGCTCTAAGCTTAAAACATGTATATCTATAGGCTCTCAGGCTAGTAGTTATAGATATGAGTTTCAACTTGTGAAATGGATTTAAATCCAATCAGAAAGCCATTAGATACTCCCAGGACATTAATATGCTACATCTTATAAAGTCAGTCATTATTACACATTGCAGAGTTCATGTTTAGGTTAAACAGATAATTATCTTTCTCTCTGTACTTTGAAAGGTAGACAGTAGAGATATTGTTGGGATGTTACAGGATATATCCTTTTAAATTTCCATATATACTTTCCCTACCTTACCTACCTCTTCAACCATACTGGTTGCTTTACACAATTATATTCTAATTTTTATCCCTTAGTAGCATTTACCCATAGCTGCTTTCTAATTTCTTGACCAAATTTTATTTGGATATTCCAAATAAAATATACATATGCAATAATTAAGAGCTAATTATTTTGCACAGCCAGTTGAGGTGAGATGCATTCTGCTCCCTGAGCTTCATCTCCTGCCTTCCTATGGGGACATGTGGAGCCCAGCAACATCCAGGTTAGACTCTTCCCAACTAATCCCTTGCCTAGTCCACTTAAGGCTCAGCCCTCAGAGGTGAGCTGCACTCTGCCCCAAGCTTCATTATCAGCTCAAGGCTCTGCTTCCCTTCCTAAAGAGGCAGGAGAGGTGAGCAGCATCCTGACCTACACTGTCAGGCAGAAGGTTCTGCCTGTCTCTCCAAAAAGTCCTGCCTGTATCAGGGCCATCTGCCCAATAGCAGGGACAATCATATGGCTAAAAGTCAGCCCAAGAACACAATCAACAAGAGTCCGGCCAATATGGCATCATCAGAGTCCAACAATCCTACTACAACAAGCCCTGGATATCCTAATGCAGTCAAAGCACAGGAAAATGACCATAAATATACCTTATAAAGATGAGCAAGTTCTTTAAAGAGGAAATAAATAAGTTCCTTAAAGAAATAGAGGAAAAGACAATCAAACAAGTAAAGGAAATGAAAAACAAAGTTCAAGATTTGAAAATAGAAACACTATGAAAAGACAAAACATAAGAATAATAATACAAGATGAAAACTCCTAACTCAAAGGCCAAGAAAATATTTTCAACAAAAATCATAGAAGAAAACTTTCCAAACTAAAGAAAGAGATGCAGATAAACATATTGAAAGCTTTTAAAATACCAAATAGATTGGACTAAAAAAGAAAAGCCACAGTAAATGTATAGAACAAAGAAAGAATATTAAAAGCTCAAAGTGGAAAAAAAAACAAGTAACATATAAAGACAAAACTATTAGAATTATATTTGACTTCTCAACAGAGACTCTAAAGCCAAGAAGGTCCTGAACCCCAGACTACCATACCCAGCAAAACTTTTAATCACATAGATGAACAAAACAATATATTCCATAACAAACTCAAATTTAAATATCATCTATCCACAAATCCAGCCCTACAGTAGATACATTAAAAAATATGAATCTAAAGGTTATGTACAACCAAAAAAAAAAAAATAGAGAAAATAAGTAGCCTAGCTCCAGCAAAATCAAAAGTAGAGAATCACACACAAACTCTCTTTCTCTCTCTCCCTGTCCATCTTCCTCTCCCACTCCCCCCACTCTCTCTCTCTCTCTCTTTCTCTCTCTCTCTCTCTCACACACACACACACACACACACACACACACACACACACATACACACACACATATATGTATAACATATATATATATATATATATATATATATATATATTACTGACAACATAAAAATAATAGGAATTAATAACTCTCAACATCAAGAGACTCAATTCCTTAATAAAAAGACACTGGCTAACTGAATATATACAAAAGTATGATCTATCATTCTACCTCATATAAGAACCACACCTCAGAAAAAAATATAGACATTACCTCAGAATAAAAGGTTTGAAAAAGATTTTCTAAGCACATGCCACAAACTGAATAAAAGAACACATCAAGAACATCATTCATGTTCAACTACACTTCATCTCAAAAATTCAGGCATGGTACAATATGTAAAAGCCCACCATTGCAATCTACCATATAAACAAATGAAAAGAAAAATAAACCACATGATTATTTCACTAGTTGTTGAAAGAGCCTTTGACAAAATCCAACACTCATTTATGTTAAAAGTCTTGGAAATATCCAGGATGTGGTCCAAGGGGAACATGTCTCCATTGCTGTTGAAAATGCAAATATGGATATTCACTGTGGGTATCAATCTGGCACTTTCTCAAAAAATTCGAAATAGTTCTGCCTGAAGAACCAGCTATACTACTCCGAGACATATAACCAAAAGATGTTCCACCACAGAAACACTTGCTTAACTATGGTTATAGCATTATTTTTCATAATAGCTAGAAATTGGAAGTGACCTAGATGTTCCTCGACAGAAGAATGAATAAAGAAAATGTGGTACTTTTACACAATGCAATACAACTCAGCTATTAAAAACAAGGACATCATAAAATTGCAGGCAAATGGGTGACACTCAAAAATATTCAGAGTAAGTGACTCAGACCTACAAAGACACCCATAGAAGTTGCTCACTTACAAGTAGATAAACAAGTAGATAGACAACAAGTACAATTTAAACATGATATAATCCACAGATGCAGAGAAGCTAAATAGAAAGGGAGGCCCAAACAAGTATGCTTGAATCTCACTCAGAAGGGGAAATAAAATAGATATCCTGGATGGATGGAGGGAGAGAACAGGTTGGGAGAATGGGTAGAGAGAGGAGCGGGAATGAAGATCAGGTGTGGTGAGGGTAGTAGAGATTTGGGAGGTAAAATAGAAATTGGTGTAAGGGCATCTCTGGGACGAATTGGAGACTTGAGATGGGGAAGGTTCCTTCTATGTGGTGAGTCTATGTGGGTGATCCTAGCGGAGACTCCTATCAGCCAAAATATGGAACCTAAAGAGGCTACCTTCTGTAGCCAGGTGTAAATTTCAGTGGCGCGGGCAAGGGGAATATCAATCTACCTACAAAATCTTAAACCTAAAGTTTGTCCTGACTTCAAGATGTTCAGAGATAAAGATGGACCAGAGATTAAGAGAATGACTAAACAATAGTTAGCCCAACTTGAGACCCATCTTATGGGAGAGAACTAATCCTTAACACCAACTATACCCTGCTATACTTGCAGACAAGAGTCTAGCCTGTTTTCTGAGAGGTTTCATCCAGCGTATGTGTGTGTGTGTGGGGGGGGTGGGGGTGAGGTTTAGTGGTTTGGTGGGGCTAGTACCCATGAGGTTATATTCTCTTCGTTGAGAATTAGAGGAGGAATGAGGGGAGTGGTGTGAAGGTAGGACTGGGAGGAAAGGAAGGGGATTGTGTTTGTGATGTAATGTGAATAAATAATTAATAAAAATGATAAAAAACATGACATTTTCTTAGTGGGTTTGTTTTACCTCAATAAGAATGATTGTTTCCAACTCCATCCATTTACCTATGAAATTCACTTCTTTTTCATTTTTCTTAGAAATTGGATAATATTCCACTGTGTAAATATACCATATATTCATTATCTATTTGTTGATGTACATCTAGGCTATTTTCATTTTCTGGCTTCTCTGAATGTGCAGTCATGAAGATAGATGAACAGATATTTCTAAATTAATGTAAATTTATTTAAAGGCTCTGCAATTTTTCTTATTAGATTTCATAGTATGAAAATTGTGTTTTTCTTTTTCATAGCACTTGTTTTTTTATTTTTAAATCTAGTTTTATTATTGGTGAAATCAAATAATTTTTATATATTTTCAATATTTTTAAAATCTCAAAAGAAAAATATTTAATTTTTATTAATATTATTTGTGAATAAACATAGTATGATTATCTAATATTTGAAGGTGTTATACTTGAAGGACTACTTTAATATTTGTTCATTACATTTTTCAATATTTTTGTTCTAAATTAATTTATATGAGCTTTCTCAGTAAATTGCTAAAGCACACTGCTAATATTATTATGATGTCAGACAGTTCAATTCTAACTTTCAATTATATCCACTTTTGTTTTATATATATTTAAGTCATATTATTTTGGGCATATAATCTAGAATGATTAAGACATCTTTTAAATTGAATGTTTTATCATTATACAAAGTTTCTCAGAATGGATTCTATTCAGAAGTCAGCTTTGCCTGGGGTCAATATCAAATCTTCCTTGTTTTAGCAATTGGATAATCCTTATTAATCTATTAGCTTTTTATATACATTCTTGTACTTTAATCATTACAAGTTATCTTTTTCTAGACTAAACTATTTTCATGTTTACTTTAACTCATTGTCTTCTTATTTTCCTCCCAGTCTTTTATTTATAGTTGTGCTAAATACTGAAATCCCCCTTGATTATGCTCTGGAGGCTGTCATTCAGCAATGTTCCCTGTGAACTAGCCAATGCATTTCTTTAAAAAAAAAATAATTCAAGTCAACTGCTTCACATTACTATTTCTCCCTCTATTCTCAGGATGAAAACTCAGAGCCTATCACAAGCTAGGTGTGCATTCTACATGTTGTAGACCCTTGCTAATATAAAAGTTACACTTGTGCTGCTTAGATATTTCTCTTTTTGAACTCCATAGTCTTTTATTTTGATTATTTTCTCCTGCCACTCACCTTTAAAAAAATGTTTCATAGCATTTTAATTTGGTTGTCATAATTATGGAATTTAAAGATTATTATGTGAGTATTAAGTTTCTCTAGATAAACAGAAAAATATGTGACATATGTTTTATTAATAAAATTTTGCTGTATCAATAAAGGCTCATTAAAAAAATTATTTCTTTCTGATTAAGAGAAGAAAATCTGTAGCCTGGGTGGATCCCTAGCATACCAATTATGTAAATCAATCACCTGGTTAATGGACCGCCCACCCTTAGAAATCTAATCCACTTTAAACTGTGCTAAAGCGATAGTAGAAACTATTATCTGTTTAGTAAGATAACAATTTTACTTCTTAGAATTTCTACTCTCTCACACAGTCCCTTACAGAATTGAGGTCATATACTTTTTTAAAGTCTGCCCACTTTTCTGAATTACTTCACAAAGTGAAACTTGGTTTTGTTTTTATTTTTCTCCATTCTAATTCTTGAGTTAAATTCTTTCTCTAAAGATACCTTGTCTACCATATAACTACTTGGGCAGTTGACCATCATGCCTGCTTAACTCAAATAGTATGGCTGTTTCCCTTTTCTTCTTTTCTCTTTTCTGTTTTCTCTTTTCTCTTTTCCCTCTCCTTCCCTCTTCTCCCCACCGTTCTCTTCTCTGCTCTTCACAACTTTTTAATCTGAGCAGCTGATGAGATTTATTTACAGTGTTGCTGACCTGGTATTTTTCCTTCAAATTCTAATAAAACCATCCTCAAGCTTTCTGTAGCTAATGGCAAATTTGTTATTAATCAGATAGCTTGCAACAACTCTGCCAGTGTTTCTGAAAATCTAGAAGAAGAAAAAAGAACACACGCATACACACATACACACATGCATGTACAAGTACAGGCACATGCACTTATTCTCTTCCTTATTAAAAATGAGGGCTAATTATCAAATCTACAAGGCACATACAGGGTGAATCCATGCCATGAGAATGAGTAGTGCTGATTCTAGTACGAAGTCAGAAATCCAATGTCCCCATTGAGAGGGCAAACCCTCTCTGGTCACTCTTTTGTTCTATTCAGGTTTTAACATACTGAATGAAGTAAAATGACACAGTTAGAGAATTCCTCACTCTGTCCACCAACTCAAATACTAATCTCTTCACAAAGGCTCTTAACAGCATGTATAGAATGACACTTAAACCAATTACTGAGTAGCTCGTAGTCTTATCGAGTTGGCATATAAGATTAATAGTCATTTTAGAATACATTAAATGGGATTATACAGTTCCAGAAGCATGTACTTCTTGCCAGCATTTACCTGTGTCCTATTACCCAGCATACATATGGGGTTATTGAACATTTGTAGTGTGTTTACTTTTCTTCTCAGCCTTACTCATATCATTGTTAACACCACTGTTTACCTGCGGTTGCTTTTCACCTATGGTAACTCTTTTCCAACAAGTTGCTGAATTTCTTTTGCTAGTGAACTTTATTTTTTTTCATTTTGTTCTTCTTAATAGACTTGTGAGCTAGGGTGGGATGCTGGAATTGGAGCTACATAGATAGAATTTACAGGCTATATTTTTGATTATGTGGATATGTCTAGTCCTCAGAACAATTAATATTTGTATGATACCATTTTTTACAGGGTGTTTCCTTACTTATCTGTTGATATACTTTAATTCATGTATAAAATGGAATTCATGATAGTTTAGCTATCTTCTCTTGTCAGTTGGTAATTACTGTCTAGTTGGATTTCTGATATGTGGGTTTGTGCTTTTATAATTTATGCATAATAACCAAGTATAATATGTGTGACTGTTTCATCTGTGACTTATAGTTTCTTTGTGAACTCTACTTTGATAATGTTATAGACATAACTGTTCTTTATATCACTTAAAATGTTTTACTATCTCTCTCTGTGTCTCTTTTCATTTTTGTAATCTTTATCTCCTCAAAATCAGGTATTTGTTATACAATAAAATTCTCCATTGAATCTGATCATTCCCTTCAGTTATGTATATTAATCCTCATCATTTTTCTGAAAATTATTTTTGTTTTTTAATTTATAATTTTAATGAGAAATATTCCTAAAGTTCCTTGTTATTTCTGTTAGCGTATTTTATATACACTTACCTTATATTCCTCACCTAATGTTTATAATTTTCAGTATTGGTAGTTGTGGTGGTTTGACTAGGAATATTTATTATTAAAAACTTACAAATAATTTAAAGAAATATAAATCTTTATTAATAATCTCTTTTATTCATGTCACCCCTTCCCCACATCTTGCATTTATCTGTTTATGACCCCTGTGTTTAAAAGTAAATATTATGATTTGATAATAAAAAATTAAGAAAAAAAAGAGAAAAAGAAAGAAAAAACTTACAAATATAGACAGAAAATTTTAAAATAACCACAAATTAAAACTAATTTGAGATACCATCTCTTTCTAGTCTGTATGGCTGTCATCACAAAATCTGGCAAGCGATAGTGGAGAGGATGTGGAGATATATGAACAGGTCAGAAATTTCACAAATAATTGAAAATAGAGCCAGAGGACACAGCTACTTCATTCCTGAATATATATCCAAACATTCCCACACCCAACCATGTGCTTATTTTTATCCCTGTGATTATTGCTTTTCTTTATATTGTACCAAAAAGGAAGCCAACCTATTTGCCCATGTTTATAATAATGAATATATATACATATTATACATATGTATATATTTATTGTACATAAATATATATGTATATACATATATGTACATAAACAACATGTGATATACAAATAATATTCTAAAATTATATATATTATACACACATCTGTACATATGTGTATATTGTATAATATGAATTTTATTCTTTACCATTTTAAATCAAAATATATCACAGAATCGTATGGAAGGTATACTTCTGGCTATATTTGTATAAATTATCCTGATTATTATAATTGATATGGGAAAAGTTATTGTGGATGGTATCTTTCCCTGTTCAGTTGATCCTGAATTATGTAAAAAAAAAAAAACAAAGAAAGGTTACGGAGCACCGACAATTATTTTTGTTCTCTGTTTTATTTTGGATGTCATGTGATCAACTGTTTCAAGTTCTTTCTGCCTTGACTTCCCCTCCATGATGACCTATACTCTGAAACTGTGATAAACAACAGACAAACAAACAAAAAACCTTTCCTCCTTAATTTGCTTTGGTCAAGAGATTCCCATAGTTATAGCAAGGAAACCGTGAAATACAATAAAATAGCACTGTATCAATTATTTTAATGGAAATTAATTAATACATAAAGGTATTAAGTGGTTTGTACTTTAAAGAGGCAAAATATGAACTCTGTGCTAATCACTAGATTATAACTAGAGAAAAAACACAGGCCAGTTCTGGACACTTAAATGATGGTGGTTGAGTTATTAAAAGTCACAATTTAGAAGAAAGACTGTCCTTCTGATGTGAATCTTTCTGATCTCCAAGAAAGGAAAGTATATATACTTGGATGTGTCTGTGGCCTCAGAATCATTACGGGAGTCCATGAATCCAATTACTTTAAAATCATCCTGAAGAAGGTGCCAAGCAATACAAGTACAGCTTTCTTGACTAAAGTACATAGAACCCAGTAGTAAACTTCCCACATCACTGGCATTCAGATATCCAGGAAGTAGTTGCCAGTCACCAGGTGCTACAGTTTCTGAACTATTGTGATGAACTAGGCCTGAGAGAGCAAGAAATCTCCTGGAACCCATACTCTACAACACAACAATAACAGGAGTAAGACATGGAAAATATTTTTTCTCCCATTTTGAGGTTTACAGTCACTTTTTTTCTTGTATTTCTTATAAAGAAAATGTCACAAGGGCAAAGGTTTACTGAATGGTATACAGTCAAGTTTACAGAGTAGTATTTACAGAATCTCTATTCCAATCCTACTGGTGGCATGAAAGTAAGCAATATTATACTACTGACAGGCACAAAAAACATTCTGTATTACTAGAAAAATGCATTTCTAGTCAGATTCCCATGGCTATTACTCTCCAAGGATGTGGCCAAATTGAGCCATTAGAAGACTGTAATGGGATCAAAACACAGTAAAAACTCGCTGCACATCAGTGAAACAGTATAGCTTGATCAGTGTCCAGCCCATATATTTCCCTGGAATGTTAACTTTCGGTTCTTCAGGACACCCTTTCTCTCCACAAAGTAGTTTTCTGGCATCCTCAATCAGCAAAGAGATTATGCCAGAAGTGGAGGCTGGGGATTTTTACTACTGAGAGTCAGAGCCTCACACGCTTACTCTGCTCCCTCAAGGCAGTGGTCAATGGGCAGAAACCAGTCTTCATAAAGAAGGGGTTCACTGACTTCCACTCAGTGAGCTCTCAATGGCATCAAGAACTGCTGTTAGCACGGCTGGTTTGTCTGCTTTATGATTCAAGCATACAGTCTTTCCAGTAGTTTTTGAAGGAAGTATACAGCACATCTATCTTTCGTTTACCATGCAGTTTTGGTTTTTTGTTGTTTGTTTTGTTTTGTTTTGTTTTGTTTTTGTTGTTGATTTTTGGTTTTTGTTCTATTTTGTTTTAAGTAAAAAAATTTTGGCCAACTTTTACTCTGGCACAGATTTTTTTGTTTGTTTGTTTTTGTTTTTGTTTTTTCCACCGCCAACCTTTCCTTTGCGAAATAATAAGCTTGCACCTATTTACTATAGAATTTGTTATTATTCAGTGTATGCACACACATGTGCTCACACTAATGTTAGTGTGTAGGGGTCTGTGTAGAGGTCAGAGGATAACTGTTGACTCAGTTATCCCCTTCTTTCTTGATGTGCATCTAAACACACATCTTAAGTGACCTGGCTCATGTAGAAAATTCCTTTATACATTGTGCACTGTCAGGACCTGAAGTTTTCATTAACTGTATGGATAAAGGAAATAATTGTTGGGTTTTGTAAGTATATTTACTTTGGTCAAAGACAATACTATGTAGATTGACAGGATTATTAGTTTTGCTTCCCCATAAACCTCTAATCAGGTTTTAATGAAAAGTGTGAGTTGATAACGATCCTCCTCCAGTAGAAATGTTCTGTGTTCTGTTGTCTGTTGCGAAACACTCGGACCCTGCATCCAGGTGCGGCGGCTTTATGCACCTACCAGGAGTAATAAAGATTTTTGAACATCTGGAAATCTATGAAGCCCAGTCTATGTCTTAGATGCTTACCATCTAAAAGAATTTTATAAATTTCCTAAGCAAATTTAGCCAAAATTTCCAATCTATTTTATAGTGTAAATGATTAATATCAGTGTAAAGCTTGAGAATTTTATTTGTCTAAATTTTCTTATGTCTAATAATTTTAATAATAATTTTTGTTTGAGAATTTTATTTGTCTAATAATAACTAAAACCAATTGTATACATATTTATGTAAGAGGCATTTAAAAAGCAATTGCAGTCAGTGTGAATTTCTTATTATCTTAACTTCATAAATTAAATTAACTTCAATATACAATTATACATACAAAATTAACCTGAATTAATGTGCCATATAAATATTATTAATGTAAAATCTTTATCAATACTATATTCATATTAAGCATTAATGTAAGTTTGTGGCTTCATGACATATATCAAAAATGTGTCATTACCTTTAATGTGGGTAAGTGCACTTTTCAAATTCTCAGTGAGCTCACACTCTCATAAGAAAAAAAAATATTCAAACAGTAGGCTAGCACGTGAACGTTAACTCCATGGAGAGATACATTTCTTTTCTTATACTATTCTTTATATTTAACCATAACAAATATAATTTTCAAATGTTTTACCTCTTGGGATGAGTGAAATAAGAATTAATTAAAACTGATTAAAACTAGTTATAACTATACTGCTTTTGACATTGCTACATTGTTTTGTTCTGATTTTTGTTGGTATACTGTTGTATAATTTTAGGCTGAAATTACAAATAAACATATTATGTTCAATGTTTCCTATTCCAATATGATGATAGGGTCTGTGTTACAATAATTCATGACTTATTAGGCAGTACATAGCTTTCCACTCAATTTTACCACTAATTCTTTGCTAATCTTCAGAAGCTAAAAATTGTGTTATTTATATTAACTTTTTTCACATACATTAAGTGTATTAAACCAATACAATTGATGTACCTTTATTTGACTTAAACCATTATTTCATTTTGAACATTCCTTAATATTTGTTTTATAAATTCCTTTAAATCATTTCATATAAAATATTGCCTACTGGATAGTTTCCTTTCCTTCCTCACTCCCTCCCTCCTTCCCTCTCCTTTTTTCTTCCCCTTCTTACCTCTTTCCTCCTTTCTTCCTATCTTTATTCTGACTTCATATTACAGTGTAAAATATGTGCTTTGTAGTCTTACAGTATAGCTTCTTTAAAGAGTTCTTTGGAGACTGATAGCTGAATAAAATGGAGAGACTTAAACTGATACATTTTTTACTTACAGGAGATAATTTCTATTTCACAAAGATTATTCTCTTTTTCTTTTATTCTAAATTATCAAGACAATGGCACCTAGATCACAATGGATTGTGAGTGTGGACTCCTAGAATTTTTTTTTCTCACCAGGAGTGAAAAATGCTTTTACATGCTTGACAGTCAAGTATGAGAATGTGGTGTCATGTGCTGTTTGGTTAACTCCAACAAAGCCTTCTGCTGCTGTAGACATGTCATTCCTCCTGGGGAGAGTGAAAGGCCTCTCCCACCAAGTCTTTGAACTCCCCTGTTGTTCAGATAATACCAGAATCTGCTTGCAGGTGGGTGTAATTGGAAGCCAAAATGAGTTTCTCTAAAGATTTCCTGGGTCATTCTCCCAGGGCAGAAGTTACTAGCCCCTGTAGGTTTATGATACTGCAGACATACAAACTTTTAAGAAATTGACAGAGATGCCTAAATCAATTGTTTCCCCTACTTCTTGGCAATAGTGTACCCTAGCACAAAGGGGCTTCATTTCTTTCTTTTATCAATTATTTTTCTTATTTTGGAATAAAAAGAAGAAAATTCTCT